>CM035122.1:4845563-5421940 GCA_020205555.1 Panax stipuleanatus | reverse complement strand
CCGATTTTACCATGTCTACATATGAGCATATTTAGACTGGATATTCCCAACATAAAGTAGTTGGAAAGATAAGATGTGAACTCAAAATTGTAGCAACATGTAACTCTACTTATGGTTTGGTTTGGCTATAATGCCATGAAAACATGATTTGTTGCCAAAATTTAAGCACAATATAACATCTTGACAACAAAATTGTCATTAGCTTGAAGAATATGGGCTATAGGCTATAACAGGAGCTATTTTACAGCACAAAATAATTCCCCTTACTGGAATTTATTCCTATCCACATGCCAGCAAACTATTAAGGAATTTCTTTAACCTACACTTTACCTAAAGCCTCCCCCACATATTCCCATGACTACATAAAATATCCTGATATATCAGAACAAATTCATCTATCTAAAAACTTTAGTTGTGAGTTGAAATTAGTTAGGTGATACTTCTTTTATTCAAGGCATGCCAGATAATTAAATGTATATAGGTAAAATCACATACAGAAAAATAAGGGAGATGAAAGAACAAAGTTGCCGTCGTCGTATAGCTTCTTTGTAATCTTGAAATGCTTGTTGTAGACGCTAAAAAAACATTCCTTAAAATGGCATCGGAAATCAGATTTCTCATTTGTTCACAGCTCTTTTACTTAATTCTTGTTACGTTAGTCGTGACTTGGCATATCTGATCTCTTGCGTAATGTATGAATTATTCCGGGTTTGCTAGCTGTTTAATCATATTGATATTATTCTTTCTATTTATATTCATATTGTTCCTGAATATATTAACCATATTGGAACAAGATGCGCAATTGTCATGCAATAATCAAGGCATAAGCATATCAGTAACTCATAATAGCCCGTAAATGAGATGCGAAGCAATAAGCCACCAAAACTCTAGATCTCTACTACATGACTAGAGTGCATTCAAGTTTAGATGCATAAGCTAGTGCATATATTAAAGTTGCATTTTCGGAATGAATGCACGAGTAATCCTTTTAACATGTAGAAACACAGTCTCTAATTACAAATTATGGTGAAGTAAGAGTTATGCATGTTGATGCAAACTTGTATAATCAAGTACAGCATATCATCTATTTGACTATTTGTATGTCATACAGAGGCAGGCATGCATGCATAACTATTAACAAGCTTTAATCCACTATTAAAAGAATTAGGACAGCAAGAAGGATGTGTAGATTCTACCAGAGAATCTGCAAAGCCAACCGAGGTTCAAGTCAAGGGAAACGCAAGTGGTCCTCTCCGGTCCACGAATTGTCATATATACTTTCCATGAAATGCAAGTATGGAGCAAGTACAATCCATCTTTTTCCTGCTGTAAGGGTCCTGGCTTCCTTATACCAATTGAAGAATAGAAAATATTTAATTGGGGCACCTCTTTTAATCAATGTAAATACTGTACCTAGTCTGAATAAGTACCAAACTTTTGGAAGGAGACAAAAATGAATGTATTCCTTATTCCATTATTGGCCTTTCAGACAATTCTAAAACTAGATGTTCCGGCCTACAGAATCTTCTTCTACATTCTCCAAGTTAAACCAGTTGAAATTTTCCTGTCTTTTCAGTCTGTCTGCACCTTGTAATTAAGATGACTTAAAAACTGATCTATATTTGCAAAGCAAATGAGTCTTTGAAAGGTACGTCAACAAGAAAAAATAACTGCGAGTCCAATTAAGGATCAATGTAATAGGTTTTTTTAAGAATCATCTATGGGAAGAGAAGATGGCTAGCTTGAAGGTTTTAAGACAACTGAGATAGTGGATTCCCCAAGTATGGGTCAGAAAATTTTACTCTTAAATTCGAGAATAAGATTCCCTAACTTTACCATACGACGAATATGAATGCACAGAAAAGTCTGGTGGGGTGCCAAGTGTTGCAGGAAGTTATATAATTTAGATTGATAGAGCTGCTTGAGAAGGGAAAATGGAGTTATGGGATAGGTCCCACGCACAGATTCTCAGAACTGTAAGGACAAGATCTCTTTCTGAGTTGCTGTGAAGATTGGATTGGGTCTGCCCAAGATTCTATGCCTCAGTAAGACTCCATCTCCCATCCCCCCCGGCCAGTCCTTTTTCCATTTGCCTTATAAGGTGTGCTTGAGCACACCCCTGGTTTGTGAGACTTGGTCAGCTAAGAGAGGAGATAGATAAGAGCTGTAGAAGACAGCTTTTTTACCAAGTATCAGAACTAATCATCCTGCAGGTAAAACCATAACTATTCATTTGTAGGATCATATTATTGTGCTACAACCATGAAGCTAATCATAAGGCAATTATTTTGAAGACAAAATGTATCATCATCGAGCAAATAATATCCACCTTCCTCAAGAATGCCAATTACTCCAGAAAGACATCATTTCCTACAGGTGGTGGGAATAATTCTGCAGGAGATCATTCTGGACTTGTCCTTTCAACTGATGCAAAACCTAGATTGAAATGGACGCCAGACCTTCACAAACGGTTCATTGAAGCAGTTAATCATCTCGGTGGAGCAGACAGTGAGTACTCAAACTGTGTTAATGTTCAATACCACCATGCAAAAATTAACTAATTATTTACCTAACTGAAGTGTCTATTAATTATTCTACCGCAGAGGCTACACCAAAATCGGTTTTGAAACTAATGGGGATTCAGAGGCTTACCTTATACCATTTAAAGAGCCATCTTCAGGTAAACGTTTACCCATAACTACATTAGTAGGCTTCTTCATATAAGAGTTGAGGCCATCTACTTTCTTTCATAAGTACATTAGTAAGCTTCTTCATTAGAGTTGAAGCAACCTAGCTACTATCTGGCCTCAGTTTTACAATATAAGTTGGAAGACTGACTTTTGGTTTTCGGCGGGCAGAAGTACAGACTCAGCAAAAATCTACATGGGCAAGCAAATACCAGGGCAAACAAAATTGGTAAGATGCTCAAATTTCATCGGACATGTATATTTCAAATTTTTACACCGGTTATTTTAAAGAGGACATAAGAATGATTTGCTAGTGTAGGAATGGCTGCAATGGCGGAAGACAGGATGTCCGAGGCAAATGGAACTCACACAAGTAATTCAAGCATTGAACCTCAAACAAACAAGTATACGTGCCAAAGCCTTTTCACTCTTTTTGTTAATCAACACATTAAATTATTTTTGATCTAACTACGAGATGCTCGATCTATTCAGAAGTTTACAAATAAGTGAAGCAATACATCTGCAGATTGAAGTGCAAAGACAGCTACATGAGCAGCTTGAGGTACAACGACATGTGCAGCTTCAAATAGAAGCTCAAGGGAAATACCTGCAAGCAGTGCTAGAGAAAGCACAAGATACCCTAGGAAGACAGAATTTGGGAGCAATAGGATCTGAACTGGTATCTAAGGTATCCTCCAAGTGCCTAAATTCTGCATTGCCAGCGATGAAAGATGCCTGTGATTTGTCAATGAGTGTTGGAGTTGAGGGAGAAAAAAAATTGAATGGCTACACCTACACGGAAGAAGAATTTAGAAACACCAAAAGAAGAGACTCAGTTAAACCCCAGAATGAGGAAATAGCACAAGGGTTGGACCTGAACATCCATGAAAATAATGATCCTGCATCAAGACGCAAGCAATTTGACTTGAATGCATGATTTTAGCTGGTGCTGACAACAAGTGAAACTGAAACCTACTGCATTACAACTTCAACTACGACCATGGCTACAACATTACTAGCTAGCTTCTAGCCTGATATTTGTTTGAGTTTATTATTAAAAGCCAAATGAGTTGCATATGAACTAATCTAAATAGAACCAAATAAACAAACATATAAATGTTTGGCAAAATCATTAAAGAATATGGAGGAATTCAGGAATATATATATATATGAGATTGAACCTGTAAAACTGTGTAACACTTGATCTTCAGCTTCAATGGCAGTCCTGGTCATAAATTTTATAATGGCTTGAATTTAGCCTAATTCAATCATTAAAATTTTAATAAAACTCAAAAACACCCATGAGCAGGAGCAGTTTGTTAGTTGGTGTTTGCCTCTAGATTCATGGGTTATTGGAGGGGGTAATCCGGGGGATGGCAGGCTGCGAGTGCGGGGGCCTAATTCGTAATGAAGGAGGAGTCTGGTTAGGGGGTTATGAAGTTTCTTGGATGGTGTTCCGCCAGTCATTTATCCTTTAATTTATTTTAATATACATTTAGCGACACAAATTGTTTTAATATACATTTAGACACACAAATTTATCTATGTACTATAATTTCGAGAGATTTCATATATGAAAATTGTGATATTTCACCATTACATTACGAATTTTAAATTTAAACACACGTAAATTTGTGCGTTTAAAATACGTACTTTTATTTTTTCTTAAGCTTATATTATATATATTAGTCGTCGTTGCACACGCGTTGTGTATGTAAATTATTTAGGATAAAATAAATTTTTATAAAATATAGAGAAATAAATAGAAAAATATAAAAAGTTAATATTAAAAATGATAAAATAATAATATATCTAAAATTGTAAAGATGAAAGAGTTAAAAAAAAAAAGTGTGACATAATCATACTAAACTTGTGAAATAAGCTTTCATATAGGCTTTATGGTATAGATATATATATATATATGTATAAAATATACTATGATTAGTTTTATTTATATTATAATGCGGTCATGGCCGTGTTTGGTATAACTAGGTCCCATAATTGTTTTTTATTTTGCCTTAGAAATTGTTATATTATTATTTTATTATTTTCAATTAGAACTTTTATATCTTTTTATTTAATCTTTCAAATTTGATAAAATTATTATTTTATTCCTATACTATTTACACACAAAACACATAGACGACTGAGTGTTAATTTGAATAAGAGTAATATTAGGGCACTAATTATATATAAAAAATCATGTACAAAAAAAGAGATAATAAGGAGTGAGACTAACAATTGAATGCTTTATACATTTTTATTAGTAAATAATATACGAATCATACTCTTGTTACACAATTATTTATGTACACTTAGTGCACATAGTATTATTATTTGAATAATATTCTTTAAACCTTACGTTGTTAAATTAAACGGATAATACTATGTGCAGCAATTGCATACAAAAGACTTGTGCACTAAGAGTATGATTCGTGTATTGCTTATAAAAATGTATAAAACATTTAATTGTAGTCGTCTCTCTATTTTTTTATACTATATATACAACTTTGTGTATATAATTGGTGTGTTAAACCCGAATTGGTCTGTTGATCTGACCAATAAAAATTAGAATCGGTCGGCTCTCCGGTCCTGTTAAATTCAATTTTATTGATTTGATCAAAAATTAGTTGACCCGATTGACCACCGGTCCAACCGGTTAATTGACCCAATGAACCGATTTTTTATTTTTATTTTGAACCAAAAAAGTTTTAATATTAAATGTAACCACTTTTAGTAATATTATAACTCAACTTTATTATGTTGTAGTTCATAAAAAAATAGATTTTTTAAAATTTTATTAATTATTAATAATATATATTTTTATATATCAATGACGTCACTGAATTAATAACGGTTCGACCACTGATTGGACCAATGATTCATCGAGTCGGTATATTTTTCAGTTCGATGACCGGTCTAGGTCTGAAAACCTTGTCCCTAAGGTTGTAAACGAATTAAAAGTTCGAGCTCGATTCGAAAAAATATGAGCAAAATTCGGATTCGTTAAATAGTATAATCCAAAGTTGAGTATAAAAAATAGTTCGAATAAAAATACGAGTAGAATATGAACAAAGTTATACTCGATTCGTTTAAGATTAAAACTATTTAATTATGTATTGTGATTCAATACATACTCGATTGATACATATTTGATTAGATACTCGATACAATCTCTTATAATATTTACAAAGTTAAATCAAATTAAGATAATTAATTATTATTATTTTATTTTGTTTTGTTTTGTTTTGTTTTTAATTTTAATTATAATTTTATATTTGTAAAGTGTAATAGTAAATATATTTTATCATTTCTAAGTAAAATAACAAATTCATTTTATAATTATATTTATTATAAAACTAATTATTATGTAGAGACTCGAATTTGAACTTAAATTTGAAGCTCGTGAGTAGTTTGATTATAATTGGATCCGAGTCAAATCGAATTCGAGTAATAAATATTCGTGTCGAGTCAAATCTGAGTATAATTTTTTAAATATAATTTGAATTTGAATCGAGTTTCGAGTATAAATTTAACATTTCAAATTAAATTCGATTATGTTCGATTCGATTTGACTCGTTCATAACCTTGTCCCTAACATTCCTCTAATGATAGCGGGTTAGAAAAATTACAAACTAGACCCGATTACATTAGCCCGGCCCGTTATTATATAATTATTGTATTTATGATCTTCCCCTTCCCTCACGGCTAAATTCATCATATATGCGTCTCATCAAGAAACATTAAACCCTTGCAAAAATTCAGATAACCATAACCTAATTTGCAAAGCATCCCAATTGCATTATATAACTTGGCAGGGTTTTGGATGATAAACTTCCCTGATTTGATCCGTTCTTCACATCACAATGGGAGCAAGCAGAAAATTGCAGGGCGAGATCGATAGAGTTCTGAAGAAGGTTCAGGAGGGCGTTGATGTATTTGATAGCATTTGGAATAAGGTTTTTTGTAGTTTAATTTTTCTTATTTGGTTCGAAATCAATTTCGCATAAATGTTTCAGTTCGATTCACTGATTTATGCTTTGTTCTTTAGGTTTATGATACTGACAATGCCAATCAGAAGGAGAAGTTTGAGGCGGATTTGAAGAAGGAGATTAAGAAACTTCAGAGGTACAGAGACCAGATAAAAACTTGGATACAATCAAGTGAAATAAAGGATAAGAAGGTTAGTTAAAGTTTTAGTTATTATCTGAATTTCAGTTTTATATATTTATTATATATATATTATTTTTTATTTCTGCTACTTAAGAGGGATGGATTATTTGAAAAGAAAAAGAAGAAAAAGAAGAAAAAGAAAAGCTTTATGCACGGTGTTATATTCAGTCAGTAGCAATTTTTATTTAGGGTAAAGGTACATTCATATACTAGAAAAAGTAGTTGTATAAAGTTTTATGTTTGTTTTGTGATTCTTTCCTAATAAAGTAGATATATTCATGACAGACTTTAATTTTTATCTTACTTATCATGTTTGGACTAAAATTAAATTAATAGGAGATTCCTCAGATAAATATTTTGAAAGCTTGTGTCTAAAGGGTTAAAAACTTGGGTAAAGGAACAATAATTACCTCTGAGCCAAACGCCTTAAAAACTCTTACAACTTGTTTGTGATTTTTTCGGATAAGGAATCATACAGAATTTAACTTATGAATGACTTTCTTAGTTTTGTTAGTGCGTTTATTGAGCAAAATATGATAATTTGCTTATCTTACGTTTTTGAGTTGGTGAGGATAATGAAGGAAAGTATAAGTATTCATATATTATTGCTATTATAAAGTAGAGTTGAGTTATATTATTACTGTTGCTCCCTTAAAAAATGGGAGAAAGTTGACAAGTACATGCATGAGGGACATGGTGGTCAAATTTTTTATGTTTTATAGCTCGGGGCATTTATAGAATAACAAAAACTTCAATAAGTCCATTTTCTTTTCCTTTTTTTTCCTACTATTTTGTTTAAGAAAATTTCTAAGGAAAGTTGGGCATAATTTTCTTTAGCTTTCCTGACCTTTTTTTAATAACTTACCAAACTTTATAAAACTTGGAAACACGGGATTTCTGAGAACAATTGCAACTTTTCTATCGTTTCATTAGTATTAAGTCTATAAATGAAGTAGTGTACCTTGGAAAAGCTCCATGGAGCCAATAAAAGAGCAAGTTCAAGAACAATTAACACCAAAGTGGACACTTTTTCTCTCCTGGCACCCAGAACAACCAGCAATGGTGACGGGGACGACATTCCCTGAGAAGAAGTTTAAATTTATTTTATAAAAATTTTATTATGTTTAATTGTGAAAATTGATGCATGTGATTATAGGGTATTACATTTTGTACTTACTACTTCTCTTTTTCTCCAAGTAATATTGGGGTTTTGAGTCTCTTTAAATAGTGTGATGCATTCACCACAAGATTATTATTCAACAGATTATTGATTATTCATATTGATTGAGCTATGACTATTATCCTCTCTTTTGCGGTTGAGAGAACTTGTGGTGGCAAAGTGTGGAGCCTCACCCAAGATATAGATCATTGAGGTAGTGAGGTGCGGTGCCTCACCCAAGATATAGATCATTGGGGTAGTGAGAAATGGAGCCTCACCCAAGCTAATTTCAGTTATTTCTTTTGTTTATCTTTGTTCCAAAAACTTGTCCGGCATCATTTTGGTATTACAATTTCTCCATAAAATATTTAAATATTGGGAGATCTTGAGTTTGGAAAAATAAAAAAAATTAAAACTTGTTCATTGTCACTGTTCTTCCACTGTTCATCATCTATTTCTATTGTCATAAATAGTATAGAGAATCAATTTACTAATGAACCAGGTTTGGTAAAATTGCCTTAGTACCCTAATAGTTTTGTACACAAATTGGAAAACCTGAAATCAGTAACATTATCGAAGGCACTCAGTTTGATCAAGTTATGTGTTGCTGTTGTTTGGGTATCTTCAAGTTTGTGAATCATAATTTGTTGAATGCTTGAGACTGAGTTGCATGACAGTTTCTTTAGCCTTAAGTTAGGACAAGATGTGTTGTAGAATGACTTAAGTTTATATGTAGTAATCATTTTACAAAGGAATGATGAATTTATGGCTTGCACACTTTTATATTTTCAATTATCTTATTTGCATCATTTACAATGATCACCAATATTTTTGAATTTCTAGTGTGCTGGTACATTATCTGTTCTATTTGTCCCAGTTTATCCCATTACAGTCATGTGTTATTTAGATGTATTATTTTGTTGCATCAACCATATCGTAATCTTCATCTTATTAAGTTATTTCTAAATTAATGTTGAATTTGATCATATTTGGTTGTCTACTCCTTAATTCTGAAGTTGACAGTAGTTTTTTTTTTGGTGACATATGTTGACATAGGTTAGTGCATCTTATGAGCAGGCTCTGATGGATGCTCGGAAGCTTATTGAGCGTGAAATGGAAAGATTTAAGATATGTGAAAGGGAAACAAAGACGAAAGCATTCTCCAAAGAAGGTCTTGGTCAACAACCTAAAACAGTAAGGATTAGTGCACTACTTTGTTGTTATCCTTTGAATTGATTTTTATCAAGTATTATATTTTGAACATGTTAACGAGTTTAAACTTTGTTTTCATGATTTGATGATTGAATGTTTCTAGTGTGAAAATATGAATCTTAAAATAAAGTATATAGGTTTGCTTTGATCTTCTAATTTGACTTGATTTGACTTTGTTTATTATCTTGTGATAGGATCCAAAGGAGAAAGCCAAATCAGAGACAAGAGATTGGTTAAACAATGTGGTACGTAACAGAGTTTTTGCTTAACTAATTTAGTGATAAAAAGAAAATGTTTATATATACTACTAAATGATATTAATTCAATTTTGAGAATTATACATGAAGATCATAAGACCCATTGTTGCAGGTTCCATAAGACCCATAGTGTTATACATTAGCATTGGTGTTATTTAATTTTTATACGATTGTACTATGATATGCTCATCTTTCTTTGGATTATCAGGTAACAAATTGTGTAAGATATTGTATGTCATTGAGTAGGTTAGCGAGTTGGAATCTCAAATTGATAGCTTTGAAGCAGAGATGGAAGGGCTCTCTGTTAAGAAAGGGAAAACGAGGCCACCAAGATTGGTTAGAGAAATGTCTTTCTCTCTCTCTCTCTTCCTTACTTCATTTTTACTGACGAATGAGCTTTTGTTTCACAGATACATTTGGAGACTTCTATTACTCGGCACAAGGCTCATATCATGAAGTTAGAATTGATTTTGAGGCTTTTGGATAATGATGAGTTAAGCCCTGAGCAGGTCAACGATGTTAAGGATTTCTTAGATGACTATGTGGAACGTAATCAGGTTCACTTAAGTTAACTTCAATTTCATTTCTTTGCATCATTAGCCACTATTATGATTCAGCGACAATTATCCTGTTCTTATTGTTTGAATTTGAAGGAAACTTTTCCTATTATCTTTATTCTTTCGTGTGATCATTATTATTTTCTCACTACATTAATTTAGGAGGATGAGTTAGATTTGGGTTCACTATTTTTGTTATCTGTCTGTTTACTTATTAAAGGACGGCTGTTGGAATTATATTTTTTGTGGCACTGTAAAACTTAACATTCTCTTGTTGCACTTTATCTGTAGGAGGACTTTGAAGAATTTAGTGATGTGGATGATCTTTACAGCTCTTTGCCATTAGAAAAGGTGGAGTCTCTTGAAGATCTGGTTACGATTGGTCCCCCTGGCATTAAGGTGAATTCTCTATGTCATGTCACACTGTACTACTGAATATTATTCTATTTTGTGAGTTGGTACCTTGTTTTGATTATTCTTATCTACTTATCATGTGTACACTATATTTAATTGACAATATTGAGATTTGTTTAACCTGATATTACCCTGTAAAGAAACCAAAATGCTTGGAGTAATGGACATGGAGTACTAGGCCGGGCTGGTGCCATGATTTGGTGAGAATCATGAGATGTTCCCCATTATTGTGGATGAATGTGGGTTATGAAATTAGTAGAAGTTATTGACTTTGATTAGCAACTTAGAATAATCTGACTCCCCCCACAGTAATTAATAATTGTATTGATGATACCTTTTTTATGTTTCCATATCTCTATGCTCATCTGTGTGTTTCATATGGTGTATGTGGTCTTGAGTCTTGTTTCCCCCCCTCTAATGCACACTTTCATTCTGCTGTAAATACGATATTGATTAGCGCATAACTTTTTTTTGTAATAATTTTTTTTTCCTAATAACAACGGACCAAATGTTATACTCCATTGGGAGGCACACTTAAAAGTTAATAGTTTTTCTGTATTTCTAAACATGGCGACTTAACCTTGTTTTTTACTAACGTTGGACACATGTAAAATTCCAATTACCTCCCATAAAATTAATCAATTAGCTTCTTTATGCTCATGTGTTCAGTGGAATAGCAACTTTGGACTTGCAGTGAGATCGGAAAGCAGCTTATATTACTGTTTTTCTTCCACTTGTTATCTGTATTGGGTGGACTTCTTTATACTAATATACTCTTCTTTTATATCACAAAAATCATCTCTTTCAATCTTAAAATGATGCATATGTTTGAGGACTATTATGCCATATTATACTGTTGCCTAGGCAACTCACTGTTGCTACTATCATGTCCGGAAATACGTGCCTTATAGGTGTTTAGCTTACATACCTGTCAAAAAAAGGTGTTAAACTTACATGGTTTTGTGCCCTAGCACTTCTGTGTTATTTTTGCATGTAATTTATTTACACACACACACACACACACATATATATGTTATACTAGGTTTCTTATGTGGACTTAACTACACACATCTATAATATATAAACAGCAGAATGCTAGGAAATGTTTCTTTAGAAACGAGAGACGTCTCGTTAGAAAGGGCTAGGTATTATGCAAAAAATATTCTGAGTACGAGATAGAGAAAAATGACATTTCTATTGTCCGCAATGCTGTCATTAATCTCCAGAACTCCATTATGTTACGCGATGCCAATGCGTCTCAACCAATTTTTGGAGTTTCCTTCATATATCTTTCAGTAGCTATAAGCAATGATTGCGATGCGTATTAGTATGAAAGTTGAATTTTCTTAATTACTTGGTCTTATCTCGTTGTATACATTGGAAGGCTTGTATCTTATGGTATCTTTTGGATTGTTACCTGAACTTTAGGCCTCATAGAAGCCTGTTTACAATTCGGAGCGTCTCTTAGTAATCATATGAAGAGATGCGTTAAATGTGCTCTTCTATGTCAAGATGCTATTATAAAAGAGTAGTCTCCTTTTTCTGTTTCCGCAGGGTGTTGGTGCAACCAGTGCCGTTTTAAGTTTGAAAACCTCTTTGATGACATCTTCAGCTCAACCTCCGGTATGTAATCTCTCAGTATCTAGAGTAGACGGTTTAATTTGGAGGTGATTGTTTCAGTGTAGAGAAACTTTTTGGAGATTTCTTTAGTTTGGATTTGGTGCATCCTTCCAATTCAGGGATTTATTACAAGCTGGGAGTATCATGCGATGTCGATTGAGTTATGACATAGTTTCTGATGACCTCTGGCCTCTTTTGATGTCATATGCTCTAAGCGTGTCTGGTTTAGAAGTATTTACATTATTAGATATTCTTGCAGGGCTTGCCACAGCAGGGTTTCTGATGACTTCTGGCATGTACAAATAATACATGTCCCCTTTCTTTAAACTTTAATTTACAGAAAATAAATACATCTTTTCACGTGTAAAATGTGTTCTATCTTTATTTTTTATTTACTTTAGCTGCTTTGTTGTGGTATTTTAGTCTTGTATATAGGAATAGGAATAGGTTTCTGGTTTCATGGTTGGCCTTAGTGTGGTTCAAGAGTTTTTCAATTTATTTTTTTGATGTTTAAGCTATAATTATAGGTTTTGGTTGATTGAACTCTCACGCGGTTAGTTTGTTATGTTTATGGAATACTGATAGTTGTATGATTTTGGATTAGGTAGATTTAGTTTACCATTTTATTTTACTTTACTTTGTTCTATTATAAATATTGTCTGAATATGCTGCTTGCCGAAAGGATTCCGATTCCTAGTAATTGGCCTTCTTGATAATCATTTGATTTTTTAAAGTGAATAATTACATGCTAAGCTGAATCTATTTTGTTTTTTTTGACTTCTGCACAGTCTCTTTCATAAAGCAGCCATGTAAACTATATGTATTAAGCTACTACCTGTTAAAATATATGTATTAAACTACTAGCTGTTCTTCCTATATCAGCAACCTCATATTTCTGGTGCTTCATATGGATATCCTTTGACCCTTACTTTTTATTCTCTCTCTCTCACACGCACACACACTCCCACACAGGCACTAACTCACGCACGCGCACTCACTCACACGTCTACACACTCACACACTCACACACACACTCGCTCATTCACTCACTCACTCTCACCTTCCACAATGTTTTTCATTCTCCTTTTGCCTCATCTTAGTTCGTTCATGGATTGAGAATTCAAAATGCTTGGATAATAATGTCATTTTTATTCTGCATTAGCTCTTGTCTCATCACCGGAGATGGATGGATATCTTTTATGTTGATGATATAAAATATTTAGAGGTCTTTCCATTGGCTTCATTAAGTTCACTTGTAAGAAAGGAAGGAGATAAGGTGTGCCTATGCTGATTATATTTGAGTGGTTCAGCTGTGGTGTGAAATACACATATCTAGCAATCTAGGGCTATTCAAGGATGACTAATTTTAGAAAGGGTACCGCTTCATTCCTTAAAGGGACTTGCTACTTAGTTCGCAATCCTAATATATATTTTGCTCGTATGCTTGTATCAGTGATCTTCGTAAAAATATCCCTGTCCTTAATTTCCTGTATTTGGTGTCTGTGTTTTAATGGAACCTACAGTAATATGAAGACTGTTTGGTTCCTTCAATGTCCAGGTTGTTGTGACATCGTCAAACCAACAGGGTTCTTCTGTACAAGAGCAAGTTGAGGAGATGGCTTCACAGGACAGTAGCTCCGATATTGCTCCAAAAACTCCATCTTCTAAAAATAGTATTGTTGGTTCTTCTGCTCCAACAACACCAACAGGAAGCCATGCAACTGGTACACTGAATGCCACAGCTCATATTTTACCTGGTGTGTCTACTGCTTCAGCAATCCTTTCAGGTTCCACTTCTACTCGAGGGATCTTGGAAAATGTCAGTGCTATTTTATCTTCATCTCCCATAAACATAGCTATTCTGTCTAAGGAAGAAGATATTGCAAGCTCTCCTGGTCAAAAAACATCCCCAGCTCTTTCTGAAACTGGAGTAAGGGGTGTTGGTAGAGGTGGTCTAAACAGCCCACTATCAACTAGTAATCCTCTTAGTTCTGGTGGCACAATTCCTAGCAATGGAGCTCTTGCTGTATTAGTTCCTTCGGCCTCTGAAATGGCAAAGAGAAATATATTAGTAGCTGATGAGAGACTTGGGAGTGCTGGGATGGTGCAGCCTATGGTCTCCCCGCTGAGTAATAGAATGATGTTGCCACAAGCTGCCATGGCTAATGATGGAATTAATTTGAGCGACAGCGGGAATGTTGGTGAGGCTGCAGTTATGGCTGGTAGGGTCTTTTCCCCTTCCGTAGTTACTGGTATACAATGGAGGCCTGGAAGTTCTTTCCAAAACCAAAATGAAGCGGTATGTCAGCCTTGTTCTTCTGATTTGATTACTTGGGACCAGGTATATATTTTGGGATGTGTTCTCAATATGCACAACAGATGCCCATGAAGATCCTTGTGTGCATGGTGTGTGTTCATCCATATCTTTGTATTCCCGATGCATGTTTATATCTCTGATATTATTGATACAGATGCAAGCATGATGACTTGGTATTAGGAAATTACTGAATGACCAGTTTCAAGAAAATTTCCACCAAGTTGCAAGTTAGATTCTGTACATAAATTTTCATGAAAACAGATGCTGCCTAGATCTTATTTTTTTTTGCCAAGTAAAATTTATATTAGAAGTAAAGACAATTACAGTGATTAAGGTGGTGTTTGTTTACCTCTTAATAGCTCTTAACAACTCTACATCTGATTCGGTAAGAGGGTAAAGTTGTTTGGTAAAATTTTGTTTGCCTTTTATCGTCTCTTAATCGGTAAGAGGAAGATATAAATCTAAATCATTAAGAGCTGTCTCTTAATGAAAAATTTAAATCTATGGAGCCTTTATAAATATTGTACTTCCTCCATTCCAAATTTTAAGATCATTATTGAGTTTTGAAAAGTCAATTTGAGATTTTTAAATTTAAAAGTCATTCAGATGTTTTATACTTTTTAGTTACCAATCAACTTTTTTAAGTTCAGATACTATTTCACTCAGATGATCTAATTTATTAAGATATACTAACCATTCTGATCTTAATTGTTCAGTTTTATCAAACACCACCTAAGTGGCATTCGGCATTCCCCATAAAAATAGCAAAAACATCAAATGGAGAAACCCAACGATGTGGCTGCTATAACAATTGTAACAACACCAATCAGACTATACTAACAAAAACATACACTCTCTAAATGAACCAAGAAGAAATATCTGTATGTTGGGAGGCCTTGTGGAAATGAGTGGAACTCTGCAGTCTGCATTTGACCAAGTATAGGATTTCTTTAGCCAGTATCTGTCAGGCAATTCTGGGTGCTCAGGATCAAAGATTCTAGCACTCCTCTCAGTCTACCTAGATCTTCGGTTTCAATGGTTTCTTGTCAAATGTCTAGTGCTTGTACTCATCCATAACCCGTGCGAGTGTAATTCGAATCTGATATTTTCCCCTTTGTATTCTGTTTTGCTTTTGCTCCTCCATCCTTGCTTCCTTTTTTTTTTGTTAGTAGATTATAACCTTCACTATCCAAGGCAACTTTACAATACAATCATATTTAAAGCTGGACAATTTTCCTTTGAGAATCTTCTTTGAAAGAAGACTGTTCTGACAACTCGTTTCATGCCTTATATGTGAGATTTATGAGCCACACCTTTGTTTCTTAAAAAAAGCAAAAAAGAAAAAAAGTGGGCTTCGCTGTGCTATCCAATGCAAGTAAAGGAGTTACTGTTAGTTTATTATATATTTTCTTGAACAGACTGTTTGATGCCTTTGGTGAACGGTGAACCTATAATGTGTTAATGTTGTTCTTTGAGGAAAGAGTGATATGTTTATAGATTCGCTATCCTTTCCTAGAGCAAGTTATTCTGTTTTGTGGAAATGATCTATTTGCATTTTCAGGGACAATTTCGTGGAAGAACTGAAATTGCACCAGATCAGAGGGAGAAGTTTTTGCAGCGATTCCAACAGGTGCAACAACAGGGTCAGAGTACCCTGCTTGGCATGCCTCCCCTTGCTGGAGGAAATCACAAGCAGTTCTCGTCACAGCCACAAAATCCACTCCTGCAGCAGGTGCTTTTCTGACGTTCATGAGCCCCACCTCCCCCTTGTTTTTTTCTTTTCACTTTCTCGCGTGTATTTAATAATCTTATGTTTTTCTCCATCTTTTTGCCTCTAAATCAATTGGCAGTTTTTTCCCTTAAAAATAGAACTAAGTAAATTAATTGGTAGCTTTACTTTATCTTGTTTTTTGCTTTTTGGGGCATAGAGACTGCTGATGTCTTAGAGAACTTAAAATTGTCTGTCAATCTTACAGTTTGAAGTTTCATGTGGTTAGAGCTGAGGCCATGAGAATAGAAAAAGCTAATTGTACTTTGGTAGATATTCCCATAATCCCATTCATCACCCTCTTTTATGTATCATATTGTTATCAACTTTGGAGGGTTTTAATCATGACAATTTCTCATCTTATGGTTTACAAATTTACCCTCCTTCCATTGCATGAACTTCATCTAATCTGTAATTGACCTACAGGATCTGATTAGATGATGCTCATTATTTTGTCTTTTGGGGATCCTTTTTTTCAAAAGTGAAAATATATACAAAGTGGCGACAAGGGGGTGCTACCCATGTACAAACGGAGCTTCAAAAAAGAATGAAAAACTGTGCCACCAAGACATAACATACATCTTGTTTCAAGGCTAACTCAAACATGAAATCAACAAAAGCAATAGATGGTCCAGGAAACATTTCATTCTGCCAGAAGAACACAGAAGGATCAAGATTAAGATTTGATGTTCAGAATAACCCGCACTCTGCCAAATTTGATATGCACAATAGATTGCACTCTGCCAGAAGAACAGAAGGCTCAAGAATAAGTACTTGATATTCTTGATAGACCTACGTCTATTTTTCTGGGGGTCTTGTTCTTACCACACCTTCCTTTTGTTGGTGATTTTATCCCTTATTCCTATTAGTCTAGAAATAATGCATGTTTCATATCATTATACTACTGGTTGCCTATCATTTTGCTAGCGAAGTAATCTCATTGCATGACTTTTGATCATGTTTTCAGTTCAATTCTCAAAGCTCATCTGTCTCGCCTCAAGTTGGGTTGGGAGTTGGAGTCCAAGCACCAGGTCTTAATGCTGTCACGTCTGCCTCTTTACAACAACAGTCAAACTCGACTCATCAACAATCCACTCAACAGGCAATGATGTCATCTAGTCATAAGGATGCAGGTATTTGTAGTTTAACGAAGAATGTATCTTCTAATATTTGTTTTTCTGGTGTTTATCCTCAACTTCCCCCCCTAAATCAGGGTAAAGAGTAATTTAAGTGCATTCACCTTTGTAGAAGTTTTTTTGATTATGTTGAAACTCAATTGGTATTGAAGGCAGCCCATTATATTTATGCAGTATCAAAACGTGTTAATATGTTATAATTTCTATATAATGCAGAAGTTGGCCCTGCAAAAATTGAGGAATTGCAGCACCAGCAGACTCTATCTGATGATTCAGTTGCCGAATCTGCTATGAATACCGGTGTTGTCAAGAATCTCATGAATGAGGATGATCTAAAAGCTTCATATGCTTTAGATTCACCTGTATGTTTAATATCTCTAGTTTCTTTTATTATGTTTCACAGCTTGTGCAACTTACTTTTTTTAACTAGTGGTTCTTACAGATTATTTGTTTACTCCATTTTTGTGGTTCTCCTTTTCTTTTCTTTCTTGGTGATAGATGAGGTATTATATATTTTGGTCTCAGAGTTGCTTGTTATAAATAGGTGCCTAAGAGATTTTGAGTGGGGATTAGGCGTCTGGTTTTGATTGTTTTGTCGACTACTATAATTATTTCACAATTGAAAGGAACTAATTTGGATAACATTTCATCCCACTTGCGCATGTTGAGAATTTTGTAGTTTGATGAGCCTGTTTATATGTTTTTCAGAATCCGAGTATAGCTTTTATAATCAGTAAGCAGATTTCAGTTGTCTGGATTATAGATTATTTAGCCTAAACAAATTTTTGCTGAATCTGAAAAAGCAAGGGTAACCTGTTTTTTCAGATTATCTGATTCTGCTTTGCACATCAAAAGTGTCCCAATTAGTGAATCAAACAATTTTTCTTCTTTATGTTCTTCTAGCAAAATTTTAGGTTAGCGAATCTAAACAGTTCTCAGATATTTCGGCATTCACAATAATCAGTTTTCCAGTATCCCGTAGAAGATTATTCATGAGAGTTTCTGTAGTTAAATCACGCCTAACTTTTCCTCGACTGCTTGCCTCAAACATCCTATCTTTGGTCTTGGTCTAGAAACCACTGAAAGGTGCAAATTTGGGATCTGAATATTGGATTCTTGCTTCCCTTTTGTATTATATATAATATTATTGGATTTCTGATTACTTGATTATTTTATGATATGAAAGTCCTTTTTTGTATTTGATTGTGAACTCTTCTGTAATTTCTACTATAGGCTGGAGTAACTGGGTCCTTGGCAGAGCCTGCCCAAAGGCCAAGGGACATTGATCTCTCTCCTGGGCAACCTTTACAATCCAATCAGTCTTCAGGCAGCCTAGGTGTTATTGGTCGGAGAAGCGTTTCTGACCTTGGTGCCATTGGTGATAACCTTGGTGGACCAACTGTGAATTCTGGGGGTATGCATGATCATTTATACAGTCTGCAGATGCTTGATTCTGCCTACTACAAACTTCCTCAGCCCAAAGACTCGGAACGCGCAAAGAACTACACTCCAGTATGATAGTCACTTGATCTACACCTTGTTGCACCATCTGATACAAATTTACTGTGGAATATAATACATTTTCTGGCTTTTTACAGAGGCACCCTGCTGCGACCCCTTCTAGCTATCCCCAAGGACAGGCACCCATTGTCAATAATCCTGCCTTCTGGGAAAGACTTGGAGCTGATAATTTTGGCACTGATACACTATTTTTTTCTTTTTACTATCAACAGGTAGTTTATTATCTCTATTAAATATTTTTTCTCTTAATTATAATATAGATGTGGCAGCAAAAAAATTTCCCTGCTTGTTCTCAATTCGTCCCTTGCGTACAGAATACTTATCAGCAATATCTGGCCGCAAAGGAGTTGAAAAAGCAATCGTGGAGATACCATAAAAAGTACAATACATGGTTTCAACGGCACGAGGAGCCAAAAGTCGCCACGGATGATTATGAGCAGGGGACATATGTGTACTTCGATTTCCATATTAGTGATGAGTTGCAACATGGATGGTTTGTTTACTAAACTCCTTTCCTTCCTATTGTTTTGTGTGAGATATTTATTCAACATGTCTGTATGATTCATGCATGTGAGAGAGAAGGGAGGGGGGGGGGTGTTTCAGGACTAGGAATTAGGTTAAGAATGTTGCTCTTATGGGATTTGGCTTTGGAGATTTCCTTGGAACCTCATTCTATTTGACATAAAATTATTAGGAGTAAGTTTGGTATGCAGTTGGATGGGTGGGATTTCTGTTTTGGGACTCGAGTTACCAAGGCGAGTACTTGGAAATGTAATTTTCCATGTTATACTTTTTTTGGGTTATGGATTTCAGATATGGGGTTAAGGATTGATGTAGGCCGAGCTTAGAGGGTAAAATGTAGCATTTGATACTAAAAACAATTTCAACAAGCGACAATTAGAGGGTAAAAGATGCAGCAAGTTATTACATATCACAAGTCAAATAAGTGCAAAATGCTACATGTCACCAACAAATAATAATGATATAAAAAAGGACTACACCAACAAATACAAAAGAAACAATCCATATTTTGTTCATAAACAATATTCTAATATTAAAATAAAATTTTTTAAAAAATAAAAGGAAAAAAAAGATGGAGAATCGGTTCTAAGTTGAGCTAGTTGTCCACAAATCGTCCAAGTCTGACCAATGACTTTGTGCCTAGTAACAAGTCGTACCCACACCTTGCCTTTAGAGTTTAAGCGATGACTTGACAACCATGGAGGATTCTTGAGTGTGATATAACCAACTCTCACTAGCTTTTAATTGTCTATATCACATTTCTTCGTCGCAATGCTCTCGTTTTCAATTTCATAAAACATGACAATAAAATTTCTATTGAACTTTTCTTGGGATGCATTTTTTAGGATTTTCACAGATTTTGAGAAATGAATTTGTATCTTTTATTACGTTGCTTGATTTTGTCTGGTTATGATCTTCTTTGCTTATCTGGACTTTATATCCTTATTTTATAACTTTCTTTGTAAAAGTTATTCCTCTTTTTTAATTTGTCCCATTGGCTTTTGTACATCTGGAAACCGAAGGCTCCTACCAAAGTTGAGGCTTTGGTATTTGAACACAAATGATTCTATCACACGCACAAATCCTATTATAGCCTCTTCTCCAGGCATTTTCAGACATTTGTTAAATATGCAAACTTAGTAATGAGCTTATTTATTTATGCATTGTCCTTGTTGCTTGGGGATTGTAGAGCACTCTTATTTGGGGTTATCAGAGAGGAATGAGTGTACTCGGTTGCTTTGGAAGATATGCGGTTAATTTACTTCCGAGGATTTGGAAGCAAGATGGATGTCAAAATTTCATAAAAATGTGCTTTCTTTTCATTTTTGTGCGGAGTTTGGAATGAGCGTGATGCAATACTGTTTAGAGGGTGTTCCTCGTCTTTTAAGTTGCTATTGGGGGACCTTTAAAGCGTGTAGCAACACCTCAAGACATTGTCTGAGAAATATATTAAAAATACTTTCTCATGCCAGGTATCTCTTATCATATGGCTGTAAGTGGAAACTTATATATATATATATATATATATATATATATATATATATATATGTCATGATAATGAAAATCACCCCTATATATAAACCCAATCAGAATCATATATTTACATTTGATTGTGCAAGTGATCTTGGCCCAGCAGGTAAATCCAAGTCTCCTAAGCCAACGAGATGAGCCGAGCCGAGCCGAGTTTTGGCTTGCCGAGCTCAAGCTCGTTTGAAAGTTAAACGAGCGGAGCCGGGTTGGGCTTTAAACGAGCTTGAAATCTCGAGTTCGAGTTGGGCTTAAGTAAGCCGAGTCGAGCTCTAGCCTTAGCCCGACCCATTAATTTATTTTTTATTTTTTCATTTTCACCTTTTTTGGAAAAATTAAATATATAAATAAAATAAAATTTTAAATAAATAATTCCTAAACGAGTCATGCTTAAACGAGTTGAGCTCGAGGCGGGCTAGAGTTGGAGCTAAACGAGACGGGCTTGAGTCAAACACCACACTGTTTGAGCTCGGCTCATATAACTAAACGAGCTAAAAGTTTTGTGAGTTGAGCTCGAGCCGGGTATAGTCGAGCCGGGCTTGCCGGCAGCCCCGTTCGTTTACAGCCCTACAAGCCAATGAACTGCTCTTCCCATTTGCAGCTATGGTTTTTAGGTCCAACTTGTTAACATTATATTAGTTTTGGATGTTGGAAAGCCGGTGCATCATTCATCTTATTTGCATTATTTTTTGTCTTCCTATTTGCCTTTAGCGTGGTTTTGTTTTCCCTTTTTCGGCTTTTCCTGGTCTCCTTGTGCGAGTTGGGATTGCATGTAAAGAATGTGAGAGTACTTGTGTCATCGGCACAATGAAATCTGTCAACCTATAATATATAATCTGGATGGACCACTTGACTATTACTTTAAGGTTGTAGGTTGGCTTCTCTAAATATTATGGTGGTACATGGATGTGTTGTAATGTAGATTTGGATTATATTATATTAGTCGAGTGTGCTTTCTTTTTAGTTTTAAATTTTGGATTGAGTGTAAAGGTAAACTGTTTAGAGGGAGCTACTTTGTAAGTTGTTAATGTGGTTATTTTCCTTGTTTCCCTTCGGCCTTTTTGCTATAGGGGGCCTTTACGAATACTTTAGTGACTCTATGTAGATAGTGGGGCTGCATTTTTTTGCAAGTGTTATTTTGGTCTTGTTTTTCATTAGTTTGGAGAGGGTGGACTTATTGCTCCTGAGTTTATTGTATCCTCTCTTTTATATTAATGCACTTTCTTCTTTTATCCAAAAAAGTAACTATGATAATTAATCTCCTACTCTCCTTTCATGACATTTTCGTTCAGTCATTGCTTTTGATTAACTTTTTGTCTTTGTAACAATATTATCCTTCATTGCTTGGTAAAAGAAAGTTACTGTATATCTCAACACCAAAGCTTTATTAGACATCTTTGATTAGCATTCAAAATGAAAATTCTACTTATTTCGGGTTGTGATTTATTTGTTGATATTGTTGTTGTTCAGGTGCCAGAGAATCAAGACTGAATTCAGATTTGAGTACAACTATCTTGAAGATGAACTTATAGTGTAAATTATGTAGAGTGAATCCCTTGACAATCTTGAGGATTCAACATATAAACTTATAGTTTGGACATGCCTATTGTTTTTTCCCCCTAGCCTTGATATTTGTGATTTCACAACTCAACAAGTCTCTTCATAAAGTTACTTCATTTATACTGCCTCTTATATGGATAAGTAGTTCTTGTTGCCCCTTAAAAATTCTACAATGCCGCTACATTTTAAGAACTGTCATATTAATGGCAGTTTCTTGTATACTACTTCCGTCCCACAATAAGTGTTTTTTTAGGCTTAATATTTTTTTCCAAAATAAGTGGTGTTAGAATTTTAATATAATTTTTACAATATTTTTTCATATGTGCCTTTATGCAACCGATGGTATTTATTGCATATTTATTGGGAAGTTGAAAGGTTGAAGAAAGAGAAAGAGAGACCAAAATGCAATAAAAAGTCTTAAACAAAACAAACAAAGTATATTAAGTGTATTTTTGTCATTTTAACTTGTGTATTGGTATGTGTGATTTAAGCTAAAAAAGCACTTATTATGGGACAGAGGTAGTATTATTTTTTTGTTTTTAGAGCACCAAACTTGACTTTGGGATTGTTTGTTTACATTTGAATCTGACTGATTAAGTCAACTGTTTGTTTTATTATTTTTAAACATTGAATGTGTCTGAACGATTCATCCAGAAAATTGTGAAGTAGTGCTGAATGATATTTATACCATCTTTACCCTCGTATACAATTATTAAATTAATCTGCTTAAATCATAAGTAGGCAATAAATCTTTAAAATTAAAATTTTTAAATGATCAATTCAACTCTCTTTTTAGATCTCTTAGTTTTTTTTTCGAGATATAACAAATAATAATAATAAGAGTCCTTTACAGAACTATACAACTTTTACAAAGTAATTACAAAAAAAGTGCATTCATAAAATAATTACAAAAAAAGTGCAAAAATTCAAACCATTCAATTTCAAATTAAATATGAAAATCTAAAATCAAGGATAACTAATAATTCAAATTCAAATCTTTTAGATCTAACAATAATTTCAAATTCATAATTCAAAATTTAAATCAAAATGAGAAAATTAAAAATAAAAATTATAAAAGAGTTACTGTTTATCATTCTCGTCCCCCGCCTCCCGCCGCCGCCGCTAAATCGCCGCCGCCACCGCTATATTGCCGGAGTTGCTATTCTGAATTTTTTTTTGACGATTTGGTTACCCATAAAAATTAAAATGGTTACCTTTATACGAAGTTTGGCTACCAACTGCATCACATTCAAAATAAATTTGGTAATCAAATAAAACTGAATTGGTTACCTTATCGAAAGGTTTGGTAACCAACTACATGAAGTTTGGTTACCAACTGCATCACATTCCAAATAAATTGGTAACCTAATAAAACTAAATTGGTTACCTTCATACCAAGGTAACCAATCCTTTATACCAAGGTAACCAAACCTTTATAACAAGGTAACCAAATCTTCATAACAAGAAAACCTTCATATTAAGGTTCGGTTACCTTGGTATGATGGTTTGGTTACCTTGGTATGACTGTTTGGTAACCTACTGCATGAATTTTGGTTACCAACTGCATCACATTCAAAATAAATTGGTAACCTAATAAAACTGAATTGGTTACCTCCATACCAAGGTAACCAACCCGTCATACCAAGGTAACCATACCTTCATAACAAGGTAACCAAACCTTCATAACAAGGAAACTTTCATATTAAGGTTCAGTTACCTTGGTATGAAGGTTTGGTTACCTTGGTATGCCTGTTTGGTTACCAACGTATAAAGGTTTGGTTACCAGTGGAGTTGGAGAATGGACCGGTGGTGAAAGGGAAGCAACGGGTGGTGGAGGGGCCTCCACCGCGGCCAGTGGCAGGGCCTCCACCGACGGCCACCTTGGATCGATTTGGGGAGAATAGGAGGAAGGGGGAGGAAGTGAAGGGGGGTGGGGTGGGGTGGAGTGGGGTGGGGCGGGGGCGGGAGGAGGAGAAAAAGGGGGGGGGGGGGCGGGAGGAGGGGGATGGTAGTAGGAGGCGGAGGGAGGGGGTGGGGAGTGGGCGGGAGAGGAGAAGGGAGGCGGAGGGAAGGGAGGGGAGGGGAGGAGGCGGGGTGGGGCGGGAGGAGGATAAAGGGGTGGCGGTAGGAGGCGGAGGGAGGGGTGGGGCGTTGGCGGGGGAGGAGAAGGGAGGCGGAGGAAGGGGAGTGGCGGGGGTAGGGGGTGGGGTGGGGCTGGGGCGGGGCGGGAGGAGGAGCGGCGGAACAGTGAAGTGGGGGAGGGCGGCGGCGGAAGAGTAGGAAGAAGGTGGGTTGGAAGAGGAGGAAGAAGACTGAGTGGGAGAGAATCATGGGAGAGAATTGTGGGAGATAATCATGGGAAAGAATCGTGGGAGAGAATCATGGGCATAATTAAAGGGATAAGAATGCACTCTTTTTGTAATTAAATATTGCATATGCACTAATTTTGTAAATATTTTATTTATGCATTTTTTTTGTAATATTTTATTAAAATGTACTATAATATGTAATTGTTCCTAATAATAATAGATCTCTTAGTTTTTTCAAGCGTTGAAGAGTTTAAGTTAAATTAACTTAGTGTTGTTTTTTCTTTTTATCTAACTTATGAAAGGTTAATTAATTAGTGCGTTTGGATACTAAAATATATTTGAAAATCTTATTTGTCTGTCAATAATTTATTTTATTTAACTTACAAACGTAATAATTGAATAAATGAATATTCTCCATTGTTTTAGAATTTGTCAAAAAAATAAATTTACAAAACTCAATTTTAAAGCTCATTTTTTTTTTGGACATATTAAAAATTTTGTTGCAAGAGTAGGCAGGCAGTCCCACAACAAGGTAGGACGTACTCCCTCCGTTCCTTAATAAAAGATATTTTAGAAAAAAAATTTGTTTTTTAATATATGACGTTTTAGAATTCCAAGTAAGCATTAATTGCTTAGTTTTTAATATTACCCCAAGTATTAAATACAACTTTGGTTCTCTTACTATTTTTTGTCCAATAAATAACAATCTTTTTTTCCAATACAAGAACAATATAGACATTTGATATTATATTTAATGTTATACAATCATTTTTTTAATACTTGTGCACAACTCTAAAAAGTCTTATATTAAGGGACGGAGAGAGTATAAGATTATTCTTTGATGCACATCTCCCAAGAGGGATGAAAGAGGTTCAAACTTACTTACCTCCCACGAGGGAGATGCGGGCGTGTTCGGTAATGACTTATAAGTTAGTCAACTAATTTATAAGTTCTTTGTTATTGTTTGAGTGTTTGGGATTTATTTATTTTTCAACTTGTAAGTTGGTTTTTAAGTCAAAAAAAATAACTAACTTTTTGTGACTTATTTTAAAATGACTAAATGACGTATAAATCATTTTAAAATAATTTAGTTTGACCAAATGTAACGTCTATTTTGACACTTTTCTATTTTGCCAATGTTTTTATTAATATCATTTTTAGTAATTTTTACATTATTTTAACTTATAAGTCATTATGAGCCGAACGCCTTCATAAATTGTTTTAACTTATAAATTAAATTGATGCCAAACACTTTTACTTATAAATCACAACTTATAAATCAATTTATATTTTAACTTATAAGTCATTTAAAATTAGGAGTTGCCGAACATGGCCTTTAAGAGACTCAAATCGAAGATCTAAATTGAAGTTTCAGTCATTTGTTGAACTTCTGCTGAACAAACTCTTAAAGGCGTTAAAACTCATAAAATTATTTAATAAGGCTGCGTTTACAAATATGAGTAATGTTAGAGATAATTTATTTTACAACTATTTTATAATTTGCTGATGTGACATATTTCACCTCAGCATATTGATGAACAAATTGCTTTGATGTAGTATTCGGCTTCACATAAAAGCTGAGGTGGAGTATGCCACATCAGTAAATTATAAAATAGTTATAAAATAAGTTGTATCTCTAACATTATTCTACAAATATTATACCTAAACGCCAAAAACGAACGTAATATCTGTTTTGTAGGTCCAGCTTCTCGCACCTTATTCATCCCATGCCGAGTATGACCTCTTAACCTTTGTCGACACTAAAATTGTACTCTCCGGATGACCCGAGATATACTTTTTTTTTGTCTTCAAAAAATGGCAATAAGTACATTAAATAAAGAATAAATATGTTATTTAGTAATGGTAAATGATATATATTAAGAATATTTAGGTCGATTTTCTTGGATGTTAGTTACATAAATAAGTATTAATGATATTTTTTTTAGAGGAATGTCTACTAAGTAAAACTCTCTTATAATTCTTATCCGTCAGAGGCGAAGGCAGGTTCAAGGGTGTGAGGTCAATTGATCCCACTGAAAAAAAATATATTTTATAATATATGATAAATTTAGAAGAAATTTAAGTGTAATGAATAAATTAACCCCACTGAAATTTTATAATTTTTTAATATATGGGGTCAAATTGAATTTGTATAACTTTTTTAATTTTATATTACTTCTACTCCTTGATGTATGCATCTTCCTTTAATATTTTTAAAATAAATAATAATTTAATTTATATTATTTTTATAACATAAGAAATTTAAATATTTATTAGCAGATTTGTGATTAGAAAGGCGTATTAGAGGTCAATAAAGTGTGTGTGTATATATATAATGTTATGAACTATATGTATATATACAGCTGTGTATTATAAAGTCGCCTTATAACGACGATTTTTTTGGGTTATAATGACGGTTCATTCGTCGCCATACCAACAAAACCGTCGCCAATGACGACTGTGTACTACACAGCTGTGTATATATATATATTTCTAATGTTATTACTTGTTATATTAACAATGTTGTAACTAAATACATGTTTTACATATACAATAGGTCAAAAAATACAAAATTATATAAAAAAATTGGCTTGAGGATGCTGCCCTCGAACCCTCGCTAAATTATTTATAGCATCACAATATTTTAAAGGTTCTCTTAACATATGCTTTTAGGGCATATACTAAGCACGGAGTCCAATGAATGTGCATTGAATTCAAGAGATGAGGTCTACTGAAATATAATTAAAATAATATTTTAGTGGGATATGCATTTAAAAATTATATTTCAGTGAATCTTATTTCTTGAATTCAGTACCTATTCATTAGACTTCATGCTTAGCATGTGCCCTTACCCTTAGGGCACATATTAAGAAAACCTATATTTTAATCCCACTACATAAAAATTCTGACTTCGCCACTACTACCAGTCTCATGTATTTATAAGTTTCGCAATTGTAATCGAGCGATTTATCGCAAGACTCTCATAAATATAGCTGAAAGTTAAATATCACTATAATAATGTATAAATATAGTAAAATGTATACTCTCCGTCTTCAAAAGAATGACTAATCATATAAATATTTTTGTCTTTAAAAAACGAGATAAAGTACATAAATTGAAAGTTAATTTAGTCATTTAGTAGGGTCTGTTAGTATAAAAAATAAAAATGCTTATCACTTTATTTATTTTTACTCTATTTTCTTTATATTTTTTTTTAATATGTATGCAAATTGTACTTTACTTATCTTTTCTAGAACGGTGGGAATATTTTTTATAATAACATACCAATGTTACTAGTGCAAAAATAATATTATCAAAATAATAAATATCACATAAAATATTAATTGTCACCAGAATAATTATAAAAATATTCTTGCTCTAATAATGAGTTATATATTATGCGAATTTCAAAATTATTTAATGCAAAGATAAAAGAGAGAATGGAAACAAAAAGGAGGAAAACTTTTCAACAATCGTACCCCACCCCACACAATGAATCACTAAGAAGCACTAATTTTGGTCCTTTACGGAAACAGTCACGCTACTATCACATAAAATAATTATATAACATTTATATATCGTTGACGTAATAATATATAATTTATTATTGATATAACTTATTTAACTCAACAACAAATTACATATTGACATCTCGCAGTATGTGACCTTTATGTAACTTTTTATGTGATAATAGCATTATTCTTACGGAAAATAGATAATCTTATTTATTTCTCAAATAATGCTATTATCATATAAAGTGAGTCATATAATTCTCACATAATAATGATGTGGCTGTATGTGATTTGTTGTTGAGTTAAGTGGGTCATATCAATAACAAATTACGTACTATCACATCAACAATATGTGATGTTTATGCGATAGTTAAGTTACTCTTATTTCTCCCTAGTTAGTCCCTCCCTCTCCCCGTCGCATGCCCCCACCCACGCCGCCACCCCGCCACCCACCCAGTAAAAAAGGATTATAGCCGTTAGGAGGAGCTGCAGCATTTTGTCCCAATTCTCTGTCCCAAATCAGCCTACAAAAAGAAACCATTAACGCTCTCTCACCCATTGCTGGCGCTGCTGCTGCTGGGTTTATACTCACTCTTACCACAATAACCAACCCATCTCACCCTCGTCCCTCCCTTCAACTCCATTTATTTACCATTAATATCTCTTTATTTACTACCATGGCTTTCTATTAGAAAAGGAAGCTTCCGTTTTCTCTCTCAAACCCATTTATAGAAACACGCTTTCTTCTTCTTCTTCTTCCCCACTTCTCTCTTTCTATATATCTATATCTACATCTATATATATATACACACTGATCAGCACTCTCTGTTTCTTAAGACACACCCATCCATCCCCTGTTTTACCCTCTATTAACCTCCTCTTTATATTTGTACGTTATTCAAACACAAAAAGAAACATCTTTTTCTTTCTTACCCTTCTGATTAATTTTGGGAGATTAAAAAGAAACCATCTTTTTGATTAATTTTGGGAGTGAGAGATCACTTTGCTTGAATTTTACCCTTCTTCATCAATCCCCCTATCACACTCTCTACAAACACCATATTTGTCAATTTCCATCAGTCTGTTTTTAGCATAACCTTTTACAAAAGCTGACTAGTCGGCTTGTGGGGCGTTTCGTTTTACACACCTTACGTTTATAGATATATTCTATACCTATTGAGTAAATATCTACATATAGATATTTGGTTCCGAATCTCAGTTTTCGTGGGTAAATTAAATATCGCTTGATATTCACGATTCCTCATTACCCTACCCCACCTGCCTTTGCCCCCATAAAGATAGTTGCCTTTCCCCATTCCTTTCCAGTGACCGGAAAAAAAATCAACAAACTTTTTTGCCCTTTTTTCTTAACTTGCCTCCGTTTTCTTGAAAAACCCATTTTTTTTTCTTGAAAAAGCTCTCCATCTACTATATAAAAATTCAATTTTTATCCTCCTTGAGGTATTTATATTCCAATTCTGACCAAAAAAATGTCGAGGGGTATTATGTATATTTTGTTTTTGGGTGTTATAATAAATGTTGAAGGTCTAGGTGTGAACTGGGGTACCATGGCATCTCACAAGTTGCCACCAAAAGTGGTGGTTCAAATGTTGAAAGACAATGGAATTCAAAAGGTGAAGCTGTTTGATGCAGATCAGACCACCATGAGTGCTCTTGCTGGCTCTGGGCTCGAAGTTATGGTTGCAATTCCCAATGATCAGCTTGCTGTTATGAATAGTTATAAAAGAGCTAAACAATGGGTGCAACACAATATTACCCGTTACAATTTCAATGGAGGTGTCAATATCAAGTAAGATTATTCCCCCCCCCCCCCCCCTTATTTATTGTTCTTTTATTTTGAATTAATTGGGTTTTGCATAGTCAAAGTAATTTGCTTTTTGATGCCTGTTTGAAGTTCTTATTGTTTATATTTTGCAAGGGAATTTAGATAATTTATTACTAGTTCATGAGAAGTAATCTCAATGGAGGTGTTAATAACCCATATTTATTTTTCTTTTACATTGAATTATTTGTATAATAAAACAATTGCAAGTAATTTACTTTTTGGATGCCCTGTTTGAAGTTTTATTTTTTATACTATTATGCAATGGAATTTAGAGAATTTATTAGCTTTTGATTGGATGTGTGGGCATTTAAATGCATATTAGTTGATGATAATTTGAATTAATTATGCATACACAAAGAGTATTGCGCAACCAGTGCTATCCTTTTACTTTTGGCCTATTCTTTAAATAATGCAAGTAGTAGCTTTACATGCGGATCTGTGTTTAAAGGTGTGTGTTTGTTAGCTAAGATTTGTTTATTTGTTGACTTTATTGTTTGTTTAAATAATGTCACTAGTTGTTTGTGTATTTTGAATTTCTCAAAATGTGCAGGATTCAAAGTACTAGCACCTTACTTCTTTTTTTTCTTATATTTCTTCTTCTTCTTATTTTTTATTTTTATTTATTTATTGTTATTTAGTATTTATAGGAAACTGAATCCACATGAGTCACTCTCACGTGAAAGTGAGACCCACTCACTAAAGGGATGACTTGAAAATATCAGTTATGTTCCCTGTTGGCAGACCATGAATCATGCATATTGTGGGCCCCAAGTGACATGTGGGGCCCACAAATATGCATGTGTGTGTATGTGAGCATTATGTGTTTCATTTTTATGCGATAGTAGCATTATTTTTTGTGTATATGTTTGGATTGGTTAGAACTTAGCATACAGGCTAGGCTAGGCTTAATGAGAACAGAAAGTTGGCTCACCTTCATCATATGATTACTTTTGATCTTTTCCCTTCTAATTACAAGGATTAAAATTAGTGCTAAAGTTTGTTAAAAGTGTTAAGCAACAGGAGTGTGAACTTATCATCATCAATCTTTAATTTTTATTTTGGAGCAGATATGTGGCAGTAGGTAATGAGCCTTTCCTAACATCCTACAACAACTCATTCCTGAATATTACCTTCCCAGCACTTGAGAACATCCAAAATGCCCTCAATGAAGCTGGGTTTGGAGACTCCATAAAAGCAACTGTTCCTCTCAATGCCGATGTCTACGGCTCACCCGCCGACAACCCAGTCCCTTCCGCCGGAAGGTTTAGGCAAGATATCATCGGACAAATGACCCAAATTGTCCAGTTCCTCGACCACAACAAGGCGCCTTTCACTGTCAACATATACCCTTTCCTTAGTCTTTATGGCAATGACAACTTCCCCATTGACTATGCATTTTTTGATGGCGTGAGCAGGCCCATTACTGATAATGGGATTGCCTACCAAAATGTTTTCGACGCCAACTTTGATACTTTGGTATCGGCCTTAAAAGCTGCAGGCTTTGGGGACATGACTGTTCTGGTAGGCGAGGTGGGGTGGCCAACAAACGGAGACAAAAATGCCAACATCAACTACGCTCTTAGATTCTACAACGGGCTTTTACCCAGACTTGCAGCCAATAAAGGCACCCCACTCAGGCCTGGATTCGTCGAGGTTTACTTATTTGGACTGATTGATGAAGATGCTAAAAGTGTAGCTCCCGGCAGTTTTGAGCGCCACTGGGGGATATTTAGATATGATGGGCAGCCAAAATATGGCATGGATCTCTCGGGCCAAGGGCAAAACAAGCTACTTGTGGCTGCACAAAATGTGCTGTATCAGCCTCAAAAGTGGTGCACATTTAATCCAAATGCAAAGGATCTAAGCAAACTAGCACAGAATATAGATTATGCTTGCACATTTTCTGATTGCACTGCGCTTGGATACGGGTCTTCTTGTAATGGTTTGGATGCTAATGGGAACGCTTCGTACGCGTTTAATGCGTACTTTCAAGTGGCGAATCAAGGGGATTTGAGCTGCAATTTTCAAGGTCTGGCCGTGGTGACTACACAGAATATATCACAAGGGGAATGCAATTTCACAATTCAGATTGCTGCGACCTCATGGTCTTCCTCTGCAGCTCCCTCATTGCTTGCTTTAGTCATTTTAGTGGTTGTCACATTTTTGATGTTGTAGATTTCTTTCTGTGTAGATATATTACCTGAACTATATTCTAAACTTCAATTCTTAGGGGTGGTTTCTTAAGTATCAGTGAATTTTTTGTGTGTTTTTCTTACGTATAGTATAGATGGTATATATCTTGTAATATATATATATATATATCTATAATATCAGCATCGTTGTCTAACGGACCAGTCCGTTCCTGAACAGCTCTATTATATATATATATATATATATATATATATATTCCAATTTTGCTCCCCCACTTCCCTTGGATCCTAATATAGTTTCTTTGTTTCTTTAGTTCTAAAAATATATGCTTGTGTTGAAAAGCATAAACTTGTTCTAGACATGATGCAATTTGTAAAATATGTCATATTAAAATACTTTAGGAAATCCAGATTTACCTGGTAAACATAGTTTGACAGAAACAAAAGAATTTAAACAGAGAAATTCAAGTATATGGCTTATTATTCTTGTTGGGTTTTTGAAAGAAATTTCAGGCTTAATGAAATGTTTGGTGAATATCTCGATTTTGTCCTGGTTATTGTTTGGTCCTAGTTATTGTCACTTATTTACAAATTTATAAAATAGCTTCAATCATTGTTTTGAAATTTAAGTATCAGTCTCTTGTTACTGACTCAATAGGAAAAAAGTTTTGAATCACTAAATTTAAAATATCAAAATGAATGTGTTGAATGTTTTGAAAGGTTACGTAACACTTTTTTGATATTTCGACTTATTTTTTAACAAAATATTAATATTAGTTTGGTTAAAAGTGGGCCCCACATGCATAAATATCAAAAAATTGTTACGAAAATATCAGTGCCCTATTTGCAAACAAAGCATCTCCTCCCTCTGTCCCTAAAAATGATAAAAAGATAATTAGTGTATGTATAAATTTATGTAGTTGACAATTTTTTTTTTTATCATATTCGTAAAACTTGGGATAGAGTTTATTTATATGGAATTGATATTTCCACAATATTTTTTGATATTTTTCATATGTGAGACCCATTTTTAACCAAATCAATATTAATAGGAACAATTATATTTTCTAGTACATTTAAAAAAAAAATTACAACAACAGTGCATGCAGAAAATATTTACAAAATTAATATATTTTTAATAGTTTATCTACAAAATTAATATAATTAGCATCTCTTAACTTTAGAACATAAAGAAAAAGAAAAAGAAAAAGAAAAAATAATTACATAATTATCATTTGTGCTTAACATACAAACCAAAAGCTGGCTTGGTGAAGCTAATTATTTGAAATCTCTCTGTGAGATGCACATGTATAATTGTTTCTTACGGGACCATTAATGGGCTGTAGGACAAATTTTGGCCCAATAATAATGGGTTCAATTATTTAAATGAGGTAAAATAGTAAAAGAACAATTACATTTTTTAGTACATTTTTAAAAAAAATTACAACAACAGTGCATGCAGAAAATATTTATAAAATTAATATATTTTTAATAATTTATTTACAAAATTAATATAATTAATATTCTTTTAATCGCCGCCCACAATTCTCTCCCCTCTCTCTCTCGGTTAAATACTCACTTTTGTTTTTATTTTTAATATTCTCTGCTACCACCATTAATGCTTATCAACTGTCTTTGCCTCTACTGCTCTCTCGTTACTTTCCGCAAGGATTGATAACTTCTCTGTCAAGTGGAATGCCAGAGCCTGCAACCTCGTGTGCTCAACATCATGGAATACCATGCATCGGGATGGTTGGACCCAACTTGCATGGAGCTCCATTTTTACTCCTTCGTCAAACCCCTCACTCTTCTCGCTCTCTCTCCTCCCTCACTCCTAACCTCTTCCTTCTCAAGTGAGAAGGAATTGGCTGGACAGACCTTTTGAGAAGGAAGAGGTTAGGAGTGAGGGAGGAGAGAGAGCGAGAAGAGTGAGGGGTTTGACGAAGGAGTAAAAATGGAGCTCCATGCAAGTTGGCAAAGACAGTTGATAAGCATTAATGGTGGTAACAGAGAATATTAAAAATAAAAACAAAAGTAAGTATTTAACTGAGAGAGAGAGGGGAGAGAATTGTGGGCCGCGATCAAAGGAATGCTAATTATATTAATTTTGTAGATAAACTATTAAAAATATATTAATTTTGTAAATATTTTCTGCATGTACTGTTATTGTAATTTTTTTAAAAAATGTATTAAAAAATATAATTGTGCTTTTACTATTTTACCTCATTTAAATAATTGAACCCATTATTATTGGGCCAAAATTTGTCCTACAGCCCATTAATGGTCCCGTAAGAAACAATTATACATGTGCACCTCACAGAGAGATTTCAAATAATTAGCTTCACCAAGCCAGCTTTTGGTTTGTATGTTAAGCACAAATGATAATTATGTAATTATTTTTTCTTTTCTTTTTCTTTATGTTCTAAAGTAAAGAGATGCATTTTAACTATTTTTGATCAAAATATAAATCTAAAATTTTATATCAATACGAAATTTTAAATTTCAATACAAAAAATTATACTCCCTCCGTTTCAAATTATATGACCACTATTGACTTTTGAAAGTCAATTGTGACATTTTCAATCTCAAAATTGAGATGACTCATTAAAAAATTCTGGAACAATAAAACTTACAATGAGTAATATTTTTGGATAATTTACAATATTCATCATCGTTTTAACTAAATTAAAAGAATCTATATCAAATTTAAGTTTAAAAATACTTTAAGTTAACTTTAAAAAGTCAACGGTGATCAAATAATATGAAACGGAGAGAATAATTATTATTAACTAATTACATTTATACTATTGAGTCTACAAAACATTTCTCTAAAACAATATAGTGAGGCAGCCACCCTCCTCATATTTATACTTGATATTTTTTTTGAACAATTATATATTACCTTCGTACTTCGAAAACTGGTTTAATTTGACTTTTTTTTAGTCAAAATGATTATTTTTATAGTTAATTTTTTTTTACTATTTTCTTATAAATATAGGTAGAAAAATTATGGATAAATGACATTAAAAACTAATATAAATTTTTTTAATTAAAACATTAAAATCGAGAGATAAATTATTTTCACCTTTTTTTTTACAGACGTTAGTTGACCAAGTTTGACTGCCTATTTTTATTAACCTGACTTTTTAAATCATTTTTAACCAATAAATAATGACGTGAATATTTGTATTATTTGCTTAGACTTCCTCACCAAAACTTGAACTATAATTCCGCCATGAAATCTTGTCAAAAATCAAGCAAGTATGGCTCCAATGGCTCCAAACCTACTACCAATCAGAGAAAAAAAAGCCCCATGGTCGCCAGTCCGCCATACAAACACAACCTCGTAATGGGTCAAGTGAAGATTTTGAAACGCCCCGAAGTGAACATGAAAATTGGACATGAGTGCTTTATAATTTTACGGACATGATAATTGGATACGAGTACTTTACAATTTCACCTATTTATATTTTGACCCCCATTTGCATAGAAGAGCTCTATGTTATATAGCAATTGAATTATGATTGGTTAAAAATATTCACATCAATATTTATTAATTAAAAATGATTTAAAAAGCCATGTCATTAAAAATAGATGGTCAACTAACATTTGTCAAAAAAAGAAGAAGGTGAAAATAATTTATCTCACTTGACTTTGATGTTTAATTGAAAAATTTTGTGCATGGTTGCACTGTTTTAAACCTGGACCGCCGGTCGGACCGGTAAAATCGAAATCGGTCTACCTTCCGGTCCGGTTTGAACCAGTAACTTGATTTTGGTCAAAACTCGAGTTGGCATGTTGACTACCGGTCCAATCGGTGGGCCAATCGGGAAACCCGGTTAATTGACTCATTTGACCCAGTTTTTCAATTTTTTTTACCAAAACAAAATTTAATATTAAAATTAACCATTTTTATTAATATTGTAATTCATCTTTATTATGTTTTAATTCATAAAAAATGAGATATTTAAATTTTTTTTTAATTACTAATAATATATATTTTTATATATTAATAACGTTACTGGGTCAATAACGGTTCGACCACTGCTTGGACTAGTGACCCATCCACCCGGTATTTTTTTCGGTTTGATGAACGGTCCGATTCTGAAAATCTTGCATGGTTGTTAAATAAATGTAAGTTTCTTGATTTTTAGTATCATTTATCCAAAAATTATAATCATAATAAATTATACCAAATTTACTATTACCTCTGATTTTCACAAGTTTAAAAATATAAGTAAATATACTTAATTTTTAGTTTCAAAATTAGTCAATTTCATAAGAAAAATGTAATTAAGCCAGGATTTTGGGGGAGGCGGGGGAGTATTTGATATGGAACTACAATCTTCACTAGCTTAAAAGTCGGTATTTTAAATGGACTGGACAGCTCATCAAATCACAGATCTTTTTTGACTCATTTCCTAGTTCAAATTTAAATTGGCATGAGTGGGACCTTCAAATTAAGAATTGTTATTGGTAATAGAATGGACTAACGATCATATGATGATTACAAAGAGCTTGATTAATTTGGTTGCTTACAAGTGGGGTCCCCTTTTCTTACATTTGTCTACAAAGTTGTGCTTAATTCTTTAAAATCAATGCCCAAGCTACAAAAAATCAACAACTTAATTATTAACATATGGAATTGTGATGTCTTGTGATTTTATATCTTATATCTAGCAAGAAATATTACACACACATATAGCATATATATATATATATAGAGTAAGGATCAAGAGCATAACTCTTAAAGAACATAATTTTTTAAAGAGCATAACTCCCCTTTAGCGACGGATCAAATCGTCGCTAAATGCGTCGTCATAGGTCCGTCCGTCGCTATATATTGTCGGTCGAATAAGACCTATGACGTCGGACGGACTTATGGCGACGGATATGCGACGGTTTGGTCCGTTGCTAAAGGTGTTATACTTGTTACGTCTTTTAAGAGTTATGCTCTTTAAATGCTCCCTATATATATATATATATCAAGCAAATATTTTGAACTCTCTCAATTTGACTATGAATATAATTGAAAAAGATAATGCAAAATTGAAAAATGTTTGAATGACTGAATTCGTCAAATATTTATAAGGTGATTAATGACCTTTCATGTTTAGACACGACCTTTGTGAACCGACTGGTGCATATGAAAATGCATGGCCGAAATATACATTTTTCGGATCTGATTACCATGAAGTTAACTGTATGGTAAGTTGGTCAATTGACTAATAGAGTGCTAAAGATCACCTCCTGCCTGTGTATCGACATTATATTAGTCAATTGACCAAAGTTAACTCCATACTAACCACTCCCACATTTTCCTAACCCCTATCACTAAGTTCAGTGAGAGCCGAACAAATCATTACTAGTACTTTTGTGAAATATAACTCGTGATTAATACACACACTTTTACTAAATTCAATGAGATTCTGAAAGAATTGGTGTTAGAGCTATACTTCTTTGCAAAAAATTAGGATTTCAAGGGCATTTTGGGTAATGTGAGAAAGGAAATTTCAGATGTAAAAATAAGAGGGAAAAATGAAAACGGTGTAATGTAATAAAGGAAAGGGACAAAGAATCCAAAAACTATTTTCCATTTTAATGAGAATCATCATTTTTCCTTCTAAATAAAGGGATATCACTTAGAAGTCAGGTGGCATGCTTGCTGTGGATACATCACCTCATCTCCTATGAGCGCGTGTCACTTTAAATTAAGCCATCAAAAAATTAGTAAAAACTGTAAAAGAAAACACACAAAGTAGGGAGTAAAAGAAAGTTTCAAAATCCAAAACAAATCTTTTTACTTTTCCTTTTTACCTTTTGGATTGAACCAAGATAAATAATTAAAATCCTTCAAAGGAAATGAGAGAGGAATTACAAAGAAAACTTTCGTGTTTGTTTTGTTATTAGAGTATGTAATCATGAAGTTAATTTCATGATAAGTTAGTCAATAGATCAATACAGTGCTAACACGCAAATAAAGATTCCCTCCCGACCTGCGTGTCAACATTGTGTTGATCAATTGACTAAAGTTAACTTCATGCTAACCACTCCCGTATTTGAACACTAAACATTACGTTGTAAATTTCAAACGCACCAAACACACTCAGTATTATCACTACTCCTCAACAAAGAAGGGGTCTAGAACTACAAGACTAAAATACAACATGCTACATTACTTTCTATAGCTTAATAAAATCTATATGAGATTCTCAAGTCTCCTTAAGTGGGACTTAAACTTTGATTTACATGCATAATGTTGATGATGATGATGGGTAATTCAGTAATTTGAATATATGAAGATGGAAAAATCACTAGGAATTGGAGGAGAGAAGGGACATTGTTCTCATCTCCAGGACTTTCTTGTGAGAATTGGAGTGCTTATAGCTCACAAAAGTTGGACTTTTAGCTGGCCTATACTCGGGTAGCAGCCTGCCCGACTTGTATCTCACCCCACAGGCATTACAGAGTGTTTTTGGACCCAATGGTCCTGCCCTCCACTGTGGGGTCCGATGTGCTAAACAATGGGTACATCTCCTTGGCTGCTGCCCGTTGCTTCTTTCCAAACTGCCCATTCTGCCTTCTTCTTTCTCCATTATTACATTATTAACCTCCTCCTTCATTTCTTCATTTCTGGCTCTGATTATTCCTCTCTTGTTCTTGTTATTATTTTCCTCATTTTTGGGCAAAATTAGTTCACTATCAGCTAACCAATGGGCTTGTTGGAGCAGAGGTGGATCTGAGCCACTCATTTGGAGATGGTGAGCCCAAATGCTTGTTTGGGCCTTGCTGCCTATTGGGCCCCTTTTTCTTTTGCTTCTTGCCTTGCCTGGTATTACAAACTTCTGCAGGATACTTGATGATGGTGATGAGCTTATTTGGGATTCCGCCAATTTCACTGGCTTTGAGGGTTCTGCTTTGGGGATAATTCCGGTGGCAGTGCTAATGCTAGTCTTGTTCTGAGCAATTTGAGGGGGTAAAATTGGTAGGCAATTTCCAGAGCTGGATAAGCAGTCTTCAACAAATATTGATAGCCATTCCAAGTTCATATCCCCTTCCTGCATTTATTGATTTTCCCAGGATAGGTAGACCCCCCCCCCCCCCCCAAAAAAAAAAAAATACAAGATTAAACTTTGGTTGGGGGTGGGGGTGGGGGTGGGGTGGGGGGGGGTGGGGAGTGAGAGAGAGAATGAATCTTTACAACAAAGTTTGGTCTTTATGAGATATAATGTGAATACAGAAAATATTACCCATAAAGTTTAATTTCATGAAAGAATGTATAAAGAGCAGAAAAAGAAAACCCACATTGACTTCCCAGAATAAGGACACACACACACAAAAACCAGAAAATTTAAATTTTGGGGTTGGGAGTGATAGAAAGACTGAATCTTTACAACAAAGTTTGTATTTTTATGAAATATAATTTGGATACAGAAAATAAAACCCAGAAAATTTAAAGAAAGAAGGTATATATAGATATAATAAGGCCCAGTAAGATATATAATCTTCATAGATGTATAGTAGAAATTTGTATCAAAGAAAGAAAACTAGAAGGATAAAAGCAGAGCCCAAAAAATACAAATAAACAGGGAAAATATGAGCAGCTTAACCCTCTTCTAAATCTAGAGAAACAAGAAATAGAGGTACAAGAACTATATATATAAATGGAAGAAAAAAGAGAGGCCTTTGATTTGAACAAGTAGTAAAAAGAAAAGAGCCACATACTGTATTGTTGCCGGAAAAGAGGTCATCCAGGCTGCCAAGCTTAGAGCAAGAGGGAGAAAACAGCTGCTCCGGCCCATATTCAGACGGTAAACCGCCGGATAGTGTGAAGTCCATACCCTCAACCAGATACAGACTTTATATGGTACCCACTAAATTGAAAAGACAAAGGGAGAGAGGAGTAATTTATAGTGCCTATGTTCAAGACCACGTTTTCTGTCGGCATATAATGTCAGGAAAAGATTAGTTTATTAAATTCTGAATTCTTTTTTTTGAATTTAAGTTTAATCACAATTAATTTATTAAATTCTGACTCTCTTTTTTTTTTTTGAATGTTAATAAATTCTGAATTGAAATAGTGATGTCAGAATTTCTTTGTTACGGTTGCGGGACATAGTATTTATAAGACCATAAATAATTTAGTGGAGCTTGAGAATACCAGGTCCAAATTTTATAGAGAATTTTATACTTTGTAGTTGAAATAATTTATATATATATATGGTCTTTATCCATAGCAACCGATTACTATGGATACTATTCTAGCAATCAATATCTGAGTCATTGATCGTTTATATGAAGACTAGAATATAAAGTAAAAATAATTCAGTCACTACAGCATGTAGCGGTCAAATAAACTATATATAGCGGCTGCTATTTTAATATTAGAACTCCACCTAGTCAAACTAAACTGGAAATGGGTCCTACTATGTCAGATGTTGTTAGAAAAAAGGGTTTTTAAAAAAAAAATATACCGACCGCTAGCGGCTAGACCATTTAATTTTTTTCCTTTGTTTTGTCTGTTTGTGTTGGTTGGTTGAAACTTGCAAGGCTGATTGACACTTCTGTCCCTCTAATTTGTCATCCACTTTCAAAGTCGTTCCTAAAGTACCATTTTCGTCAGTTAGGTCCTTAAAGTGGCATTTTATTGGCGTTTCTGTTCCTTCAACCCATTTTAACCTAAATCTGATCTATTTTGACCAAGTTTAACCAAACCCGACCCAGTTTGACCTAACTCAAATTTTTAATATTTTAAAATATAATAGTATCTTTAAAATAAGTTTAAAATAATAATTATATTTAACATTTTAAAAAAATAATATTTAATTATTTAAAATAAATTATTATTATTAAAATAATATTTATTTTAATATTTTAAAAAAAATAATTATTTTAAAATAGATATTTTTAATATTTAAAAATAAAATATTAGTTTTTTTAAAAAATAAAAATAAAAATTATATTTAATATTCTAAAATAAATATTTTTTTAAATATTTTTTATTTAATATTTTAAAAGTAAAAAATAATTTTGTAAATATTATTTTTAAAAATAATATTTACTTTTAAAATATTAAAAATAATATTTATTTTAGAATATTAAAAATAATAATTATTTTAGAATATTAAATATAATATTTATTTTAGAATATTAAAAATAATAATTTTTTTAATTTTTTTGAATAAGTATTATATTTATATTTATATTTATTTTAATTTTAATATTATAAAATAATTATTATTTTTAATATTCTAAAATAAATATTTTTAATAATTATTGTTTTTGAAGGAAAAATAATATTTAATATTCTGAAATACTTATTAAAAAAATTATTATTTAATAATAATAATTATTAAGATTATTTTAATTTTTAAAATAATAATTATTAAGCTTATTTTAGCTTTTAAAATAATAATTATTAAGATTACTTTAATTTTTAAAATAATAATTATTAAGATTTTTTTTAATAATTATTTTAGAATATTAAATATTATTTTTCCTTCAAAAACAATAATTATTAAAAATATTTAATTTAGAATATTAAAAATAATAATTATTTTAGAATATTAAAAGTAAATATTAAAAAATTAAAATAAATATAAATATAAATATAATAATTATTCAAAAAAAATTTAGAAAAAAACTAAAATAATTATTATATTTAATATTCTAAAATAATTAATATTTTTAATATTCTAAAATAAATATTATTTTTAATATTTTAAAAGTAAATATTATTTTTAAAAATAAAATTTACAAAAATATTTTTTACTTTTAAAATATAAAAAATAGAAAATATTTATTTTAGAATATTAAATATAATTATTAATTTTTTTTTATAAAAAAAACTAATATTTTATTTTTAAATATTAAAAATATCTATTTTTAAAATAATTATTTTATTTTAAAATATTAAAATAATTATTATTTTAATAATAATAATATTTTAAATAATTAAATATTATTTTTTTAAAATGTTAAATATAATTATTATTTTAAATTTATTTTAAAAATACTATTATATTTTAAAATATTAAAATTTTGGGTCGGGTTGGGTTAAACTTGGCCAAAATGGGTCGGGTTTAGGTTAAAATGGGTTGAAGGAACAGAAACGCCAATAAAATGTCACTTTAAGGACCTAACTGACAAAAATGGTATTTTATGGACGACGTTGAAAGTGGACGACAACTTGGAGGGACAGAAGTGTCAATCAACCAACTTGCAAGGGGAATTCACAGTTATCATTTATTTTCAAACCTTTCCAATTGAAAACTTATGCTGCTATTTCCTATTACATACACCAAAAAAAGGGAATTAAAAGGTTATTTTTTTTTATACTACTTCATTCGTTGGCAAATTTTTTTTAACAAACCTTCCTTTGTGCTAAAGTTTAATAATAATAACAAATCTTCCTTTGGACTAAAGTTTAATAATATTATTATTTGAAAGAGATTGCTTTTATTATACGTATTCTATGTAATGAAGGAGAAACTTGAAAGGAGAGATCTATATAGAGACTTGGTGCGTTGAAGGACGGAAGATGATTCACGTAATCATGAGAGATGGAGATAGAGATCATGGACGATGCTAATTTCTTAACCAATATTTAAGTACTGTTTTCTCTTAGTTGGAAGCTTGAGAAATGTTGGATATATATATATATATATATATATATATATATATATATATATATAACCAAAATTACATTGCATTAGATGCATGAGATACACAAGCATGTGTAAAACACATATTTTATTTTCTCATTTATATATACTCGGCATTGGAGTATAAAAAATAAACTCTTTTTTGGATTAGGAAAACACATAAAATCTTGGTTGCCTAACTAGCTTGAGCTTGTAACATAATTAAGAAAGTTGGAATATTAATTTAAGGGGTGCACTATTTTTACATAATTTTTTTTTTCAATTGAAAATGAGACCGACTATATGAATTATATAAAAATAGACGTTGTGCACTTGTTGTTGTGTAATAATTATATAAAAGAATGCCGCATGACACAATCTCAATAATATTGACTTATTGAGACAGTAAATGAGATATAGTTTGGGATAACTCATACGGATTAGGGGTGAACATGGTGCGGTTGGTGCGGTTTGACACATTCAAAACAGCACACGAAATCGCTTGTGATTGATGCGGTGCAATTTTAAAATGTGTGGTGCTGTTTCAATTGGTGCTGTTTCGGTTTCAAAACCAATTGAAACAACAAAAAGGGTAACAATGCATCAAGTGCTCGAAGGGTAACGGTTGTACCGTAAAAGATAAATTATTGACTCGTCGCTATTTAACTACTCCATTGATTACTTTTGATGAATCATAAATGTTCAAGGCTTGTATACCAATAGCTCAGCATAATCTTGAACTTGAGCCATAAGAAATCATTAACGTATAGGGATCCCGGATCTCTCTCATAAAAAAATTGAAAAACAAGTGAAATTTGAATGTTAAAGAAAGAAGTAACCTATAAATGTTTACACTTGTAACACCTCAGTCCCACATCGAAAAATAGGAGAAAAATTTGTCTGTATATAAGGAATTAAGTTGCTATCAATAATACCTTCAGTAATGACTTTTCGGTGAGCCTGTAAGGCCTTATTTTGGTTGAATTTGATTCGATTCGGACTTGAAATTTGACTCAAGATTTGTCCTGGATTCAAAATTTGACCCGGGTTGTTACAACAACACTACTGTAGACAATCACAGTAAATGAGAAATCATATGTTATTCAACCTACCTAAAACAGACAGATTTTAGATTTTGGCTAGTAACCAAACCAGAACCGTAAATTTAGTTATTCAACCTACCTAAAACCGCCACATGCACCGAGACCGTTGGTGCGGTTCATGCGATTTTTGGTGCGGTTTCGGTTCCAATTTAGTTACTTGCTCAACCCTAATACGGATTGTCTACGAATCTGAATCCCCAAGTATATATAGCAATATCTAAATACGAATCCGATTATCATAAAATTGATAAATTGATCAATTGATCAATACAGTGCTAACATACAAAAAAAAAAAAAAAAAAAAAAACTACATGTCAACATCCTAACCACTTCCTCCAAATACAAAAACATTTCACAACCATTCCTCAATAGATCATCTCTCTTTTATTTTCAATCAATTAATAGCAAATACAAGATCCGACAATCATTAAAATATAAATACACGCAAAGCTAGTAATATTACAATATTGTTATATATAGCCAAAGCTATTCATTCATCTCTCACACTCTTATCAAATCCAGCCACCATTAGTACGAATAGACTGACCATTAATCCACTCCCCGCCATCACTAGCCAAGAACCCAACCACCGTCGCCACATCCTCCGGCTGCCCCAGCCGCCCCAACGGTATCTCCGCCACCACCTTCTCCACCATCTCCTCATCTGTCACCACCTCATTCATCATATCCGTCGCCACCGCCCCCGGCGCCACACAATTCGCCGTTATCCCCGTCCCCTTCAATTCCTTTGCCAGCGTCTTCACCATCGCTTCTACCGCCGCCTTAGACGCCGAGTAGGCCCCATACCCCGGCCTCAACGCCGCCACCAACGACGTCGATAAACATATTATCCTCCCTCCTCCGCCCCTCTTCACCCGATTCGCCGCCTCTTTACAGCACAAAAAAGCCCCCCTCGTGTTCACGGCAAAAATTCGGTCGAATTGTTCGATTGAAATGTTTTGAATCGAGGAGCAGGTTGAGTCGAGTATTCCGGCCGAGTTGACTAGGATGTGTGGCGGCGAGTTGAAGGCTGACTCGGCGGCGTCAAAGAGGGACTTGACTTGAGCTGGATCAGAAACGTCGGCTTGGACGGATATGGCGCGAGGGGAATTGTGGTTGGTGGCGGAGGAGGAGTTGATTTGGGCGGCAACGAGGTCAGCTTGGGCGGAGTTGGCGGTGTAATTGACAACGATTTTGGCGCCGAGTTTGGCCAGATGGAGAGCAATGGCTCGGCCGATTCCTCGGGAACCGCCGGTTACGATTGCCAGCCGGTCCTGGAGTGGAAGTGAACCGGCTGGTTGGGTAGTTAAAATGCTTCCTATTTCTGCCATGAGGTAGCTATATATATGTATGTATATGCATATGTAAATAAAAAGATAATGTGAGTGTTAACGTCACAATCTCGTCACGCGCCTCAATCACAAAAAGCACTCTTTGTCCTGCACAATGAACACGTCAGCACCGGATCTCGACGGTTTTGGGCCGCCGGGGATCGCTCCGGTGTGAGAATGAGTACAGATTTTGAGAGAAAAATGGTCTAACAATGGAGGTCGTGTGCTTTAGTGTTCTGAGAAAAAAAATATATCTCTCCTCCATGTTGTGCCCTCCTTTTCATATATTGTTTCACCACCTTGCATGTTTTCCCCCCCAGTCAACATTCTGTCAACTCCTCATTAATGAGGGTGGCTTAAGACGGCTGAGCCCATCAACTCAATCAGCCGCCTATTAATCCCACAGATTAGGGGTAATTTTTAGTCTATAAACTGCCACCTGTTATCCACTACCAGCTCCAACCTAAAGTTTATCTAAATAACCATTTAGACAATGGCCCGATACTCCAATAGTAAAAACGGGTTTGACCCGGAAAGCCCAAGAGAAGTAAGATTCAATCGGTCCCACGTATTCACGGCCCAACATTGCCCCCTAGTCTTTTATTAAACAGAGTGTTTGATGAAAGAGTATAAGAATTTAGTCTAATCACCAAGAAGAATCCAAACAGGTTCGGCCAAGCCCAATTAGCGAAAGGCCCATGTCCACATGCCGACCCCTCAAAATCAAAATCAGATACTAATTCTTCAAATTTTCAAAAATAAATGATAGTTTCTCAATTTCGAGAGGACATGCCGACGGTTAACCTCCCCCATCATTATCTCTATTAAATGTGCAGCCTTTGGACTTCGTGAGCCTCCAGAAAGGCAACTCTGTAAAACTTTCGAACCCCTAAATCAGACAATTTTACCCGTCTATTTGAAATTCGAAATATCTTAGCTTTCTTCTTCTTCTTGCTCCGATCTTCTCATTAATTTGTCTGTCAACAATGGCTTCCCAAAACAAAGAAAACGCTGCCTTGACCTCCGAGATTCATTCATCTTCCATCCCGACTGTGCCAAACCCTAGGTCCATACCAGCATCCGGCAAAAATCCTATACCTCCTGTCTCTGTACCCCCCTTTTAAATTCGAGGATGAGGAACAGCACCCCATCGCCAACAGCTCTTCAAAACTAACAGAGAATGATCTCAAAACCATCCGAGAACGTTATTCTATTCCAGATACACATCATTTAAAAGCGCCTACCCTCTCCGACCGAATGTATCTTCGTCCCGACGGTTGGACCGCCATGCCTCTCATTCTCTTAGAAAGAGGAATCCGATTCCCTCTTCATGCTTTCATCGTTACCCTTCTGGGGTTCATGGGTGTGGGATTTGCCCAACTGGTCCCCAATTCCTACATCCACATTCTAGCTTTTATAGCTTTCTGTAATGAATCAGGGGTTTCTCCCTCTATTGACTTCTTTTTCAACCTGTTCGTTCTTGGCAAATCTCGCGAACAGGGTTTCAAGGTTCTGGGTAAACAAGCCCCAAAACCTAATTCTAGATTCAATAAACGCCCCCTAATGGACACCCCTTCGAGCAACAAGAAATGGTATGAGAAATGGTTCTTCATCAAAGGGCCTGAAATATCATCTATTCCCGATTGGACCACTTCAGAACATGCCACTTCGGACCTAGGCGACCTTCCAGACGATCGCATAAAGGAAATAGCGAAGCTCATGGAGAAGCTTCCCATGGAGGAATGGAGCTTCAACCTCCTAAGCGATCACGCTTGGTTATTCGATCATAAACGTAAGTTTCCAACCCAAATTTTGTATGATTTTCTCAATTTCTCTCTGATCATTATCTTGAAATACTTCTCTTTGTGTACAGTATCCTTGATCAGGCCTTCATCTCCTGACCGAAGGGATATAGAGCAATCTCTGTTTGCCCCATCAGCTCAAGATTTTCCTGAAGCTCAAGAGACCGAAGCACAAGCCTTCGAGCTTCAACCTACCGACCCACCAATAGCCGAATTGAACCCGGACGAAGGGGTTAGTCGGCCTCGCCGAAAAAAGAGAGCTGCCCGAAAGCCTAAACACACTTCAGCTCCTATCCTCACCGAGAGCCTACTTGACATGCCCGCTGTTGATCGTGCCAAGATCCTTCTCACCAAGAAGCGAAAGGCTAAAGTCAACATTGTACCCCTCACCACTGAAGAACTGAGAGTGCCTCTTTCCCAATCGAATCTACATCCATCTTCACCCTCGCCCACAGAACCAGACGAATTTGAGGTTGAACCTAGTTCTCCTCTTATTCGAAAGAAAAAATATCCTTCTGACGACCAGCCCTTGCCTGAAAATCAGCCAACATCCTCTCCTCAACGAGCAGATCCTCCCTTCTTTGGTTCAACATCTGGAGCTCCTCGGTCACCTAGCCTATGGCCTGACCAGAACGAAGACTTCCCTCTGTATCTCTATAATTCTTTCGTTCTGGATACAGACAACCATAGGTTCGGCAACAGTACCACAGCCGATCTGCTGGAAGAAGGCTTGGCTCATCAGGCTAGAGTAAGTTTTTGATCATTTCTGCTCATAAATATACGTTCTTCGGGTATTTTGTTGATTCAGAATGTCTGCAGGCAAATGGGATCTTCGGGTGTCTCTATCAGAAGTACAAAAAAGCTGAAGCCGAAGAAGAGGCAGCCCGAAGAGAAAACATCACTCTAAAGTCTGCATTGGCCAAGGAGAGGAGCGAACATGAAAATATTCGCTTCAATTGCGAGGGTCTTCAGAATGACCTCATAAGGATGAAAGAGCAGCTGGCCGTGTCTGAAGCTTCTCAAAACGCGATCATGCAACGGAATGAAGAACTTCAGCGGTCCAATAAACAATTAACTGAGAATAACCGGAATCTGGCCTTAAGCGTGTCAGATGCTAAGAAATCTGAAGCACATCATCTGGATCTTCGAGGAAAAGCTGAGAAGGAGCTTCGTAATCTGAAGTCGATGGGTCCTCCTCTCACTGAGGAACTTCGCAAGGAGATCCAGGCTGAATACCGGAAGTCTCCTTCTTTAACCAACGAGATAATTCAGATGTACGCAGAGGGTTATGAAGCAGCCCGAAGCAAGGGTAAGGCTAAATTGGCGGCCGTTGCTGTAAACCCGTTGCTCCTTGATTCTTCCGAAGATGAAGATGAGGAGTAATGGTGACAGAAATTTACCCTTTGTATGACAATGTACTGACTTTATTAAGCTTAATGAGATATATCTTATTCCTTGTTGCTCCTTTCTTAAGTCGAATTTGTATTGTTGTTTAAACGATATATAATTTAAGCTCAACACTTCAAGTAAAATTAAACAACAATGTAAGACGAAACTTACTCACTACCGGAGGATACCATACATCATTGTTAGGATAAACGATCCACCAATTTTTTAGTATGAATATTAGTTCCGAAGAACTTATAATGTTATTCAGCTTTATAATAATTTGGATAGCTTCATTCTTCTTTGAGAGCCGAATAAGTTCAACACAGAAAATATCTCGCTTTGCTATAAAAAGTCGAAAGGATTCAGCCTTATACCGAGCTGGCAACCTCGTTCTCTCCGAGAGCCGAACAGGTTCAACCCAAAAGATATTCCGCTTCGCTACGAGGAGTCGAAGGAATTCAACCTTATATCTGGTGACCACGTTTTCTCCGAGAGCCGAACGGGTTGGACCGTCAATAGTTCACTTCGCTACGAGGAGTCGAAGGAGTCCATCCTTATACCGAGCTGGCAACCTCGTTCTCTCCGAGAGCCGAACAGGTTCAACCCAAAAGATATTCCGCTTCGCTACGAGGAGTCGAAGGGATCCAACCTTATATCTGGTGACCACGTTCTCTCCGAGAGCCGAACGGGTTGGACCGTCAATAGTTCACTTCGCTACGAGGAATCGAAGGAGTCCATCCTTATACCGAGCTGGCAACCTCGTTCTCTCCGAGAGCCGAACAGGTTCAACCCAAAAGATATTCCGCTTCGCTACGAGGAGTCGAAGGGATCCAACCTTATATCTGGTGACCACGTTCTCTCCGAGAGCCGAACGGGTTGGACCGTCAATAGTTCACTTCGCTATGAGGAGTCGAAGGAGTCCATCCTTATACCGAGCTGGCAACCTCGTTCTCTCCGAGAGCCGAACAGGTTCAACCCAAAAGACATTTCGCTTCGCTTCGAGGAGTCGAAGGGATCCAACCTTATATCTGGTGAATAAAAACCTCTACTGGAGAGACAAAGAGAGCCATCTTTATTAATAACTGTCGTTGTAGTTACAGACTTCCATATTTTAATATTAACCCTACTGAAAATATTTGCGGAGTCTCCCGGCATGCCAAGTATTTTTGATTTCAGACCCATCTAAAGTTCGCAGCCGGTAGGTTCCGGGTTTTGATACACTGATGACTTCATAGGGGCCCTCCCAATTTGGCATGAGTTTACCCATATTCTGAGGGGTAGAAGCTTCTACTTCCCGGAGAACTAAATCCCCAACGTCGAATCTTCGAAGCTTTACACCTTTGTTGTAGTACTTAGCCACACGACGTTGATATGTGGCCAACTTTATCAAGGCTGCCTCTCGAACTTCTTCGATCAGATCTAAGTTAGCTCTGAGTCCCTCATCATTGTATAATTCTTTAAATTGACTGACTCGAAGACTTGTAGATCCAATTTCTACCGGAACCAAAGCATCAGTACCGTACGCTAGCCTAAATGGGGAATCTCCCGTCGTAGTCCTTGGTGTAGTTTGGTAAGCCCATAGCACGCTAAGTAATTCTTCGGGCCATCTTCCTTTGGCGTCATCTAGCCTTTTCTTGATTCCATTCAGGAGTACTCTGTTAGTTACTTCAACTTGTCCATTAGATTGTGGATGGGCAACTGAAGTCTTTCGATGCTGAATCCCTAACTCTTTCAAGAATGCCTCAAATTTTGATCCCACGAACTGGCGTCCATTATCTGAAATTACTACCATAGGAATTCCAAATCGAAATACTACTGACTCTTTGAGAAACTTCAAGCATTCTTGTTCTGTTATCAGCCGAAGGGGTTTCGCCTCTACCCATTTAGTCATATAATCAATTGCTACTATAACGAAACTGACTTGGCCTTTCGCCTTTGGAAGGGGACCCAGTATATCTATCCCCCAGACAGCAAAGGGTATAGGAGATAAAACCGAGTATAAATTCTCTGGTGGCTGATGTGGGATCGAACTATTCAGCTGGCATTTGGGGCATTTTTTCACATAATCAGTAGCCTCCTTGAAGATTGTCGGCCAATAAAAACCTTGACGAAGTACTTTATATGCTAACGACTTCGCGGCCATATGATCACCACAGATACCTTCATGGACCTCCCGAAGGGCATATTCAGCTTCAGATGGGACCAGACACTTCAGTAATGGAGAGGAATAAGCTCTTCGATACATATCTCCATCAATCAGTATGAAGTTTGCGCTCTTGTATTTCATCTTTTTAGCCAACATCTGATCCGAAGGTAGTACGCCATTTGCTAAATAGTTTATGTATGGAGTCATCCAACAATTTGACTGTTCTACGCACGTTACTTCCTCTCTCTGGATGCTGGCTTGTTTCAGGATTTCCGAGTAAACGATTCCTTCAAAGGCGCTTGATTCAGCAGTAGCTAGTTTCGACAATGCATCAGCGTCGAAATTATCAGTTCGACCAACACTTTTAAATACACATGAGCCAAAGTGTTGAAGTCGATCTTTCAATTCTGCAAGATATCTAACCATTTTAGAGCCTCGAGCTTCGTACTCCCCCGAAACCTGCTTGATGACCAGTTGAGAATCACTGTAAATGATCAGCTTCTGAACTTCCAGACTATGAGCCAGACGCAATCCTGCTAATACCGCCTCGTACTCAGCCTCATTATTTGTTGCCTTGAATTCAAATCTGACGGCCTGCTGTATTTTGAACCCCTCCGGGCTTGTCAGAATTATTCCGGTACCACCGAGATCCGAAGTAGAAGATCCATCTACATATAAGGTCCAAGAATCGTGCTCCTGTTGAAGTATGGCCACCGTCTCCGGAGATCCCTCCACTTCGATCGTGCTGCCATCAACTTCAGGAAACGAGCATTCTATCACAAAATCAGCCAAGGCTTGGCCTTTAATAGCTATCCGGGGATAGTACTTTATGAAGAACTGGGACAATTCCATCGTCCACGCAGCAAGCCTGCCCGAGACCTCTGGCTTTCCCAACACCTTCTTCAGTGGTTGGTCCGTATACACCACTATTATCCGACCTTGGAAGTATTGCCGAAGCTTTCTACTAGCAACGACTAAAGCAAAAGCAAATTTCTCAAGGTTTGGATACCTTGTTTCTGCATCCCTAAGGGCATGGTTTACATAGTAAACCGGGTGTTGCTTACCCTCAATTTCCCGCACCAAAACTGCTCCTACGGCAAATGAACTGGCAGCCAGATACAGATACAAAGGTTCCGTAGGAACTGGCTTTACTAGCAGAGGCGCCGAAGACAAGTATCTTTTGATGCCTTGGAAAGCTTCCTCGCACTCCGAAGTCCATTGGAAGGTTTTCGCATTCTTCGGCCCTTTCAACGTGTTAAAGAATGGCAAGCATCTTTCTGCTGACTTAGACATGAATCGTCGCAACGATGCTATTCGACCAGTTAAACGCTGAACATCCTTGTATGACTGGGGTGATTTCATGTCTAAGATAGCCTGGATCTTCTCTGGATTGGCTTCGATACCTCTCTTACTGACCAAATATCCCAAGAATTTGCCTGCCCCCAGTCCGAAAGTACATTTAGTAGGATTCAGCTTCAATTCATAACGGCGCATCGTCTGGAAACATTCTTCTAAATCATCTAGGTGACCACGAACCGACATGCTTTTAACAATCATATCATCAACGTAAACCTCCATATTCTTGCCTAGTTGCTTCTCGAATATATGGTTCATCATCCTTTGATATGCAGCTCCCGCATTGATCAATCCGAAAGTCATTTTTTTGTAGGCGTACACCGACCGATGAGTAATGAAAGCTGTCTTTGGTATGTCTTCTTTACACATAGAAATTTGATGATAACCTGAGAAAGCATCCATAAAACTAAGAAAAGCATACCCCGAAGTCGCATCAATGAGTTGGTCGATATGGGGCAGAGGATAGAAATCCTTCGGGCAGGCTTTATTCAGGTCGGTGTAATCTATACAAACTCGCCACTTGCCATTATGCTTCTGTACCAGAACCACGTTGGCCATCCACTCTGGGTAATCGATCTCGAAGATGAAATCTGCATCCAACAACTTAGTGATCTCCTCATCAATTATCTTCTGTCTCTCCAATGCGAAGAGTCTCCTCTTCTGTCTAACTGGCTTCTTAGTTGGATCCACTTGCAATCTTTGCTCCGCTACTTTTCGACTTACTCCCGGCATGTCACTGGGGATCCAAGCAAAGACATCGGCATAGCACCGAAGCAACTTCAGCAGGCTTGTTCGAAAAGGTTCTAGAAGTCCCGAACTGATTTTCACTGTTTTCTCTTTCTTCCCCGGAATCAACTCGATTTCTTCGGTATCCTCAACGGGCACGACTAAAGGTTCGGTTCCGCTTTCTGTAAATGGTTCCACCTCAATGGCCATTGTATGCTTCAGTTTACTGACCCCTACCCCCGAAGTGATTAGAGCATTCCGATAGCACCTCCTTGCTAAGTCTAGATCTCCAGCCACTTCGCCAACTCCGTGGGGTGTAGGAAACTTAATTTTAAAGTGGGGTATTGAAGTAACCGCCTGTAGAGCTGTCAAAGCAGGTCTCCCCAAGATAGCGTTGTAGGCAGAATCAACATGTACAACATAAAATTTACAAAGGATTTGAACCTGTTGGGGAACTGTCCCGAAGATGACTGGCAGCTCGATGGTCCCTGCTACCTTGACGGGATCGTTGCTGAAACCATACAGAGGGGCCTCCTGCCCGATTTCCATCTTCTGGCCATCCGCAGGCATTCGGTGGTAAGCATGAGCATACAATATATCCACCGAAGAGCCATTGTCAATCATCATCCTTTTCATATCCACATAACCTACTTGGGCCGTGATTATCAAGGCTCCTTCATGTGGTTCGATAGGTTCCGTAGGAAAGTCCTCATCTGTAAAGGAAATTATGGAACCCGGATATGCCCTTTCGACCTTCGTAGGCTTATCTGCCAAAGACATCACAGAGTCCAGATACCCTCGTCTCTTCTTACCTGCAACTTTTCCTGCGTTCCCCCCAGATATCACATCCACGACATGCCGCACCGCCTGGTTTGGCACTGGTTGAACAGGCTGGGCAACTTGAGCCAACTCCTTATTCTCCGGTTGATTCCTTTGTCGTTCCCGACCTGTTACATAATGCATCAAGGTACCACTTTGAACTTTTCTCTCAATAAATTCCTTCAAACTCCAGCAGGAATTTGTATCATGCCCAACCACCCGGTGGTAATTACAATATAAGGCAGGATCTCCAGACCCCGGTCGAAGGTTGTTTTTGGGCGCTTCGAAGTACGGTTGGTTTTTAATGTGTTCCAAAATGGTGGCCCGATCCGTGTTAAGTTGTGTGTACACCTTGTTCACTCTTTGAGTCGGAATGGGTGGACGATCTCCCCTGGGTATCCAGTTACTATTATACCTTTTCTGATTACCTTCGGATCGATCGTTGCCTGCATTATTTCTTCTCTGATTAATGTCAGGCTTTTCCCTGTCTTTCCCCTTCACTTTTTCCGAAGAGCTTTGTTTCAAGCTAGCCATTGCCTCTTCCACCACGATGAAACCTTCGGCCTTTTCAAACGCTTCGGCCAGACTCTTCGGATGTTTGAACATCAGCTTCTTTACTAATTTTTCCGATTTCACCAGATCTAAGCCATTCTGGAATAACCCCACCGCCTGAAGATCATTAAGATCTGAAATCTGCCCTACAGCTTCTTGAAATCTCTTCACATACTGCCCCAGAGTCTCACTCGGATATTGCCTTACTTGGGCCAACGACCCCGTGGGTCTTCCTCTTCTCTTATTGCTCCCAAAGCGAGCGTGGAATTTGTCACACAAATCTTCCCATGACGTAATCGAATCCGAAGCCAGAGTCCCCATCCATTGCCTTGCATCTTTTCTTAAGGTCAACCCGAATGTCTGACATTTAGCTGAATCCGAATAGTCGTAGTAATCCATCAATCTATCAAATGCTTGACTATGGTCAAACGGATCTCCAGAACCGTCATAACTTTCCATATGAGGTAACTTTTTGCGGGGATCCGCTTTCTCTTTAAGGATTCCAGATGAAAAGGGGGACGCCTTTTTATCCGAAGCCTTTTTTCCTTGTTGAATCTCCGTTAGCTGCTTTCGAAGCTCTCTCACTTCTTTTGATAGGTACTCCACCATCCCGGGCGAAGAAGTAGCTTTCTCCTCCGGAGATTTCACTTTATTATGTCTAATCCGGTCTCTTTCATCTGGTTTAAACGACGCCGAAGGACTTCGTCTCGTGCTTCGGCTGGACCATGAACTCCCTGTATGGTGTACCCTCTTTGGACTTTCTAGGGAATGACTTCTTGACCGACTTCGTCGTTCATCTCTTCTACTTTCTCTATGATATTTACTACGAGGTGCCCTTTTCGAAATTCTGGGAGAATATTCTTGTAACATACTTGGTCTCCTGTCAGGAGAACGACTATAAGACTCAACGTCATCTCGACTGGTATAATCATTCTTCCTTGCCCTTCGACCATGTGATCTACTCCATCTCTCCGGTCGAGTGTAACTGAAAGCTTCGTCTTTTTTCTCAGCCATAAGAATCATCTGTTTAGAAATCTCCTCCCTCTGTTGCAGAAGGGCTTTCAAAGCCGTGTCGGTTTCTTGAGCCTTCTTTGCCAAGATAGACATCTTGTCCGTATGGCCTTCTCGATGCTGGGCCTTAAGTGGTGTGTCCATCATCTTTTTTCGATCGTTATCGGAACCCTTGCTAGCAGTAGAAAATAACTTCCTCTTGGCATCCCTATGGTCTCTAGCCTGAGAATCTTTCAGAACCTTCTGTGACCCAAGTCTATCATGAACGCTTTTTGAGGGTCCTAATCTGTCTTTCACCGAAATTCTTTGCAAAGAAGAGCTGGCATCCGTTGGTTGTCCTTCAGCCGTGATCGTCTTACTTTTTACCATAGCTTCCAAAGTAAGTTGTTCAGTACGTTGTGATTGAAAACCAGAAACACTAAATGCCCTCCTTCTAGCGCCAATGTTAACGCCACAATCTCGTCACGCGCCTCAATCACAAAAAGCACTCTTTGTCCTGCACAATGAACACGTCAGCACCGGATCTCGACGGTTTTGGGCCGCCGGGGATCGCTCCGGTGTGAGAATGAGTACAGATTTTGAGAGAAAAATGGTCTAACAATGGAGGTCGTGTGCTTTAGTGTTCTGGAAAAAAAAATATATCTCTCCTCCATGTTGTGCCCTCCTTTTCATATATTGTTTCACCACCTTGCATGTTTTCCCCCCCAGTCAACATTCTGTCAACTCCTCATTAATGAGGGTGGCTTAAGACGGCTGAGCCCATCAACTCAATCAGCCGCCTATTAATCCCACAGATTAGGGGTAATCTTTAGTCTATAAACTGCCACCTGTTATCCACTACCAGCTCCAACCTAAAGTTTATCTAAATAACCATTTAGACAGTGGCCCGATACTCCAATAGTAAAAACGGGTTTGACCCGGAAAGCCCAAGAGAAGTAAGATTCAACCGGTCCCACGTATTCACGGCCCAACATTGCCCCCTAGTCTTTTATTAAACAGAGTGTTTGATGAAAGAGTATAAGAATTTAGTCTAATCACCAAGAAGAATCCAAACAGGTTCGGCCAAGCCCAATTAGCGAAAGGCCCATGTCCACATGCCGACCCCTCAAAATCAAAATCAGATACTAATTCTTCAAATTTTCAAAAATAAATGATAGTTTCTCAATTTCGAGAGGACATGCCGACGGTTAACCTCCCCCATCATTATCTCTATTAAATGTGCAGCCTTTGGACTTCGTGAGCCTCCAGAAAGGCAACTCTGTAAAACTTTCGAACCCCTAAATCAGACAATTTTACCCGTCTATTTGAAATTCGAAATATCTCAGCTTTCTTTTAAAATATAAAAAATAAATAATTAATATTTTTAATATTCTAAAATAAATATTATTTTTAATATTTTAAAAGTAAATATTATTTTTAAAAATAAAATTTACAAAAATATTTTTTACTTTTAAAATATAAAAAATAAAAAATATTTATTTTAGAATATTAAATATAATTATTAATTTTTTTATAAAAAAACTAATATTTTATTTTTAAATATTAAAAACAACTATTTTTAAAATAATTATTTTATTTTAAAATATTAAAATAATTATTATTTTAATAATAATAATTATTTTAAATAATTAAATATTATTTTTTTAAAATGTTAAATATAATTATTATTTTAAAAATACTATTATATTTTAAAATATTAAAATTTTGGGTCGGGTTGGGTTAAACTTGGCCAAAATGGGTCGGGTTTAGGTTAAAATGGGTTGAAGGAACAGAAACGCCAATAAAATGTCACTTTAAGGACCTAACTGACAAAAATGGTATTTTATGGACGACGTTGAAAGTGGACGACAACTTGGAGGGACAGAAGTGTCAATCAACCAACTTGCAAGGGGAATTCACAGTTATCATTTATTTTCAAACCTTTCCAATTGAAAACTTATGCTGCTATTTTCTATTACATACACCAAAAAAAGGGAATTAAAAGGTAATTTTTTTTTACTACTTCATTCGTTGGCAAATTTTTTTAACAAACCTTCCTTTGTGTTAAAGTTTAATAATAATAACAAATCTTCCTTTGTACTAAAGTTTAATAATATTATTATTTGAAAGAGATTGCTTTTATTATACGTATTCTATGTAATGAAGGAGAAACTTGAAAGGAGAGATCTATATAGAGACTTGGTGCGTTGAAGGACGGAAGAAGATTCACGTAATCATGAGAGATGGAGATAGAGATCATGGACGATGCTAATTTCTTAACCAATATTTAACTACTGTTTTCTCTTAGTTGGAAGCTTGAGAAATGTTGGATATATATATATATAATCAAAATTACATTGCATTAGATGCATGAGATACACAAGCATGTGTAAAACACATATTTTATTTTCTCATTTATATATACTCGGCATTGGAGTATAAAAAATAAACTCTTTTTTGGATTAGGAAAACACATAAAATCTTGGTTGCCTAACTAGCTTGAGCTTGTAACATAATTAAGAAAGTTGGAATATTAATTTAAGGGGTGCACTATTTTTACATAATTTTTTTTTTCAATTGAAAATGAGACCGACTATATGAATTATATAAAAATAGACGTTGTGCACTTGTTGTTGTGTAATAATTATATAAAAGAATGCCGCATGACACAATCTCAATAATATTGACTTATTGAGACAGTAAATGAGATATAGTTTGGGATAACTCATACGGATTAGGGGTGAACATGGTGCGGTTGGTGCGGTTTGACAAATTCAAAACAGCACACGAAATCGCTTGTGATTGATGCGGTGCAATTTTAAAATGTGTGGTGCTGTTTCAATTGGTGCTGTTTCGGTTTCAAAACCAATTGAAACAACAAAAAGGGTAACAATGCATCAAGTGCTCGAAGGGTAACGGTTGTACCGTAAAAGATAAATTATTGACTCGTCGCTATTTAACTACTCCATTGATTACTTTTGATGAATCATAAATGTTCAAGGCTTGTATACCAATAGCTCAGCATAATCTTGAACTTGAGCCATAAGAAATCATTAACGTATAGGGATCCCGGATCTCTCTCATAAAAAAATTGAAAAACAAGTGAAATTTGAATGTTAAAGAAAGAAGTAACCTATAAATGTTTACACTTGTAACACCTCAGTCCCACATCGAAAAATAGGAGAAAAATTTGTCTGTATATAAGGAATTAAGTTGCTATCAATAATACCTTCAGTAATGACTTTTCGGTGAGCCTGTAAGGCCTTATTTTGGTTGAATTTGATTCGATTCGGACTTGAAATTTGACTCAAGATTTGTTCTGGATTCAAAATTTGACCCGGGTTGTTACAACAACACTACTGTAGACAATCACAGTAAATGAGAAATCATATGTTATTCAACCTACCTAAAACAGACAGATTTTAGATTTTGGCTAGTAACCAAACCAGAACCGTAAATTTAGTTATTCAACCTACCTAAAACCGCCACATGCACCGAGACCGTTGGTGCGGTTCATGCGATTTTTGGTGCGGTTTCGGTTCCAATTTAGTTACTTGCTCAGCCCTAATACGGATTGTCTACGAATCTGAATCCCCAAGTATATATAGCAATATCTAAATACGAATCCGATTATCATAAAATTAATAAATTGATCAATTGACCAATACAGTGCTAACATACAAGAAAAAAGCTACATGTCAACATCCTAACCACGTCCTCCAAATACAAAAACATTTCACAACCATTCCTCAGTCCTCCAAATACAAAAACATTTCACAACCATTCCTCAATAGATCATCTCTCTTTTATTTTCAATCAATTAATAGCAAATACAAGATCCGACAATCATTAAAATATAAATACACGCAAAGCTAGTAATATTACAATATTGTTATATATAGCCAAAGCTATTCATTCATCTCTCACACTCTTATCAAATCCAGCCACCATTAGTACGAATAGACTGACCATTAATCCACTCCCCGCCATCACTAGCCAAGAACCCAACCACCGTCGCCACATCCTCCGGCTGCCCCAGCCGCCCCAACGGTATCTCCGCCACCACCTTCTCCACCATCTCCTCATCTGTCACCACCTCATTCATCATATCCGTCGCCACCGCCCCCGGCGCCACACAATTCGCCGTTATCCCCGTCCCCTTCAATTCCTTTGCCAGCGTCTTCACCATCGCTTCTACCGCCGCCTTAGACGCCGAGTAGGCCCCATACCCCGGCCTCAACGCCGCCACCAACGACGTCGATAAACATATTATCCTCCCTCCTCCGCCCCTCTTCACCCGATTCGCCGCCTCTTTACAGCACAAAAAAGCCCCCCTCGTGTTCACGGCAAAAATTCGGTCGAATTGTTCGATTGAAATGTTTTGAATCGAGGAGCAGGTTGAGTCGAGTATTCCGGCCGAGTTGACTAGGATGTGTGGCGGCGAGTTGAAGGCTGACTCGGCGGCGTCAAAGAGGGACTTGACTTGAGCTGGATCAGAAACGTCGGCTTGGACGGATATGGCGCGAGGGGAATTGTGGTTGGTGGCGGAGGAGGAGTTGATTTGGGCGGCAACGAGGTCAGCTTGGGCGGAGTTGGCGGTGTAATTGACAACGATTTTGGCGCCGAGTTTGGCCAGATGGAGAGCAATGGCTCGGCCGATTCCTCGGGAACCGCCGGTTACGATTGCCAGCCGGTCCTGGAGTGGAAGTGAACCGGCTGGTTGGGTAGTTAAAATGCTTCCTATTTCTGCCATGAGGTAGCTATATATATATATATGTATGTATATGCATATGTAAATAAAAAGATAATGCGAGGTTTGGAGATATATATAGGTTTGGGGTAAGTGATGACCCAGGGGATGAACACAAAGTATCCACGTCAGTGTCCATGTAATCTTGTGGTTAAATTTTACCCGACTATTTTTATACTCCTTTTTTTAAATATAAATCGTTTTAGATAAATATTTTTATTATTTAATATAAATAGTTTGAAAATTTTAACTTAAATATTAATTGTTTAATTTTTAATATTACTATCAAGTATTAAATATAACTTTAATTCTCTCATTATTATCTGTTCAATAAATAATACTCTTTTTTTCTAATACAATATAATATAGACAATTGATATTATATTTAATATTTTACAATCATTTTCTTAATACTTGTACACAACTCTAAAACGACTTATATTACGGAATGAAGGGAGTACTAATTACTAATATCTTAATTCATTATAATATTTGAGGGTCAATTTTTCAAAATCATTCTTAAGTTTGATTTTCTATCATTTTTTGTCCTAAGTTTTTTATTTTATCATTTCAATCGGTATCAAGAAACCAATGTTTAGTAAAGCATTCAACTAGATCTCTCTCTTTAAGCCTCAATTTAGAGATGGAGTATTAGTCCAATGAATTATCATATCAAGCCTCATTAATTAATCAAACTAAAAATATAAATGTCTCAACCCTCAAATTGATATCTTATTAACTAGCATTCAATTTTTAATGAGGTACAACTATAAATATTGTTAACAACATTTCATTTTCCCCCAATATTAATTGGTTTTTTTTGTTTGTTTATGACATCGCATGCCTATGGATTACCAAATGATATTGCATTATATTTACTTTCTATTTTTAGTAAGTAAAACAAGTGAAACTATGAAAACTATAAAAATAAAATATGGAACAAAAATATAGATGTAGAAATAGTTATCAAAAGCCGCCCATAATTTTGAATCTTTTACCTTATTTATTCGGAATAATTAAATATATTATTGGGACCATGAATTGATTTTTGTTATGATTTACTTTTAATTTGATTCGTTATGTATCTTATCATAAATGACTTTCGAGTTCATTTGATTGGGTTCTCAGATGTGGGGTACAAATGCGGTTTGTTTTGTCAATCATTCAGATTGTTGGGCTAAAAAAAATTAAATATACTGAAAACTATAAAAAGAAAAAAGAAAAAAAGAGGAGACGACAAATGAGGACGAAATCATAAGTTATACTTAAATTGTATATATATAGTACTTAGTTAAGTATATATTCTTTTCGTCCCGAAATATCTGTTATTTTAGAGTTTCACACAGATATTAATATGTGTGATAAAAATACTAAAATACTCTTATGTGCTGAAGAACAGAGCAATAAATGTTTGTAGCAATAAATGTATGTACCAATATTTAAAATAATGCTACTATCACATAAATTCTATCACATAACTCTCACATACACACATACATACTGCGGGTCCTGCATGTCAGGCGGGGATCCACAGTACGTATGTGTGTGTATGTGAGAATTATGTGATAGTAGCATTGCTCCAATATTTATACTTCGGGAGTATAATGATTATATATATATATATATAATGATTTTATATACAAAAGCAGCAGTTTGAATTATAGGAAATCATCAGCAAATGCTTCGGGAATCTAGCATATTCAATACTCTAAATGTATAAAGCAAATGCTTCGGGAATCAGCAATTAGGGTAAAGGGGCAAACTTGAAAAACAAAGGGAAAAATGCGTTGAAATCTTGAAAAAGCAGATATTGTGGGACAATTTTTTTTTTGCTAAAACAGCAGATAATTCGGAACGGAGGGATTATTAAAAAAATAAAAATATATTGTACTTCAAATATACTTAGTTAAATTAAATTGTACTTAAAATGTACCTGTATAACATGCCTAGTTAAGTATACTTAAAAAAAAAGATGCTTAAAATATAATTAATTAAGCTAAATTGTATTTAAATTATAATTAAACTGTACTTGTATATATATTACATAGCTAAGTACAACTTTAAAACAATTGCATTTAAAATATATTAAGTTGAGTTAAATTGTACTTAAATTATATAAAACATGTGTTCAATCATTTGAGCTAAGAGAACATCAATATCAACTTTATTCAAATAATTGTTGCTAGAGAGAACGATGTATTGCCCGTTATTATTGATAGTGAAAGATTTGGTGGACTACAGTCTCGTGATTTTTACTCCTCACATTGAGTAAAATAAGATTGAGTATAAAATAAGGTTTGATTGACGTTCATTTAGCTACCGAGTCGAGCACAATCTCGGATTGAGTCTAAACAGTTTGAACTTTTCAAACGAATATGATCCGAGTATCAATAGAAAATTACAATTTGAGGATGTTCGAGTAATTTATCGAATTTTAAAATTTGCTCATATTTAACTCATTTATATTTCAAGTCGAGCTCGAATAGTGCTTTTAATCAAGTGAATACGAATCGAGCCCAACGTGTTTGCTAATTTTACAGCTTAATAGAACCCAAGAAAGCGACGTCGTTTGTACAATTTTAACTTGTCTCCCTCCCGTGAGGTTCTCTCTCCTCCGAGATTCAAACTGCGTAAGCCCTAGCTAGAGAAACACACGATTCAATCCATAGAAATGGCGATCGCAAGAACCGGAGTTTTCGTCGACGACTACTTGGAATGTAATTTTCTCCTCCAATTCACTATCAATTTCTAATTTAAATTATTATTATTTTTTAATTTCAGCTTAATTATTTGGTTTTGCAATTTTTATGAATTTTGTAAAATAGACGCAAGCACATTGCCTGCAGAGCTCCAGAGGCTTCTCAATACCATCAGAGAACTCGATGATCGTTCCCAAGGTATCACCTTTCTTCTCTTTCCGGTATATCTAATGTATCTATAGCATTATTAGGTTTTCATGTTTTTCTTTTTTTTAAAAAAATAAATTTTTTTGGCTATATTAAATAAATTTAAAGGAGTACATTATTTAAAACAATTTGTATTCACATAAACCCAGTTATTTACACCCTTAATAATTCTAATATGACGGTTTATTTGGTTACTAGCTTGTGCAGCGTTTGGAGCTCCAAACACACCGAACCATTTTTGGTGCGTCGAAGTTGAACTCAATCAAGTTAAATAAGTCGAATTTAAAATAAGCTACTTCTAAACTGACAATATTTTTAAGCGCGTTTCAACGTCGAAAATATGTATAACCAAACAAACACTATAATGTGCAATCTAGTTGAAGGTTAATAAAGTTTCAATAAACTTTTTAATTTCACTTTTTTTCCTCCGTGTTTTCCGAGTTCCACACATAGCCTAATTAGTGTAATTTGTGTGTGAAAGCTATGATAAACCAGACGAGGCAGCATACTAAGTACTGTTTGGGATTGGCGTCTCAAAGCTCCAAGAAAGGGAATTATGAAGAAGATGATGCCTCATTGAGAAAAGAGATCGAGGGAAGCCAGGACAATGCTTTAAGCCTATGCACTGAGAAGGTCTTATTGGCACGGCAAGCTTATGACCTTGTAAGTTTATTTCATCACGCACTTTTGAACTTATTGAACTTGTAATAAACCTTTTCTTTTTCGGGTTAGTAATTGTTTTTTAAACTTGCTCAACTCAAATGCTTAATTTATTAGGATTCATTGCTTTGCAATGCGTATACGTGCATGTGATAAGTTTGTGGCAAAGGGAACTTGTATAGAACTAAGTTGGATGAACAGGTTGTCATGAGCCCAAGAGGCTGAGTTGAATGCTAGATTTTATCTAAACAGTGCCATGGTTTATTTTCTTTCCTTTTCCATTTTTGCCTGGAGACTGGAGTTATTAAAATCCTAATGCACCTCGTAAGACATAAGTTCTAAATCTATGCTGCATAGATGATGATGTTGATGGTGATGATGATGATGGTAGTGCTTGGAGTAAGTGCAATAGTAGAAATACACTCTACCCTGGATTGGGTCGAATGCCTATTTGTATTTTGTTTCTATACGTAATATATCTAAAGACTATCAGACAATCTCTTAATTGTAATTGCTTACTATGATACTTTGCAAGACTTCTGCCTAAAATAAAGTGGAAGATGAATTAACATTTCAGTCATCCAACTAGTGCTGAGCAAAAAATGGGTAAAACCGAATTATCGAACCAAACCATAATTTTTAACCGAATTATTTCGGTTTTTCGGTTTTGTTCGGTTATAACCGTTTTAAATTTCGATTTTGGTCCTGAAAATACATTATTCGGGTACCTGAATTACCGAATTTAGAACTTAAAAAATATTAATATTTACTATTTTAATTTTTAAGTCTGAGTTATATGTTGTCTTCTTGTTGTTCTATGTATAATGTTAAGATTATTACGGTTGTTTGTATATCAAACTATTAATTACAAATAGCATGTCAGTATAATTGTTATAGTACTTGATCACACCACTTTTTGTTCATTTTTATTTATGGTCGAGAAAAAGTTGTCAAGTTTCCTAGATTTTTAAAGCATTTCTCAATCAAGTTAGATTTTTAATAATGTGCCTATGAGCCTAGCAGAGTTATTGATTAGCCTCTTTTGAGCTGAGCAGGTAGTAAATTCTTAATGTGTTGCAAGTAGAACAACAGGAAAAATCTTAATACTCTTAAGCATATAACTCAAAGAGCACTTGTTCTATGTGCATAATTTCGGTTATCTACCGAATAACCGAATAGTAAATTCGGTATTTCAGTGATTCGGTTACTTTGTATTTCGGCTTTTTGTTCGAATATTAGAAAATAGTATAATATTGGTATTAACCGAATAAATAATTCGGGTTTGGTTAGAGCCGAATGCTCACTCCTGATCCAACATTGTTGACATTTGGTCCATTGTTTGTCTTGCGAGCATGTGGATGGACCTATGCATGTTTTTTCCTTCTTCATAGCCATCACATTTATGTATATATTTTCAACAAATTACGCTTCTTACTTCTTAGGTTCTCCTGGAAACAATTTATTGAATTCACCTGTTAATTTTGTCACATGTATTTAATTTTCATAATGCTCCTACTGAGGTGAACACTAGTGTAGCTGAAGCTGCAATTTAAAAAAATATATCATTAAATTCTGAGCTAGCTTGACACCAATTGTTCCTTTTTCTCTTTTTTAACTTTTTCCCCTTCCATCTCCTAAATACTCTAGTCACCAGAGAATGCAAGAAGTTTTTAGTGCCGTGGTATTTTTTTGGTCATAATCCAGAATATAAAATGCAAAATATACATACCGAGAATTGAGCTCTAATATTGCTTGTTTACATGCATATCTTCTTTCAGATAGACAGCCATGTAAAACGTCTTGATGAGGATCTGAAAAACTTTGCGGAAGATCTAAAGCAAGGTGCAGCATTGATGTTTTGGAGTATCTAGTGATATTGTGTTTTTATATTTATTTATCTAATTTTTGAAGGATCTAGAAAGATATAAGAGCGTAACCAATAGATACTATGTGCAAATTGCAATGTAAGTATTAGTTGCAAGGGAATATAAGTTTATTTTAGTTCCCAAAAAAATGAAAAGTAACAGTTAGAAGGCCAATTAAGTTTCTTTCGACTGCTTACACACTATGATTTCTTTTTACTAAATGTCAGCCAAACACTTGCTAACAGCAGAAAACATCAGGTGCTGCTGCTGTTATAACTATTGCTACTCTATTTTAATGGAGCATCATGTTAATAGTTAACTTCTAATTCCATTAAGCATATGATTTGTACGAGCTGGGAATGCAGAGTAGTTAATTTTACAAAAAGTTATCCAACCTGGAATAGTTGGCTTAAACTCTTTACGTTTTCTTGCTTTTCCATTTACCTTTCTTGAAGAGGGAAAATTATCGCCAGATGAGCCAGCAATCCTTCCCCCATTACCTTTAGTCCCTAAAAATGAAAAGCGTAGATCAGTTTATGCAACTCCTCAATCAAAGAGGCTTGATTACAGGGAGAGGGATTGGGAACGAGATAGGGACAGGGATTTTGAGCTCATGCCTCCTCCAGGCAGTCTTAAGAAGGATTATGCACCTATTGAAATTGACCAACCCATCGATCCTAACGAACCAACCTACTGCGTCTGTCATCAGGTTCTGACTTCCATTCTGCCTTTGTTGTTTTACGTCAGTTAATCTAGTTAGCTAAGTTAATTACCCAACAGTTATAATTTTCATCCTTCAGGTGTCTTTCGGAGATATGATTGCCTGTGACAATGAGAGTGTAAGTCCCTTTTACTTTCACTTATTCTTTTGGTTTTGGTAAAAGAAACACATGGAAAAGTAATGTTGCATGTATAACTGCTAGAACTCGAACGCAGTCTTGTTTTTAAGATGTGGTACTTTAAAATTATGTTCCCAGTATTTAGTTTTTGCATCGTCTTTTATTTCATTTGCAGTTCCCTTCTTTGTTTGTGTTCCTTTGACAGTGCCAGGGAGGTGAATGGTTCCATTACCAATGCGTTGGGCTCACGCCAGAGACGAGATTCAAAGGGAAGTGGTATTGTCCGACCTGCAGGCAACTACCGCAGTAGGTTACGTTCGTCCATCATGTTAGTAATGGCTTCTCATCTGTTATGTTTGTGTGTAGCTCTGTATATATAGAAAAGTAAGAAAAATTGTCTTTGTGGGAAGCCCTGGTTAAAATTCCTTCATTATCCTGTACCGGATGCTGAAATGGCTCTCGAGCCTGACTGATTTTGGCATGGTGAATATATCTTTCTTTGCACGTTCAATAATTGAGGATGGCTCTATTACACAATTGTTTTGCGTGGTGCCTAGGAACTGTTTGATAAAGAATTATAAAATAATAATAATAATTAGGAGTTGATAAAATCATTTGAAATTTTCAAATTAACACTTGCAAGTTGAATGCTTAAATAAGGGTTAACTTTGGTCAATTGACCAATACAGTGTTGACACGCATGTTGGGAGGTGATCTTTCTCTGCGTGTCAGTACTGTATTGGTCAATTGACCAACTTATCTGAAGTTAACTTGATGATAACCGGATCATATTCGTGTCAGCTTTTGTATTCATTTTCTCCTTTTAGAGATGATACATGATACATTTGAAAATAGGAACAAACTGATTGAACTACTTAATTTGTGGGCATTGACACCTGTTAAATATTGGTATAGTCATAATCATAATAAAATGGAGCTAAAAGTAACAAACAAATATTGTCTAAATTATAATTATGATCCATTGCACATGCACTTAAACTAAGAAGAAAATTGAATAGATTATAGTACCACTATTGTTATCATATATTCCTTAACAAAAATTAAGCAGCAACAATTAGTATATACTATTTTTTCCTGAAAATGAAACTCTTTAAATGGAACTAAAGGAGTGGATTCAGCTCCTCTAGTATTCAAGCAACATTTAGAGAGATCACTAAGATGTGGTATTTAAAAAACAAATCTTAATTACTAGTATATATATATATATATATATATATATATATATATATATATATATATATATATCGGTCCGGATCTTAGGCTCACCCAACTAAAAGCTCACCCAAGCTCACCCTCTTTTAGCGACGGACCAGGCGACGGTTTGGTCCGTCGCTATATATACAATCGTCGTCTTAGCTTTTAGCGACGGACAACATATAGCGACGGACAACATATAGACGACAGTTGTATATATAGCGACGGACCAAACCGTCGTCCGATCTGTCGCGAAAGTGGGGTGAGCTTGGGTGAGTTTTTAGTTGGGTGAGCCTAAAATCCTTATCGTGTATATATATATATATATAGGAAATTGATATTTTTCTAAGTAAATTTGATAATTTTAGGGTCCGAGAGAGTAACTTGTGGAATTAACTGAAATATCAATCCCCTATATTATATATATATATATATATAGTAAACATACAATCAAATAGTGTTGTTTTCCTTCTGTTTTTGATGAGTTTAATCAAGTTTTACACATGCTGCCAGTAATCTGTAAGCATCAAAGCTTGGTTCTTCGGAGTTCAAATTCGTATCTAGTTGATTTGGAAAAGTATACAGAATCGTGAAAGGTGAATGTCTTCTTTACCTTTCGACGTTAATTTCTGTTATGTTAATACTACGAAATTTCAATAATTTTTTTATTTACTCCATTAATTATTTAATAATCTCAACCGTTGATTTTGGACAGACAGATCAGATTTTTTAAACTCTAAAATTTGGAGTTTCTAGGAACTTCAGAGGAACCCAATCTATTTTCTTACAATAATCCTACGGGAGGGGAAAGAAAAAATATATATATATTGTTTTGACTTCCAAAAAATGTATAGTATTTATGCCAATTGAAATTTTTACAGAATTCAGTTATTTAAGTGTAAATTGGATACATATTTGTGCAACACTGTTTTTTATATGTATCCAGATTATACTTAAATTATAAAATTCTGTTAAAATTTTAGTTAAAATAAATACTATACATTTTTTGAGAGTTAAAGAAAAAAAAAGTTAAAAAAAATTGGACCGGTCGCTAGACCGTTCGGAAGTTTCCGATCCCCCTAGAAGGACTGATTTTCTTATGATCCGGTTAGCATGAAGTTAACTTCATGTTAAGTTGGTCGATTGACCAATACAGTGCTCTTAGGGAGAGAGAGGTCACCCATCGGTCTGCGTATTAACACTGTATTGTTCAATTGACCAAAATTAATTTAATGTTAACGACTAATTTTCTTATGAGTAAAAATGAGTGGGCCCCTCCGAATGTAGAAAACCGAGGTCCGAGCCTCGAGGCGGTGTATATTGTATAATACAGTTGGATTATTCATTTGACTTTGTGTTCAGGCTTAAAATAAAATGGAAGCGGGAAAGCCCGAACATTTCCCCCCTACCCAAAACTCCGCCAGAAATTACAAATTTTCATATAAAATGACTAACCTAACCTTCCTCCCAACTCAAATATTTAAAATTTGACAATTATTTTTGGCTTTTTTGTTAAAAAAAAAATCAAGTTTGTTGAGACAATAAGTTATCATAATAGAACAACAAAAACACTCTCTCAAATGAAGCTTGGTCATAATTTTTGCTCGCAAACTGATATTTTCATGACTTTTTTGATATTTTCACGTGAAAAGTGTCGCTATAGATGTATAGCGACGATAAAAAACGTCGCGCTTCTATAACGACGATTTTCATGTGAAAATATCATAAAATCATGTGAAAATATCAGTTTCGTTTTTGCACCATCTAGGTTTTATAAATTGGATTTTGTGGATTCAATTTAAAATTATTCAAGTTCAGTTCAATTTAATATAATTATGTTAAATTTGAGTTCAGTGTGTTTTAAACCTATTATAAGTAGGTCCAAACTTAGCCCTTCACGAGTTTTAAATATACTTTTGTCAAATTCAAAATAAAAAAAGAGCAAAGTAAAATCAACTCTTAAACCCAAAAAATAAAATAAGTAATTTAAAGATTTCAATAAGACATTGTTTTTCTTACTAATCCTAGTTTATGATTTCAACTAACATTAGCTCTGCAATACTTGTTTTCAAATAATGTACATATAACCTCTAAATTTATAGTGAAATTGATCAAAGTAGTCGCTCCAAGTAAACATGATAATTGGTTTCTACATACACTAATCTTTTATATATATAGATAGAGGAAAGTGATACATAGTCACAGTAGTAAAGATAGTATTATTCTTATTACAAATTTTAATCGTTTAAAATTTGATTCAATAGTAACAAAATATTACGATCCGCAATTTAATTGCGTGAAAGATTTTTCTAAAACTCCTTATAAACCAATTGACAGATGAATCATAGAATCCGCAAAAAAACTTATCTACGTTAGTTTTATGAAGTACTACGTACTAAACAATTACACCTTAATTACAAAAAGAATGTTCTGATTTATCTCATCACTTCTTCCTATCCTCACTTTCTTTGGAGTCTTTTAGCCACCATGAATAAATACATAGAAAAGAGTAGAAAGAAAAGGGGATGAATTAGAAAAACCTCAAATTTGATGACAAATTCTCTCTTTATTTGTGGACAGGCAAGGTGAAGAACTGAAGAACATTATTGGCATTGTTTATTGGAAGAAGAGAAAAATAAATCGTCAATTCTTACTGTTCACACTATTAAAGTGGATATTCTTAATATTTTTGTGTCCGCACTTTAAGTTGTGCAGACATTCTCAAACTAAAGTGTGGACAAGAATCAATTTTACCATCAAATCTACAATTAGACGATCATGATTTGTTGTAAGAATAAACTTAATATATATATATATATATATATATATATATATATATATATATATATATATATATATATATATATATATATATATATATATATATATAGTACATAATGTGTCGCTGACCTATTAATCTAGTTCAAGCTCAACTTGTATAAGGCTCAAATAAATTCTTAATAATCTACTCCCTTCCCTTGTACAATTTTTTTTGTTATAAAAAAATGAGATAAAGTACATAAAATCAAAAATATGTCATTTAGTGGTGTCTATTAATATAAAAAATAAAATTACTCATGAATCTTGTGAAACTACTAAAGATAAAATTGAAACTCTATTTCCTCATTTTTTTACTTTTCTTAATATTTATGAAATTTATATTTTGCTCATTCTTTTAATAACGGAACGAGTATTAACGACAGAGATTTTAGCCTCATTCCATTAATAATTATAGTAGTAAACAAACATTGCCTAATGGAGTAATAGTTGATTGGAAAATGAATATAAAAAAAAAAAAGAGAGAGAGAGAGAGCCAGAGAGGGGAGGAATATAGGAAGGGGATAGCGGTGGCATTTAAGAAAAAGATTGGAAGAAAAATTTACCCTTCCTGGAGTTGAGCGAGCGAGCGAGCGAAAGAAGATAATCAGACAGCTCACCTTACTTGCTGCACTGCTCAAAAAACAAACAAATTCGTTTCGGGAACACCACATTCAAGAAAATTCAATCTAAACCCCCAATTTATAGTATACTAGTACTAATACCCTTAAACCCTACTTCTCCAATTCTTGAAATTCCCTATTTCTTTCTCTTTCTCACCAAGCACAAGTGCTTTCTCAAAATCTATCTTTAAGAACCAGAACGCAGCACAGACCTTTGTTATAGAGAAGGGTATGGTTTCTTTCTTCTATATATATATATATGTATATATTTACTTTTTTGAAGCTTGGTTTATCTGCGTTTTCTTTAATCTTGGAAACCCATCAAGTTCTTGTTGCCCCTCTAATAATGCACGCATATTTTTGTGTCTAGCTTTTGTTTTTCACTCATTTCATAGATTTGAGGCAACCCATCTTGATAACTTTGCTATAGAGTAGCAGAAGAAAATGAAACTAAACAAGGTAAAATTTTCAAAAATTGGATCCTTAACTGAGACACACAAATTTTGGATCTACTTGCATGTTTTTGGAGAAACTGTAGTGAATGGATCTATTTTTCCACTGAAATAAAATTGGACAGGTCCCATCACCCAGGTTATTCACTGTCTCCATAAACATGGGTTAGTTAACTTATACTGAGAACATCTACTCCCTCTGTTTAAGAATTAGAGGGTCTGAGATACATTTTGATTTTTTGAACTCAATTTGCTAAATCATGAAGTTCAAAATTTAGATGAATTAGTTTAAGATTTGAAATTAATCAATATGTTGATTTGTAGTAGCTTTTTAATTTGAGGATTTCACAAATTTAACTTCAAAATACAAAAAAATATAGAGATCTCTGTAGTATATAATTGTAATAACCCTTAATTTTATGTTGGTTCCATGTCCAATATCAGTTTAACAAATGAGAAGAAATCTTGGACCGGTGCTGCGGCAAGAATTGGATAATCTTGACAAGGATGCTGATAGTAGAAAATCAGCCATGAAAGCGTTGAAGTCTTATGTTAAAGACATGGATTCAAAGGCAATTCCGCTCTTTCTTGCTCAGATTTCTGAGAGCAAGGAAAATGGATCAGCTGCAGGGGAATTCACAATTTCCCTCTATGAAGTTCTTGCTCGTGTTCATGGCCCGAAAATTGTCCCTCAAATTGATAACATTATGACCTCCATTATAAAGACATTAACTTCAAGTGCAGGGTCATTTGCTCTTCATCAGGCTTGCTCCAAGGTTGTTCCAGCAATTGCTAGGTATGGAATTGACCCAACAACTCCAGAAGTCAAGAAAAAGCATATAATTCACTCTCTTTGTAAGCCTCTTTCAGATTCCCTATTGGTTAGCCAAGAAAACCTATCTTCTGGATCTGCCCTCTGCTTGAAGGCACTGGTGGACTCTGATAATTGGCGATTTGCATCTGGGGAGATGGTTAATGAGGTTTGTCAAAGAGTTGCTGGGGCTCTGGTCAAGCCTATGCAAACCAATTCACACATTGGATTAGTCATGGCTCTGGCTAAGAATAGTAGTCTAGTTGTAGAAGCATATGCAAGATTGTTAATACAATCTGGATTAAGGATTTTGAATGCTGGCGTTGCAGAGGGGAATTCTCAAAAAAGGCTTTTGGCCATTCAGATGGTGAATTTTCTAATGAAGTGTTTGGATCCTAAGAGCATATGGTCAGAGTTAGGGTTGATAATGGAGGAGATGGAAAAGTGTCAGTCTGATCAGATGGCCTATGTGAAAGGGGCTGCTTTTGAAGCATTACAGACGGCTAAAAAAATCACTGCCGAGAAAGGATCAAAATTTGAGGAGGATATGGGTTCAATTACTGGATCAAATTTTTGTAGGAGAGAGAACGGCGGGAGGAGAAATTTGTGGAGTGCTGGAGATCAGTCACCTCTATCTACATCACCAGAATCGCAGACTGTTGATTCATCTGTTGAATATGATTCTTTCATTCAATTGCCATTCTCAAACAGTTATGCCTCTTGGGACTTGGATCGTGATCGAAGCAGTGTGAACCGGAAACATTGGAAAAGATTTGAGAATGGTTGTCTGAATGTATCTCTCAAGGAAGGGATCTTTTCAGAGATGACTCCTAGAAGTGTCATTGAAAATTCCGAACATGACTTATTTTCTGAGAATAGGGGTGGCTATACAAATGGATTTGCAGGGTTTTTGCAGGGAGGTTTGAGAAATGAAGGGATGAGGAGCACTACTCCTAGTCCTCGGGTACATTCCTGTAACATTTTGTTATTGCTCATCTGAATACTTTTATATAAATCAGAAACTGAATTGGCAGAACATTTATAATCTGTTTCCATTTTAGATTTTGAGATTAAAACAATAGGGAAATACTGCTAGCAGAGTATTGTTAATAAAAGGAAACTGAGTAAAATGCATTTAACTCCTGTGGTTTACCCCAAATCCCACTTCACAAACTGGGATCCTAGAAGGTACAGTTAACCTATTTCTAGATTTGAGCTAAATGACACAAAGCAAAACTGGGTGTTACTTTTGCCACAGGGGTCATGAACAGAGTGGCATGCGTCACTTGGCTCAAAACTAACTTTTAGGAGCACAAGTGGTTAAGTGGGATTTTGGGTTTATTCAAAGAAACAAGAAAACACCATTATGCAGTTTCCAGCAGAAACATCATATTTGCTACACCTACAGGTTGGAACCAAATTAAGTTTTTACTACATCAAATTTCACTACTGCAGTTTTTATCATTGAGAAGTAACAATTTGATTGACCGAATGCTCTAGCATGATGATGCAGTATCTTTGTTCACTTATTTGTACTCATGATCAGATTAAATTTACTTAACTTTGTTATTGTCTTACTAGATACTAATTCTATTGATTAGAAAAAATCTATTCATTACTAATTTTTTTCTTTACTTCAGAGGTCGCAATCTCACATCAATGTTGACAATGTCAAAAAATTTACAACTCCAAGGAAGTTGATCTACTCTCTTCAAGATCCAAACAGCAGGAACTCGGAAGTCTTTGAGAAGCAAAGCAAAAGTTTTAGAAGCCCTTGTGCAAGCAAATTTGAGTCGAATCCTGCATCAAAGTATGACCAAAATGGCTTTTCACATCATCCTGCATCAAAGTATGACCAGAATATTTTTTTGTGTAATGTGAACCGTGATACCAAAAACAATGAAAACTTGTCTCTTGATGATGAAGAGGTTAATGATAGCTTGGAATCGGTGTCTTCATCCGTTCCTGTTTTAGCTGATGTGCAGGTGTCTCAAAAGTTGGTTCCAGGAAGTAAAACCAAATCACTAACAATCAATGTTCAAAAAGACTACCCAAGGTCTGCTCTCAGCATGCTTTGTGGTCTCTTCATTGTACTATTTGCAGCTTTTCTTTGTTTGTTGTGGATTGCTGGTGATCAGGATGAATGTTATAATCTTCTCCCTACCTAATCTTACTTCTGATGTATTAATATTAGAATTGGATTTTGATTAAGGTTAGATACCTTGGAATTTTAATTGTTATCATAGTGAAAAGTGGGGAGTTTGAGTATGTTATTTGTGCAAATCATAAGCATTGGGTCATCCAAGTATAGATGTGGATTTTCTTTTGTTGATGAATGGTTGTGTCCATTTGAATTGCATAGCAGCCATAGCCTGCTCCATTTTGTATGTTTTACTTTCGTTTCTTGGTGGTTGAAATCTTTTTAAAACTGTTCCCAGGCGCCGTTTGGTTTCTTTTTTGTTTGCTTCAATCTTGTTTTCTCAACCAAAGAGATATAGTTTGGTCTCTTTTGGATTGTCAAACATGATTTGTCTTCGATATATTTTGTTTCCAAATAGGATACATGAGCAGTGAAGATTCTACATTCACATAAATTTTGCTTTGTTACAAACATATATGTAAATCTTTTAATCCTATTTGAAGATGTTCCTCCCATGTCAGCTGGTGAAAAAACTAAGTATTCGGGTTGTGTAGATGCTGTGCCGCTCTCCATTCACTTCTTGGAGCCAGAGTTATTGGTTCAAGCAAAGCAGAGTGTCCAATGCATATGTACGCATACTTGCCGTACCATTTATGAGTTGAGCCAGGACTGAAAATGTACAATTCATTGAACCCTTCTCGTTCTACTACAACCGAGTTTCTTCTACCCTGCTCAACAATGCAAAAAACAGGTTAGTTTGCAAGAACTTTACTATTTTACCTTTATCTTGAGAAGTCAATTTGGAGTTTATATAGGAAAAAAAGTACTTGCTAGGATGAATTTAATCATTTGAAATGCTCTATGTTTTTGTTTAAAGTTTAGAAAACTATACGAGAGGATATATCTGTTGGTAGAATGTAATGTCCATAGATAAAGTACCCTGTCAATGACTGTGAAGTTCCGAGGAGCACTGGTGTAAATCCTACTCATTTCCTCTGTTAACTGCTTGTTATTATCATCTTCTTCACCCTCCAACTCTTCTTGGCTCTCGCGTTTTTCGTCATCAAATTTCTGATTTCTTGAACCCCAGCCTGACAAAAGCTCCCATAAACTCCCAGAACCCGAATTTTTCCTCTTGCTGAAATCTGGAGGTGGAGGTATTATGCTGAAATTTGACAAAACTGGTGGCCTGGTAAAGAAATTAGATCTTTCTAATCCCAGTGCATAAGTTGCTTCTGGAGTGCTCACTACCAAATGGTTCACAACAGATCCCATCAGACGAACCGATGAAGTCTTTGAGTTTGTTACTACGAACTGTGAGCTTAAAATATCCTCTCGGAGTGTCACAATATGTTTAACTTCAACCATGATCTCCCTATTGCTGCTAATTAATTCTACCTGCATTTCAAAAATTTATTTTCTAATCAAGATCATGCAAAACAAGGGTACTTGTGCATAAACAAGAATACATGTTAGAACGAACTATTGCAAACACATAAATCAACGAAGGAAATTAAAGACAAGACCACAAGATTTACATGGAAAACCAAAATCGGGAAAGACCACGAGCGAGAGGTAGAAGATAATATATACCGGTGAATCTCAATCTGAAAGCGGCTAAAACTGAGAAGAAAGAATACCGACTATATATATATAACCAAGTTAAAAACATAATGAGCCCAAATAACATAATAGGTTGGGGGTGGCTGAAGTCTGAAGCCCATCACTAAACCTCATTTTTTTTCCCCTTCGAGTCGGGTCAAATATCGGATTCTGAACAAGAATTTGGGGCACACATAACAATACATATACAAAAATTACAAATAGAATGATTTGTAGTCAACTAACAGACCTGAATGAAATCTTCAGAACTTCCTCTAACATCATGTAGAGCCCAAGTACTTGGAGACCATGACACACCTTCATCACTTTCACATTTGAAGGCTAATGAAACTCCGCCTTGAATAACAGTGCCACCGCCCTCCGCCTCTGAGACTAATGTGTGCAGCAGTTCAAGCTTGCCCCCATGCCACATGGGGGCCTTGTAGGATGTGATTAGGCCACTAGGCAGCATCAGACTGACCACACTTCCGTTGTCTAGTTTCATCTTTACGACGCAGCTGTCACTTATACTAGCAAAGCTTACTCCATGGCCGTCGAATTCAGTTTCCAAGTAATCCACATTGATGGGAGGATATGGGATTGAAGCTACTGAAGGTAACTGGAAATCCCTCTTGGGGGTTTTCCATTGGATTGGACTAGAGGGGAGATAAGGGTGCAAAGAAATTACTTTTGTGATAGGTTTTGAGGAGGAAAAAGCAGTGAAGTTGGGAGAGAAAAGGGAGCTGTAAATTATGGTCATGATTTTTATGTGATGGTAAATACTCTTCTTCCTAGTGTTATGTATGCAATTCCAGAGAAATGGTACATTGCATGTTCTTTTTACAAATGATGAAGAAAAAGAGAGAGAAAGAGAGTTTTGAGGGAGAAAGGAAAGGGAGAGGTCACTTAGTTTTATTGCCTTGATTGAATAACAACAATAAGCCCACATTTGGATAAGCTTACAAGGATATTTGGTTGGTCGTTATTGAAGAAATAAGTAGATATTTTGTATCATATTTCTCTTCGTTGGAACTTACGGTATGTATGAGAGGTATTAAGAAGTTCTTGAAAAAGGCCGCACAAAAAAAGTAGTTCTTGTAAAAATAATAATAAATTGTTCCAAAAAAATATATCTTTAAATTTTGCATATTGAACTCTTTTGTGGAATTATTTACAGCTATTATCAGCACATTCTGGTTCTTGAGCTTGGTGAACAGCATTGCTTTTCTTTGACACTAATCAAATATTATGTTTAGTAAAAATTTGTGAGCATAGTCTTGAAGGTATTGCTTTTGAATTCAACTGTACTGTCATCTCATTAAGACTTTTGCGGTTACATTCTCTAATTGCAGAAAAGGAAAAAAAAACAAATTTATGCTTGACAAAATTGAAAAAGAAAATTTTAAATTATTTATATATGTTAATGATGTGATTACAAATTATCATGCTCAATAACTTGTGCTCCCCTCCACTCTTCACCCGGATTTACAACCACTGGCACCAACATTGAAGCAGGCCCAGTGCAGATGAAATAGTCCTTTCCATACTTATCTGATACAGAACCAGGGCTCGACACATAAATGTCGTCGAAACCCATCCGTATTACCCTGAAGAACAGCTCTCGTCCCTGAAAATGACCGCGAAAAATAAGTGAAAAACAGGAGAAAGAAACTTCAAGAACAAATTGGACATATACATTGTAACGACCTGGCCCCACTCGAGCCCGGATCAAGTCTCAAATTTACTGTCCCAAGAGCAAACGACCCAGCCTAACCGGAGCCTAGATTAAGTTTCTAATTTACTATCCCAATAATATCATTGGGTCATCTCAACCCATCAAATGTCAATCTAAAAGGTCATGACCTTGGTCATAACATTGGGTCCTTGAACATATTGAAACAACCTAGCCTAACTTGAGCCCGGATCAAGTCTCAAATTTACTGTCCCAAGAGTAGCATCGGGTCATCTTGATCCATCATAAGCTCACACAAAAGATTTTGACGTTAGTACTATTGATAGTAACCTTAAATATTAGTTGTAGAACAGTATATCATAGTATAAATGTAAAAAAAAAAATGAATTAAAAATTCCGGGATAAATTCCCAGATACCTGATCAATGGTCTCGTATTTAGAAGGTGGGGTGTTATAAAATGGTTTGAGTCTTTCTTGAGGAGGAGCAGCATAAACTCTACTGAGCTTATGCCTCAAAATGGTGATGGGCACATCCTGCTGAGTCCACAATCCGGGTTTGTTTTCAGGCTCCCGGCCGAATGAAAACAGGCCCGGATCGTCAGTTTTCATGGCTTCAGAAGGGGTGAGGATCTGGAAAGGTGAAGATAAAGGAGGGTGTGTGCAGTAAGAGCAGTAGCGGAGTCCTTGAATTGCCGCCCCTCCTCTTTTCTTGAATCTGTAATGGCCAAGTATTGCGGTGCTTAAATTTAAGGCTTTCCTGCCGTTATTCTTCACTATAACTGCTGTTGCCATGCTCAGGGGATAGAGGGACACAACATAGGTTATGTCAACACTTCCACTGCTACAACACCTCAGTTCTACCTGCAGCACAAATAATGGTCATATGCATAATTTAAACGAGAAAAAAAATGGAAGTGGAGAGTACCTGAAGAGCATCGATGGAATCGGAATCTACGTCTTTGACAATCCATTGAGAAATATCAACAGGGGATGGGGGAGGCTAAGCCTAATTTGGAGTTTGGTTCAGCTGCTGCAACATTATTATTATTATTGATGACCAAACCAATCCCACCTCTGCCATTATTACTATTAGTAGTAGTAGTACTTGAGCCTGAAGCCTTGGGAGGAAGAGTGTAAAGAACCTCTTCGAATCCCTCGTCTTTCCAGTAAACCTTGGGCTTGTAAGAAGTGACATGGGCATTGGGTATTTGAAGTTTTAGCGAGCTTCCATTTCTAACGGTCAGTTCAACGTCACCGGAGTCGGAGAATTTGATGCCTTTCCGGCCAAACTTCTGTTCAAGTGAGTCTGCTGATGGTGGAGGAGAAGTGGTGGTGGCGGCAGTTGCCTTGGTAATGCTAGGTTTTGGGAGGGTGAGAGATAGTAGAGAAGAAGAAGCCATGAAGATAGATAGATAGATATAGATGAAGTGAAGTCTGTTATTCAGACTCCACACACTCTCACCAATTACTACAGCCTAGTTAGGCTCATCCTTTCTATTTTTCCCAACTGCTTTTTTGTTTATTTTCCTATTTTGGCTGTATCCCTTTTCTATTTTCTTCTTTTCTATTCTTTTTTCCATCTTTTGGTGGTGTTAAGACTTGGCTACATGCAATTAAATGCTTTGACATTCCTAAATGCAATTATTATTATTATGTGAAAACTGGACTACCATTATTATCAACAATAATTAAGAAGAAATAGACCTCTTTCGTACCAACGGGTATTATGGAGAGATTTAATGAACAAAGACGAGCTTCTGATCACCAGATAATATTTTTTTTTTGGCCACCAGAGGAGATGATGATTTTCATGATCATTCAAAAAAGAAAAATCCCCATCACAATTTCACCATGAGACTGAGAGTAGTTCAAGCGAACATACAATTTTTTTTATTGTTTGGGGTGGGGTTGGGGGGTTGGGGTTGGGGTTGGGGTTGGGGGTTTGGGAGGGGGGAGATTTCGTTGCCAAGGAGCGACATATAAGCTTCCACTGATTTTTAAGACTAATCAGTCCCACAGCACCTAGCGAAATAGTTGAATTTGAGCAATAAAGGTTATAAATAAACCCAATCAAAAATCATCCAACATCATCGTCAGTAATCCTCTAAAAAGTACAATTAAATTGTGGCATACAATTAGTTGTATCTATTTTCATACTAAATCAAAATTTCTTCAGCCAATATCGGGCAATTCGAGGAATGAAAAAGTTGCTCAAACAAGGAGAAGCCCAAACTAGTTATCTCAAGATAAATCAGTTGCCCCAAAAAACTTAGTCCTCGTCCATAGCTCCTCCTGGTTGTTGATCTCTCCTTGGACCACCTGCTGGTTTTGCCATTATAATCTGCAAAACGCACAAGTGCCAAATCAGTTAGTGGATAAACCAATATGTTTTCTCTTTGTTGAAGCTGTGCGTGTATTGACAAATAATATAGGCTACTTCATTGCGTTCATCAGTAAAGTTAGTACTTGGTGCAAAAGGCAGGAGTAGCAGGGTCTGCATCTTTGCATAAATTATGTATTTGTATACGTGTGTACATAGGATGGCCCCTTTTTGGCGCTTTTAATACATACTTATTTACCGATTAAAACAATATGATTATATATTTTAACTGTATATTATATCAGTGTACCCGTCTTTCAAAGACAAAGATCTACATAATCTTTGATTCAAAAGCAATCAAGAATTCTTCAAAGCTATGAAGCAATTACACATTTACACTTCTCCGAGATAGACGTATTTGTATCGGATGTGTCGGGCACAGACAATCCATGGACACTAGTGATACGTATCGGAAACTTCAACTTTATTATTTTTAAATTTGAAACCCGCACACACACTAGAGGATATTATCAGCAATAGGATCGCATTTGAAACCGAAATATGTAATTGGACTAAAAGCATGTTACTTGATCAACTAACTGAAGCAGGTCAACAAAGTTTGACCTAGAATTGAAAAGCTAAAACAGTCTATACCACAATTATGAGAAACAGGGAGAACATAAAATTAAATGCTTGAAGTAAAATACCTGATCTATGCGTAGAACGGTGCAGACAGCATCAGCAGCATACTTTAGTGCAAAAAACCTGGGGGGAGGAAAAGAAAATACATATCAAAATATTCAAAACCTGGCGAAACTAATCCTATATCACTAGGGTTTCTATATTAGAAAAAGATGCATTAAATAATTGTTAAAACTAACAAGTGGTGTAAATCCTTATACAGCAAACAACAAAAATTAAAACTATACAATCCCCATAGGTTGGAGAAGATGTTGCTACCTACCTAACAAGTTGTCAAGATCAAAAATAAATTAGAGCCCAATTGGGCTACTGGAACAGAATGATCACAATTCTGTTTGAATCCTGCGAACTTTTATCATTTATAATTTGCAATATTGAGGAAGTCTACTACATCCTGATAAATACTAATTTAGCAAGTACAAACAAAACTCCGGAATTGAACTTCACAGGTTAATTTCAATTGCTAAAATGTGTATTTCAGAAATATAATCCATGTTTTATATATGATAAATTCCGAGTTGAAATCCAAATTAAAGTTCAAACAACCTGCTTCCACAGAAAATTTGCTTTTCTACAATTCGAAGACGACAAAACTTTGGAATTCAACATCTCATGAGTAAATCTTCAATTGGAACAGCGAGTACTAAACTAATTATTCCATGAATATAATCCTCTTTTAAATACCCACTCATGTTAAAGTCTAAAATTAAATTGAATTCAAATTAAAACCCATGATCTTCCCTTCCACAGAGCTTTCAAATTAACAACAAAACTGGAGCCAAGCTAGTAAACACCCATTTTGAAGTTTAGATAACAAAAGGCAGCTTACTTGGTGATGTATAGATCCCATATATTCATGGTAGAAACATCCTTGCACGCACCTTCCTCCAAATCAATGCCCACTTTGGTGCTTCCAGACGCATGCTCAGCATACAAAGAAGATATAATCTCCATAGCATTAAGCCCAGCATTCTCAGCCAGGGTTTTAGGCACCATCTCAAAGCTTTCTGCAAACTTTGCAATGGCATACTGATCCAATCTATAAAATAAAAGATAGTTTAATCTTAATAAGTTCTTTAAGTCATGTTCTACCCGTCCAACAAATAAGCGATTTGAACTAGAAAGAGGGAAGATCATTGTTTGTGTATCCAACATGTAGTTACCTAACAAAATTATATGAAAGCTAAAAGAGAATGGAGTTGGAGGACTGAAAATTTTTAGACTCAACTTGAGTGCATCAAAACACAATTACATAAGCTACAGTTTTGACATATGAGCATCAGAAATGTGTGAAATGGGCCAATGATGCATACAGGACATTGAGATATGATATGAACAAGCCAGCACTCAACGCATCAGACAAAATAATAAGGATATAAACCACTAATTTAGGAAAACAGTCCTAACACCACTTCAGAAGAAATTATTGGCTGTAGCTACATGGAAATCCTCCCCATAAACAGGTTTAATCTGCTGGGGTGCTACAAAAAATTTCAAAATGAGAAATATCATTCCATATGTAGCAAGAAACTATATTATATTAAGGTGTTGTTTGTTTTAATTAAGTTGTAATTGTTGTATGGCTTCTGCATTAATAAGATGTGTCATCTGAATGCTGAATGAACAATGAAATAGCTGAAAGTTATTACACATCTAAAAACCTGAAAAGAAAAGAGTACAATCATAGTATTGATATGAATACGAAATGAGTCGTGATCTTTGGAGTGTCATATGAATGTCAATTTTGATTAAAACACCACTCAAATGCACCTCTTAAGAAATAAGATTCAAATTCTAACTTGTTCATCAAGAGGGACTTAGTCTTATTATTAATACACATCTGAATGAAACATATTAAGATGTATTCAGAATATGTGAAGATGAAATAAACAGCCCCTTAAAATTTATTTCACGAAGTATGCATAGAGGAAGCTCTTTAAGTTTATATAAGCACTCCTTTGTTTTATGGCAGTCACACAGATGCCTAGTTACTAAGAATGGACTATAATTTCACATATACCATAATACTATACGTGTGTGTGTGTGTATATAAGAGGAACATAATGAAAAATCTATCCAGACAGGAAAGGTGGATAGAACTCTAGATAAAGAAAAGGGTTCTAGTAACAAGAATTACTACAGTGCCATAAGCTGCAAGTAATAGATGAAAATAATTGTATTTTTAAAAAAAATACCCCGTTTCTTTGAAAGAAAATTCCTTCAGTCTTCTTGCTAACTCAATTTCAGTGGCTGCAGCACCAGGCACTGTCCGACTGTCTCTGCACATTGCCTGATACATAATTTCACCAAAATTGAAAATTTAGTGCCAAAATACCAATTCAAAGGTGCCAAAGAAACCGCTTTCAAATGTGGATTAAAATGAAAGACAATAATATAAGACATGGCATTGCTCTAATAAATACCTTGTACGTATTGACACCATCATCAACTGCCCTTTCAAGGTCATCCAATATACTATCAGTGCTACCTCTTAGGACTACAGTGGATACTGAATTCCCACCCTCTTCATTTCTCACAACAGTAACCTATAAAAATCAGAAAATCTGAATAGGGCAAAAAAAACTGAAGAAAAACAAAAATAAACTAAGACACAGGGCACCCTGGTTTTCCATACCCTAGCACCGCCAATCTCCTCCACTGAAACAGAATCGGCATAACCAAGATCATCTGGGTTGGGCTGGCCAAGCTTTAACTGTTGTCAGAAAGACCAGTGTCAGAAGGACTAGTATATGGTATTCAGACTATGCAATACACTAATATGCTTACCATAGCAACAGCGCCTGTAGTACGACAAAAGCGTCTGAGTTCAAACTTGGAGTTTATTTTTAACACCATAAGTCTACAAATAGAATTTTTAAAGAGTTAAAACGTACAGTTCTGGAGTAAAATTAGATGGCCAACAATATAAGCATGAGTGAAAGCTAATAATCAGTATGCCAGTATGACATAATACCAGTATACCAAAATGGTCACATACATCTTTTGCATCATATTCAGAGAGACGGTATGAATGAACACTTCATATCACAAGCATGCATATCGTAACACCTAAAAATCCATTTAAAATAGATTATAGTGACGCATGTAGGGGGGTTCTCTGATGACACTTCGCCTAATTCTTTCGAGTCCCAGCCCAGTTTTTCCCCACTAACTAATTACGTTTAGTTGTGCAGAAGTACTTCAAACTTTTAAAGTAACTGTCAAGAATTTTTCAATTGTACCCTTCTACTTCCATCATCAGGTTAAGTGGGAAGTAACAGAACATGATAACTGGTTTTTTAACAAAAGAACATGATAACTGGTTTTTTAACAAAAGAACATGATAACTGGTTTTTTAACAAAAGAACATGATACAGGATAGCAGAAAGGAGCCAAAAGCTATTCTGACCCTCCCCACCCTTTGCAGTCACTTAAAAGTTAAAAATAAAGGTGAATACAATATATGAGTATATGCCAGTATATCAGAATGAATTTTCCATGCAAATTTTTTTATGCATGCACGGTCTCTGTGAGGCTTGTATGAGTGGAACAAAGTAGACTAATATATCATCCAAACTGTTGTCCAAATTTGCTGCAATGGGGCTTCTTCCATAGTATGAATGCAAAAACCGCAACTCCAGAAGAATATAAGTATATTAACCTAGGAGACTAGAAAGGGACATCATACTTGTATCGCTCGCAAAAATGCAGTGCCATCTCTCCAACAGCTGCTCCACTAACTATAACCTTGGCACCAGATTCTGCAACCGATTTGATGAGCTCCTCAACCTTTGCTTCTTCTGTTTTTGCATAATTTTCAAGCTACAGGATGTACAATGACCAAGGTTGCCAAGAATATTCAACTCATATAGCTAGAATTTTTTTACAAATGACTTTTAAATCCAACTAATACTTGAAACACTGTAGAATTCTTAAAGTTATACCTGCTCGGCACTATGAATAAGAACAGTTCCTTTTGTTTCAGTTGCAGATGTATCAATGCCGCTGACAAACACAGCAACCTACAAAGATAACATTTTTAACAAGGAATGAATCTGTCTTAAAACGAGTCGATGACAATGGTGGGTCCATACAAAAATCAAAAGATAAATATTTATCATACATCCAAATAAAATATTTAATTAAAAACATGGACAACGCAGTTAACAGATAAGATATTCCATATGCATTGATGTAGGACGAGCCTGCCAAACTTGGTTGGACTAATACAAGAGGCTTTGGAAGCCTATGCTAAGTAGTAGATTATTCTAGAATTTTAATTATGGTAGATTATTATTAGGATTTTGTTTCCATATCTTGTCTGGTTCTCTTAGTCCCCATTCTCCAAGAATTAGGTTTTACTATTTTCCTATATAAGCTCACGTAATCCTTCATTATACATTACGTTGAAATTAATTATTGAACCATATTTTAAAGCTTTATGGCCTTATTATCTTTCCACTTGTTTTTCCCCCAATTTCTTCTCCATCTTCAAACCCTAATTCTAAACCTACCCGTTTCCCCATTAAGCGTATACACTCTATGCACAGACTTACATTCAAAAGCTAACCTTCTACGAAGCACATAAATGTCATGAAACAAGTCCACAGGTATATACTGAAACACGGGTTGACTGTCTATACCATATTACCATTTTATTTGAACTCATTTTATCTTAAAGTAGTCCGGCATTGTAAAAAACAGGTTGGGCGCTTGCCTAGGCGGCCGCCTAGGTGTGGGCGCCAGCCCAACCTTCCAGATTTCCTTTTGGGCGCTTAAAAAACATACAGACTTGTTGGGTGGTAACTAGGCAGGTCGTTGGGCGGCCTGAATTAATTTACTAACCACGCGGAGAGCCAAACCGGCCTATTGAAGGAAGAGATCATTGAGCCTATTTAATGACATCCCAACAAAGAAAAATCTTTTCAAGAGAAAGGTCATAAGTAGTCCTATATGCACACTTCGTGTGATAAAGGTGAAAAATCGGTTGTGTGTCACCACCTCCCACCTATTCTACACATTCGATCAAGATTGTCACTGCAAAGCTATAGTTAAGGTGAAAAACCAGTTGTGTGTCACTACCTCCCACCTATCCTACACATTTGATCAAGGTTGTCACTGCGAAGCTATAGTTAAGGTGTACGGGAGCTAAGCTAACAAGGCCTCACATATGCAAAGGCTCACCTCATTGGAAAATCAGGTAACTGACCTTATTATTGACCGACTACAACAAGCTCGCGACTCTAATAGAAACAAAGGTTTGAGCATGATCCCTTCGTGTCAACCTAGAGGGGCGACGATCGGCGGGAACTGGTTCGTGCTTCCTTGTTTCTTCTCCTTCTTCTCTGTTTCTGCAGCAACGTTCTTTTTTCTCTCCTGATCTTATCCTCTCGTTTCTCTCTCCTTGTCTTATCCTCTCGTTTCTCTCTCCTTATCTATTTTCTCACTCCTTATTTTATTTATGTGGTTCCAACCTCCCAACTTAAGGATATACGTGGTCCCATTTAAATTTTAAATCCACCTGCAGTTTTGTCTAACTTGCATAATAAGTATTAGTTTTGTCATATTACATATGCATGCCTCAAAGTTTCTTCTTAATTATTTTTTTAGTCCTAAAGTTTTATATTTTTCACACTTCACCCATATACTCTCATTAATAAATTAAAATATAATTAAATAAACACCGCCTAAAGTGCCCGCTTAAGACCATAGTTATCAAGGCGACAAGTCAAGTCGAGACGAGGCGACAGCCTGGAGCTTAAGCGCTTAGGCAACAAAGCGTCCGACTAATCGTCCACAAGTCGACAAATCGTTAACAATGTAAATTTTATATGAATAAAATTATATATATTTAGTATTTATATGAATATTGATATATTTATTTTTCTAATGATTTATCATATTCATAATACATGTAGCATATCAAATCACAACAAAAAATGAACAAGATCAAGTCAAAATGGATAATTTTATTATAGTTGTAAACTTGTAATTTTTTAAACTTGTATAACTTCAAATTATATAAATGATAATACCTTTGTAATATTTAATTTAATTCAATATACTTTATTAAAGCATGTTCTTTCTCTTAAACACATGGTAATTGTCGAGGAATATATATATATATATATATATATATATATGTATGTATAATAGATTAATTCGTATGTCCCAAACAAGTTACATGTTTTACAGTCCATAAACGTTTTTGATATCTTGGTATTCTTAGCATATTAAGTTTATCAGTTTCTGGTCATATGGAGCTTTTAACTTTTTTGTCTGATGTTTACTTTGTCATTATACAATATAAAAGAACTTGAGCATATAAAGTAATGTAAAGAGTGAAAGAGCAAACTAATATATTTTACTTAATTTATGATCTCCCAAGTGAAGACAAACCTTAGTGGTTAACAAAATCAGAAGCTAGTGGAGGGGCAACAACTAGTGGAGCACGGGGATGTGTGTGTATATATATAAAATATATATACACATATATATGTGTCTGTATATATATATATATATATGTGTGTGTGTGTGGAGCATGGGGATCTGTGTATATAAATATAAAATATATATACACACACACACACATATATATATATATATAAATTTTGCAGCCCACTAAGGTTGTCTTCACGAAGTATCATTAGTACCCAAAAATTTGCTCAATCACAAAGTCGTCCAAATTACCCACCAAGTTGCTCAACTTTTTCCCCTCTCACCAAGTTGCCCAGACGACTTAACAATATGCACCGACTGGACGCCTAGTCGTCGCCTGCCTAGGACTCGCGTAGAAAATCGTCTAAGCGATGCCTACAAGGCCTAGGCGCTCGAAGGTCCCTCCACTGCTTAGGTCCGCCTAGCGTTTATTAGAACATTGAAGTAGTCTAAAGTTATATACATTCACAAATTGAACTCTGCATGCAAATCTTATAGCATATCTAAAACAAATAAGAACTTTACAATTAATGCTTTCTATTTGACTATCCCATTTGTAAACTTTATCTCTTTCAATGCCCCAATGGTTGGATTCATTCAAATAAGAAATCAAAACATTTTTCTTATTTAGGAGCATTAGTTCTTATGTCGTCTAAAGATCAAAGTATACACTGTTTAAAGAATTAAGAGTTGTCCAGGTAAAAATGTTAATAATCAAGTTTCCCTAGATTGTCTATAACAATGTTACCTGGAAAAAACAATTGGATTGCTATTCTTTTCGGTTCGTGGAACTGATATTTGTATGGTATGCTACATAGGCTGAAATGTGGGACATTAAGGTAGTTTTATATGAGCTTTATATCTAGAATTTTTAGAATCTAAATATGATAAAAATAAGTTTAATAGAAGAATTTTAGTTGAATAAACAAGTTGATTGTTCTATATAGAATCTAGTAGAAATGTGATGTTTGAGCATCCAATAATAAATTAGAATATTGATATCTATGCAACTATACGTTGAACAAAAAAAATTGGTAAGCTAATTTTAGAATATACAGAGTAGCATGTTTGGATGTGTAAGTACCAATACATTCGCTTGGTCAATAAAAATATATAATAACTTTGTCCTATAAATTCGTTGTGCCCAAATCAAATATATATAAACTAAAGTACAACCTAGAGTCTTGTTTTGAGTTTTGAAGTCAATTTCTGAAATCATACAATTTAAAATTGAGTAAATCATATAAATTTTAATAAAATAAAATTTATAAAAAACCTTTTAGATTGTTTGCAACAATTAAAATTACATTAGCTAAAATTAAATGAATTCTTATCACCTTTGAATTTTAGGATTTTACAACTTGACTTCTAAAAGTAAAAATAGGACTCTTTTTGAGAAACAGAGAAGGTATTATAAATACCAAAATCATATCTACGTTGCTTTCAAACCAATGAAATATTAGGTAACAAATTCTTTTACAGCGGTAAGGCTTCAATAAATATAGGCAAGAAATTCTTTAACTAGGGGCAAAGCTTAAACAAACAAATGACTACAAATAAACAACGATTCTGTCACCCATTGGAAGTGTCAGTCACCTAAAGCAATAAAGGCAAAAATGAATACTAAAGTAACAGAAAAAGAAAAATACAAATTCTCAGTCCTACTCTGCACGTCTTCAAAGAAAGAGTATCAGATTGAGATCAAAAGTATTTTATTTACGTATATATTTAATCAGGGGGAGAAAAAAAGTGTATATATATATAATCAAGAAAAAAGAAACTGAAAAAAAAATAGAAGAGGATACATAGTTCTGGATAAGACTCAAGAAAGTAACAACAGATAACATGGCAAATATGGGGAGAATAACAACACTGACTGAAAAAGTACTCACCTTTGCCTTCTCCATTTTCTTTATGCTCCCAACAGCATCATTTTTCAAAACCATACCTCTGACAATGGCACAATTGTGAAGACCTCCACCCTGAAGCTTTGCAACTCGGACATTATCAACGTTGAAGTTTGCTGGGTTCTTCGGGCAAACTTGTATGCATGCCTACAGTGTAAACTTATCCCAACAATCAGGAACTTCAAATAGCTGACGACATTCCTAATACATAATAAGATAGTTAAGTAAGAATTACATCAGTAATAAGAGGGCATAAAATATCCTCCTGCCCAAATTGTTTGCTAGCAACAGCAGATCTCATCCGTAATATAACTTCATCCTTATTCCTTACATCCATCTTATCAGAACCATTCTCAATTAATTCATCCAACATTTCAATTGTCTGCAACCATAGTATACAAATATGATTAGAACATGATATTTTACTCATTTCTTCTAATGAAAAAACAAATGTTACTCTATCAACTGGGATAACAGTGGCAAACCTTATTAATTGCTTTAGTGTATCCAATGATAATCTCACTTGGGTGCAGCCCCATCCTTATAAGCTCCTCAGCATTTTGTAGGAGCTCTCCAGCAAAAGAAACTGCCAAGTTAGCTCCATCTCCAATTTCCTCCTGTTGTGCCTTCCCAGCCAAAACCAAAAGCTTGGCTGCAGGATGCTGAACTTCGAGTTCATTAACAATCGTGGCAGCATCATTTGTGACAAAAAGCTTGTCCAGATGATTAATAACCATCTTATTCATACCTAAATACAATAACTCATGTTTATTTACACAAATCAGAAATCAGTAATAAAAACATTTCATTTCGACTTCATGTAAATGAGCAAAATCCCTTCAATTCTTTCCTAAGCCTTCAAATTTATTTAAATCACTTCAACTTTCATAAATGCATTACTTATCTACAAAATCAAACTCCATGAAAATTCCCAAACAAAGGCGAATAAACAGAAGATTCTGATCTTTATAATCAACTTTGAACCTCGCTGTTAGAGCAAGCAAAGCTTTTGTTTTCAATACTTACACACGTCCAAACTCAACAAAACGAAACATTACCAATGAAAAGAGATCTTAGAGAAAATAGCATAGTAGTAAATAATTCGAGTAATACCAACCATTGGGACCGAGAGAAGTTCTGGTGATGGTGGATAGTTGTTTGCAAGCATCAATGTTCTTGAGAACAGCTTCGTCGAGTCCAGAGAGATGTTTATGCCCTTCTTTTAGCATCCCCTGTAATCCCGCGCTGCTGCATTTGGAACATCATCTCCTTCGATCAAACACAAACAATCTTCTCTTCTTCTTCTCGTTTGATTTACGGTTACACCGATCGGGATGAGAAGAGAGAGAAAATGGAAACCCTAGCAATTTGATTCGACAGATGTAGCGCGCTGTGAACTACTACTGTGTGTTTGTGTGCGCGCTACGCTGGTAAAAGAAGAGGAAAAAGAGGAAAAAGAAAGCCCAAGCTACTAAAAACAACTCCACTGGACCCAAACAAATTTCAAATTGATCCGACTAGTGCGGCTTCTTAGGTCGTGTTTGCCTATTTCCCAAATTCAAAATTTTTTTCCCATTTAATGGTGACAAACTAAAATATATCTGTTTTTTCTTAAATGTGACACATGCTATAGGAAGGTGATAATTTAGTGAAAAATACCTTCTTCTTTTTTTATTGCGCAGTCATATCTCTTATTAACTCTTACAATTATGAAATTGTAACAGTTCTTTTTTTTAAAAAAATTGATATATGGGAAGAATGAAAATATATTTTTTAATTGTTTTATATTTTTTTGTATAGTATAAAGCAAAATATATTTTCACATAATTCTCTACGTCCTCCCATTTTCCTTTAACTAGTGCATGTGGCACATAATAATTTTTTAATAATAAAAATTTAAGTAAAAATGTTAATGTACTTGGGATGCCAAATGAGAAGAAGGAAATTGATAATTCAATGTGACTTTATGATATTTTTACACGAAAATTATCGTTCTAGATGTATAACGACGATAAAAACCATCATTATAGGATCTATAACAACGATTTTCACATTTGATCAAGTAGTAATAATGCGTAAAATCTTTGACAAGTAGTAATAATGCGTAAAATCTTGACGACAAATATTTGATCAATTTCATCTCTAGTTGGGAACACTTAATTCGCGCAAAATCTTTGCAGCGTCCTCTGGGAATACAGGATTAATGTAACAACCAGTTCCCATCTCAAAGCCGCCTATGACGCTTAACTGAGGGACTATTTGCACAAACCAGTGACAATAAGGTAACTGTGCAGGAGTCGCCTGAAGTGGAGAAGTATGAACCATGAAATTATATGGCGGGTTGTTCAACTGCGAAGCCATTTTCTGAAGTATAAGCTTCAGTGATCTCCCAAGATCAATTGCCTGTAATATACATCAAGCAACAGATTAAATATATACACAACCAAAATGAATTTCTGGATGTGAAGACTAAAATAAGAAGCTCGGATGATTACCTTCTCGCCATCTAGTTCATGGAAATGAGAAGAGTGGTCCCGAGGAACAATCCATATCTCAAATGGAGAAGTAGAGGCGAACGGAGCAATTGAAATAAAATGTGTTGATTCATCAATTAAAAGTCTATCCAATCGAATTTCACAAAGGCTACACTTTCCTGTCTGGTCAAAATTCTCCTTCATACTGTCAATACGAGCAGCAACCGTGGGAGGAATAACTGGAAGAGCTAATATCTGACTATGAGAGTGACTCATTGAAGCCCCAGCTGAGGCACCATAGTTTTTGAACACCTTTATATCATAAAACAAACACCAAACTTCCATTACATGTATTAAGAAAATGGGGTTATAGAAAGAAAAGTGACGCACTCGCAATTAAACTTTTTTTAAGAAAGAACATACAACACAAGCCTGAAATTGTATAATAAACATTCAAAAGCAGAGACTGTAGAATTAATCCAAAGTTAAAACCATGAAGATTGTTGTGCATATATACGCATTTATGGTGCATATGTTTCAAAATTACATATAACCTGAGAACCTTCAAGTTATGTTTGGCTTCATTAAATCTACACTATTGACTTTGAATTAGGGGTACGTGCTAGTTCCGGAACAAATTTCAAAAATACGGAATTCATATTCCTAAACATTGTAATTATAAGACCCATTTCCGTTTCTAAGCCAGCATAGTGTTTGATGCCCCTATAATTTTCTCCATGGCTAGGAAAATAAGACTAATTGGCCATTACATATTGGGGCTGCTTGCTGCTCGCCCTATCTCTAAAGGCCAATCTGTGATAGAATAGATAAAATGATCAATATCTTTATTTGCAACTGCCAGAACAAAGTACAACTAGAAACAATATCACTGTAAAAACTAAAAGGGTATTGAAAGCCAATATGAACTGTAACTGATGTCTTTGCCCACCTATACACATTTTCAGTGTAACAAAATTGTTTAAAATATGCGTTAATCAGTTCTATTCATTCATTCAATGTGATAATTAGAATAGATTTCAAAATCCAGAAAAGCAAGTGTACAACAAACATATAAATAGCTAAACGCGATTGCACAACCCAAAAAAGTCCACACACGGCCAAAAAAACCCTTCAATTCAACTATATTCATAATACCAGATAATAAAAAGGAAATGAACATGTACCTGAACATATTTGATGGAGTCATAACAGTGAAGCTGCTGAATTCTCTTTTTATAAACAAGCAAAACATCACGAATCTCGGCCGGAGAGAGATCCGGCAAGTGAACCGGGTGAACCGGCGATTCAATCACCACATCATGAAACCCAAACCCACTCAAGCTCACTTGACCCGGAGCAATTTCGGTTGCTACTGGTTCCACCGGCAGTTCTCTGCTGAGAGCTGGGTAGAGGTTTTGTATGACTCTGATCTTCCAATCCGAGGTGGAATCCGGCGGAAAACGGAAGATTTCGGGGGCGCATTCATGTTCGTGGCCGACACAGAAAGGGCATTCCGATTGATTGTTGGAGTTAGGGTTTGATTTGGATTTGAAGTCGGAGGGTCTACGGGACCGGGCCGGAGAAAAGATTACCCAACGGTTATTTACGGTGTCCTTCCTTAACTCTGGGATCCGATTTGGATCTTCCATTTTCGCTGTTCGGGTTTCTGTCGCTATTTCTCTGTCACAACTCACAACACCGGTTTTGTCGGACTGAGTGCGGGCTTTGTACGCTATTTATGCATGGAGACGGTCATGTGAGAGAGAAATTATCAAAAAATATTAGTATTTTTTTCATGTGAAAATATTATTTTTTTATTTTTATTATAAAAAAAATCTCGAACAATAATAACAAATGAATTTCACACTCGAAGAAAAAATCTAGCAATATAAATATTTATTTATAAAATTACATTTCTCGACATAATAAAAAATAAAATTATATACATAATTAATAACATAAAATGACTCAACCTTAAAATTTAGTAACGGTCTTTCAATACTAAATTTAAAAATAAAATTTTAAGTTTAGAAAAGAAAAAAAATCTATGTTTTTACCTTTTATTTCATTTCAAAATCATGTTATCTACATTATTAGTGTCATAACTATTAACTTACCACTATCTCTTATTCTCGTATATTTTTTTAATTTATTTAATATTTTTTAAATTTTATATTCTTGATAACAATACAAAAGTATAAATAATATAATAAATTTGTAACAAAATTCGTGTTTGGCGCGGGATCATGAGATGGTTAAAAACTTAAAATCAAAGAGAAAAATTTTATTATTTGATCTCGCCTGTATATCAGTACTGTATTGGATATGAAGTGAATCGAATCCTATATATATACACACTTCACATGCTGCAAATTATGTCCCGAAACGCGAAAGTTAGTGTCGTATTGAAAACCCTTTTTTTCCTTTTAATTCCCAATAAGACACTCGTGTTGTAATCTTATCAACGAGAGGAATACAGTTTTGAATAGTCAGCTTTGAAGTAATCAGAGGCACACCCAAGAATTTAATGGGGGAGGGAGCCAAGAGGAAACCCAGAAGATTCCAAAATAGCAATAGATTGTTGGTCAGTCACATTTGAAAGGAAGCACTAATTTTTGGAGGAATTGGGTTCCAAACCAGAAAGTAAAGAAAAAGAGTCAATGCAAGACGAACTAAATGAGAGTTTAATTGAAAAATTCTATTAAGTGAAAATAAGATTACCTTGTTAAAATATAGAAATTGGACAATAGTCCTATTTACACCCAAATTCTAAAATTTTAGTTTTTGATTAAGCAATTTTCAGTTAAGTGCTTACATCAGTGAACTAGACATGGCAGGGTTACTATAGTTAACTGATGGCGTTCAGATAAAGGCATTCAGCTAAGCCAAAAATTAAGAAAAATGTGGAATAGCAATTGGACATACATGTTCCTTCAAAACAGTAACATGGAAGGGTTACGTTCAGTTAGTTGGCGCACCAACAAAGTAAACCAAAATTTAAAGGACATGATAGTTAAGTCAAATATTCAAAGCAATCAAGTTGAGACCCATGTTGCCTTTAATTTAGCAAGCGGGTATAGGCCACGTCCAAGCAACGGATGCACTAGTAGAAAATGGGTTAGTAGACCGAATTTTAAGGAAAACGTGACTACGTGGACAGTTAAATTGGTGCAGCAGCTTCCCAGCATCTCTATAAATAAGATAAGTCCATTTTGCGAATACAGGCAACACACTCCAGTCTAGAACTCTAGTTTTTTTCAATAGCTTTTAGCTTAGTTTTACACCAATTATATTGTTACGCTAACACATGGCTTAATTAGTTGTTGTAATATGTAGTTTTATTGGATTTGCAACTTGTTACGTTCACTTGGACTTAGTTGTACGTTCCATACCGATTATTTCTTAACTTGTTATGTCCGTTCATATTTAGTTGTGCATTCAATTTTGGATTTGTAGCTTGTTACGTCTATTTGAACTTAGTTACATATTCAACCTTAATTGTATACTTACATCAAGACCGTCTTACAATGTTGTTAAATTGCTCTGCACTTTGTCAACGGTGTATTGATACAGATTGTAAAGTTTACAACATATCTATCAATTATATCCAGGTTCTTGCTTAACTGTTTAACATTAATGGTTATCTGTTGCATATAATTGGTAACTGTGACGTATTAATCAACAAATAGGATAAGTTGAAATTTGTTTATAATTACTCCTTTCTTCTCGAAATAAATGTCCTAACTGATTCCAGTACACTAATTAATAAAATTTTCTTTTACATAACTTACATTCTGATTACTTATTAATTGACGTATTTATTTAATTTTATATGACCATAATAATTACTCTTTTCCACATCATTTAATTCTCTATATACATTTTTTTATAACTCTCACATTTACAATAAGTACATTAAATATAAAGAGATGTTATAGTGAAAGTAGTATCGTATACACCAGTTTTCAATGTAAACATTTTCACATTTATTCAACTTCAAATACAAGTTGAGTAAAAATATTATGAGGGTATAAGATGAAGAATAAGATAAAAATAGTTATTAATATAGAAATATGACATTTATTTTGGGTAATCTTAAAAATAAAATTAGGACATTTAATATGGGACAGAGGAAGTATATTCATAAAACCAAAAGGCTTAACTAATAATAGCTCAACAACTTAACATTTATAGTGTAGTTTAACTCTGGCTATAAATCAACAAGCGGACAACTAGAGTCAGATAACCGTAAAATCAAGCGTCTAATATTAAAGCCTTTAGTCAATAGCAAAAAGACCCACGGAGAAGCAATTCATTCTTCTATTTAATCGTCTTATCAGCTTCGGTTGAGTAGTTGATTGATTTCGAATGATAGTGTTAACTAAATATAACCTTACCAGTTAAACAAAACACTTTCTCACATTGAGTTCAGTGAACTTTGGCACACCCGTACACAAAATTATTCAGCCACAACAAGTCCATGTTTGTTTTACTTTTGCAACCGAAGTAAAGCGGTGGGTGTAAAGGGAGAAAAAGAGAATTATAATTCGAATGGTCACGAATAATAAGAGAATTAGACTAAGAAACTGTTTGTTTACATTTGAATGGTCTGAATTTGATCGATCAAGTCATTCAAACTGTTTGTTTTATAATTTTTAAACTCTTAATGTATCTTAACGATTCATCTAGAAAATTGTGACTAAATCAGTAATAAGTATTGTTTAATGATATTTGTACATACTTATTCTCGTAGATAATTAAAAATTACATTTAATATCCATATTTTTTTACTATTGTAAACAAATTTTGCAGTTTTTATTCTTAAAATTATATTACTAATACTACATCAAAAATTGTTCACAACTTAATATTTATTTATTTTTAAATAGCATTGTTTATTTATAATTACATAATAAGTTTATTCATAATTGTCCATAAGATTAGAATAGAAAATTACACATATTCATATATTTTAGACAGACAATTATCTGACACATCATTTTATTCTATATTTAAAGTTTCTACTTCATTCAGCTTATTTAAAGTCTATTATACATTCATAACTTTCATTCAATTTTATCAAATAATACTTTATTTAGACTCATGCAGAAGTAAACAAACAACCCCTAAAACAAAAAAGTTTGGTATTTTAATAGTACGACACTGACTTCCGCCGTTTCGGTACATAAATTGCAGCTTATGAAGTATACATAGGTCAATTGATAATAATTTCTCTACGTCCTTTCGAAGTTAATGATAAAAATGTTGTAAAATATTATTATTATAAAGAACAATGATGATTAGAAGAAGAGATAAAATATTCTTATTTCATATATAAGTTGTACCACTTTGTGTGTATCTCATGCTCCTATATATAGACACATGCACATAAACACTTGGAGGTTACAAAACTTAAAAGATCATAATCAACACTTAAAAGACATGGGGGTTTCAAATATTAAAGGACATAGGAGTTACAAAGATTAAAGGACATGGTAATAAAGAAGGGAGGAATGAACCTAGACATCCATATATGTTATAATTTTATAACACTCCCCCTTGGATGTCTATTGTACAACAATACGCATTGAAAGCTGCCTCATTAAAAACCTTACCAGGAAAAACCCAATGGGAAAAAACCTTGGTTAAGGAAAAAAGAGTGCAGCGCGTATTTGCTCCCCCTCATGAATGTATCCTTAAGTCCTTCAGCTGTCGCATTCCAATATTGCGACGCAATCCTTCAAACGTTGTAGTTGGTAATGCTTTGGTGAACAAATCTGCTAGATTGTCTTTTGATCGAATTTGTTGAACATCAATGTCACCACACTTATCAAGGTCATGTGTGAAAAAGAATTTCGGTGAGATGTGCTTTGTTCTATCTCCTTTGATGTATCCTCCTTTTAATTGAGCTATACATGCAGCATTGTCTTCATACAAAATGGTTGGAGTTCCTTTGCTAGAGGATAAACCACATGTTTCACGAATATGTTGAGTCATTGATCTTAACCATACACATTCTCGACTTGCTTCATGGATTGCAAGTATTTCAGCATGATTAGATGAAGTGGCAACTAGAGTTTGCTTTGTAGATCTCCATGATATAGCCGTATCACCACACATAAAGAGATAACCTGTTTGAGATCGACCTTTATGTGGATCAGATAAATATCCTGCATCAGCATATCCAACTAATTTATGATTATCATTATTTGAATAAAATAAGCCCATATCTATAGTTCCTCGTAGGTAACGAAAAATATGTTTAACCCCATTCCAATGTCTCCGGGTAGGAGAAGAGCTATATCTTGCTAACAAATTTACAGAGAATGATATATCAGGTCGTGTATTATTAGCAAGATACATTAATGCACCAATTGCACTGAGGTATGGTACTTCAGGACCAAGTATTTCTTCATTATCCTCACGGGGTCTAAAAGGGTCCTTTTTCACATCAAGTGATCTAACAACCATTGGGGTACTCAATGGATGTGCTTTATTCATATAAAATCTTTTAAGAACCTTCTCTGTGTAAGTTGACTGATGAATGAGAATTCCATCTTCTAAATGCTCGATCTGCAGGCCGAGACAAAATTTTGTTTTTCCTAAATCTTTCATCTCAAATTCTTTCTTTAAATAATTCATTGTCTTTGGTATCTCTACATGATTTCCAATAATATTTAAATCATCAACATACACAGCAATGATAACAAAACCAGATTCTGACTTCTTTATAAAAACACATGGGCATATAGGGTTATTATTATACCCTTCTTTCAATAAATATTCACTAAGACGATTGTACCACATGCGTCCTGATTGCTTTAACCCATATAGGGACCTCTGCAACTTTATTGAGTAAATTTCCAGAGGATTTAACTTATATGCTTCAGGCATTTTAAATCCTTCAGGGATTTTCATATAAACATCATTATCAATTGACCCATATAAATAGGCTGTAACAACATCCATTAGACACATATCTAATTTTTCATGAGTTGCTAGGCTAATAAGACACCGCAATGTAATTGCATCTACCACAGGAGAATATGTTTCATCGTAATCAATGCCAGGTCTTTGTGAAAACCCTTGTGCCACAAGTCGTGCCTTATATCTTACGATTTCATTTTTCTCATTTCTTTTTCGCACAAAGATCCATTTGTATCCAACTGGCTTTACATCTTCGGGTGTTTGGACTACAGGTCCAAAAACTTCACGTTTTGCAAGTGAATTTAATTCTGCCTGGATTGCTTCTTTCCATTTTGGCCAATCATTTCTGTGTCTACATTCTTCCACAGAATTAGGCTCAAAATCCTCATTTTCATTAATGATATCAAGCGATATATTATATGAAAAAATGTTGTCAACAACTATCTCACTTCGGTTCCATCTTTTCTTTGTAGAGACATAACTTATCGAGATCTCATCATTTTTATTGTTTTCAGGTACCTGAACCTCTTCTGGGGTTTTATGATTAGCTATGTCTATATCCTCGTGAATATTTTCCTCCTCAATAATGCCAACTTGTTTATTTACTTCTTTTCTTTTTCGAGAATTTTTGTCTTTCGAACCGATTGGTCTACCACGCTTCTGGCGTGCCTTAGACTCATTTGCTATAATTTTTTCGGATTGTCCTATAGGGACTTCAATCCGAGCTGGAGCATTTACAGCTGGTATATGAGATTTAGTTACTCCTTTTGAGTCAGTGAATGCATTCGGTAGCTGATTTGCTATATCTTGCAAACTAAGTATCTTTTGAACTTCTTGTTCACATTGTTTTGTACAAGGATCAAAATTCAATAATGACAATGCATTCCATGTAATATCTTTATCCATCTGTTTAATTTCTCCCCCTAATGCTGGGAACATAGTCTCATCAAAATGACAGTCGGCAAATTGTGCCGTAAATAAATCACCTGTCAAGGGTTCAAGATATTTAATTATTGATGGGGATTTAAACCCAATATATATTCCCAGCCTCCTTTGAGGACCCATCTTTGTACGTTGTGGAGGATAAATTGGAACATATACCGCACAACCAAATATTCTTAGATGGGAAATATCTGGCTCATGACCAAAAACCAATTGCAATGGGGAGAATTTATGATATGATGTTGGCCTAATGCGAATAAGTGCTGCTGCATGTAAAATAGCGTGCCCCCAAACAGAGACAGGAAGTTTTGTTCTCATGAGCAATGGTCTTGCAATTAACTGGAGGCGTTTAATAAATGATTCAGTAAGACCATTCTGAGTATGAACATGGGCAACAGGATGTTCATTATTTATCCCAAGTGACATGCAATAATCATTAAATGTTTGGGATGTAAATTCACCAGCATTGTCAAGACGAATAGTCTTGATTGTGTGATCCGAAAATTGTGCTCGTAATCTAATTATTTGAGCAAGTAATCTCGCAAACGCCAGGTTGCGAGTTGATAATAAGTACACATGTGACCATCTTGTAGATGCATCTATTAAAACCATAAAATATCTAAATGGCCCACTTGGTGGGTGAATAGGCCCACAAATATCTCCTTGAATACGTTCTAGAAATCTTGGGGATTCAGTCCCAATTTTAGCCGGTGATGGTCTAATGACCAATTTGCCTTGATAACAAGCAGCACACGAAAATTCCTTAAATTGAAGAATCTTCTGGTTCTTTAATGGATGACCATGTGAATTCTCAATAATTCTTCGCATCATTATTGATCCAGGATGACCCAACCGGTCATGCCAAGTAATAAAATTATTTGGTTCATTGAACTTCTGGTTCATTATTGCATTTACTTCAATTGTACTAATACTTGTATAGTACAAGCCTGAAGATAAAACGGGTAATTTTTCCAATATTTGTTTTTCAGTAGAGACATTTGATATGATGTAAAGATATTCTATACCATTTTCATTGGCTGTCTCAATATGGTACCCGTTAAGTCGTATATCTTTAAAACTTAGCAGGTTCCTCCTTGATTTAGTGGAAAATAAAGCATTATCAATAAAAAATTTTGTTCCACTAGGAAGCATTATATTGGCTCTTCCAGAGCCTTCAATCAAGTCTGCTGAATCTGATATTGTATTTACTTTTGCTTTCATCATTCTTAGATTTGAAAAATATTGCTTATATCTGAGAATGGTATGTGTCGTTGCACTGTCTGCTAAGCATATATCTCCACCATTGATATTAGGCTCATTTATAGCATGGCGCAAATACATATTTTCTTCATAAAAAGGAATAAATATATAATAAGTTTATAATAAGACATAATATTATATATATTTAATAACACAATTCTTTACGAAATAAAGAAAACAAAATACAATAAGCTAACATGAAAGGAATAAAGAAAGCACACTTAAAAGGACTAACATAATTCTGAACTAATTATTTTCATTACAAGAAATATTAACTTGCTCATTATTTTGCTCAAAGAAATATGCAACGTCAAGGTGTGTCATATCCATAGGATCAAAATAGATATCATCGTTATCTTGATGTGGATGAGAAAAATTTATTTCTATGTTCTTCTCCTTTCCTTTCAATGAGGACTGATATAAATCAACAAGATGTTTGGCTGTACGACAGGTACGAGACCAATGTCCTTTCATTCCACACCGATAACAAATATTTTCTTCCTTCTTGGTATCTCTGTTATTTATATTCTTCCCATGTTTTTCCTCATTCTTTGAATGTTTGATATCATGGTTGTGGTAATTAAACCTTCCTCGCCCGTGGCCACGACCACGACCTCTATTACGATCACGACCACGATCACGACCACGACCACGACCACGACCGCGACCATAATAATTATTATATCGTGTAACATTCACTTCAGGGAATGGAGCTGAACCAGTCGGTCGTGATTCATGATTTTTCATCAAAAGCTCATTATTTTGTTCAGCCACAAGTAGACATGAAATCAGTGCAGAATATTTCTTAAAACCTCGTTCTCTATATTGCTGCTGCAGGAGCACATTCGAGGCATGAAAAGTAGAAAATGTTTTTTCTAACATATCTCCATCAGTGATATTATCTCCACACAATTTCAATTTAGAACTGATTTTAAACATTGCAGAATTATATTCACTTACTGATTTAAAATCCTGCAATCGTAAATGTATCCAATCATAACGAGCTTTTGGGAGAATAACTGTCTTTTGATGGTCATATCTTTCTTTCAAATTTTTCCAAAGAATAAGAGGATCTTTTATTGTGAGATACTCTAATTTCAACTCCTCATGGAGATGATGGCGTAAGAAAATCATGGCCTTTGCCTTGTTTTGACTAGGTGTTTCATTACCATCTTTAATGGTGTCTCCAAGACCCATTGCATCCAAATGAATTTCGGCATCAAGGATCCATGACAAATAATTCTTACCCGTAATATCAAGTGCCACGAACTCAAGTTTGGCAAGATTTGTCATTGTAACTTCATATAAAAAAATATCAAAAGTTATTAGAAATTTAGTTTATTATAATAAATATTGAATAAACATTCGTTAAAATTCATTACATAAAACGTAATTGTAACGTAAAACATTTACTGCTATCAATATGAAGAGATTTTGGCTAATGATTTTTTTTTTCATAACATATATACTCGACCAATAATCAAATGTGATAAGAGATAGGGCCCATCCCAAACATATACACAACCAGTAAGAAAAAAAATGTCACGCAGTAGAAGATTTTCAATATGTGCCTAGTTATCTTCATGTATACATATAAGATAGTTACTTTACATGAAGATAAAAGATAATCAATATGTTGTTTCATGCAATATATAATATATTCAACCTGCTAAATAATGAGTGTGCATGACAAGTTCCTAAAACATTCAGAGAGACCTTATGGCAATACTATATCAATTATAAATCATCCAACATTAGATAATGAAACAAATAAGTCCTAGATACCTAGATGCTCTTATAGTAATAAATTTTGTAAGCTTGTGGCAATTCGATAAACTTTATGTCAGTACCATGACGATAATGCATTCTTATGAAATAATAAAAATGATGTTGAGATAGCATTGCAGACTATTATAAGAACAAATAATAATGTGAACATTCACTAAAGTTTCCTGGATATAGTTACTAAGTGAAGTATACAGGAACATGTCAGTTCTTTATATGTTATATTGTATATATAAAGAGAGAAAATTATACCTTCTTCTGCTTCAAACAAAATGTGATTATCTTCAAGACAAAAGTGAGTAGCAATTCGTGCTGATAACGTGTTGTAAAATATTATTATTATAAAGAACAATGATGATTAGAAGAAGAGAGAAAATATTCTTATTTCATATATAAGTTGTACCACTTTGTGTGTATCTCATGCTCCTATATATAGACACATGCACATAAACACTTGGAGGTTACAAAACTTAAAAGATCATAATCAACACTTAAAAGACATGGGGGTTTCAAATATTAAAGGACATAGGAGTTACAAAGATTAAAGGACATGGTAATAAAGAAGGGAGGAATGAACCTAGACATCCATATATGTTATAATTTTATAACAAAAAAGAATAAATTGTTGACTACGTAAAGAACTTGAACAATAATTCACTTCTAGATTTTAATAAAATAATTGAATTGTTTATTTATTTATGCACATTGAAGATAAGGAGGTCAAGAAAAGTGTGTATGATATTTATAACCGTTAAAAAAATTTTGGATTTCATTTTTTTAATTTATCAAAATCTGAGTCATTTTGGCTCGGTCCGGCCCGTTTGAACCAGCCTAATCCGTTTGTCAGATCTAAAGACAATAATATTTTTATTTTATTTTTTGACAAAATGACTTATTGCGTAATTTTTAAAAAATATTTTTAAGTCATTGTTATCGCAAATGTCATTGAAATTAGAACTATATGTATAACAAGGGTGTCGAAATACCAACAGAGACAACAATACCAACGGAGACGTATTGATTGTGAGTTGAGTTCTTTGTATGGAACTGATATTTACATATAAAAATTTGATAATTTTATATAATTTTTCTCACATAAATAATGAGTGAGTTTTACTTTCATTTAAGAGAGACTCGTGTGTAAATATTATTTTAACGTATGGAAATATCAGTTTCCTTTTTTATATGTTTTTTGGACCTCATTATTGTAGATTCATTCATGAACGGATCTAGCTTAGGGGCAGGAAGGTCAATTGACCCCGCTGAATTTTCATAGGTGAGTTTTATTTATTTTTTTAATATGTTTAGTTAAAATATAAAATTAAAAAATTACTAAATATCTCAAACTTCTATCTGTGCCGACCACCACTTCACTCTTTCTCATTGTTTAGTAACTTATACTGAATATAATATTTTTGTAACTGTTAAAAATGAGGCTATCATTGATATATATTCAAACAATGAAGTATAAAAAAATACTATTATAAAAAATATTTAAATGTTATTTAAATTTATAATTTATTTTATTTTATTTTTATTTTTTGTGACAATTTTTTTTAAGAAAATTAATCTCACTGGATTTGCCCTCAATGCATTCATAGTACAATATAATGACGTAAATTACATATTTTTTGGGCTAGTTAGCAAGAAGTTAATTTTGATTAATTGATTAATACAGTATCGATACGTAGGCAAGAAGGTGATCTCTCTACGTGTCAGCAGTGTATTAATTAATTTACCAACTTATCATAAAACTAACTTCATGATAATCGGATCCCATATTTTTATTGATAAAACCCTAATTGCTAATCGATCAAGGCTTTAGACAAGTATGAATCGTATTCACAAACTAAAAAAGAGGCATCAAACTATGAATTTTATCAGAAATTCGAAGTTAAGCTTTAAGTAAATATCTAATGATAATTAAATTTTACATCTCAATTGTAAAATATATATTTTTCAATTTTAAATACAGTGAAAGCGCTAATAGTAAAAGTTAAAATGTATTTATCACCTTCTAATTTCATATTACCCATTATGTTACAAAAACTAACACTATTTTATGAAAAGTGATATTTTCATAAAAAAAAATATTTTCCAAACATTCTCACCATACATGAATAAATTATATATTTATGTGAAACAAATTTTTGTTGTTGTGAAACTAATAATTTCATTTAAATTTCTTAAATACCTCTATCTAGACATTATATAAAGGAAATATAAAATCTTTGGCAACTATAAAGAAAAGCCACGTGTAACAAACGAAAGGTAGTAATATACCCCACATGCTCCACATAATCTATCTAATAAAATACAAATAATTTTAAATTTTTCGCTCACTTAATAAATCATTTGGGCCGTACAAAATATGGGATAAATTTCACTGTCGATGTAGTGCCGGAGGCACGGGACACAACTCGTTTAAATACATTTCAACATTACCAAAAGAACAATCAAATATAAGTTTTTTAAAATTAAATAGCGTAAATGGTTAAGTAAATAGTCGATCTTTTTTAAAATTATAGATATATATTTTTAATTTATTTTAAAATTAAAAATACATTTTATTTCAAAATTATAAAAAAAATATAATATTCTTAATTTTTTATAATTTTTTTACTATAATTTTAATATCCTAATTAATATTGAGATTATATTTAAGAATATAAAAATTATCTTTAAAAACTATTATTTTATAAATATATAAATATATATATATCTCTAAATTTTAAAATAAAATATATATAAGATATATTTATCAAACGGGGGAGGCTACATGTTGCATGCTTGATCTTTTCTAGTTAATTTTTTTTTTTTTAAAAGTTAATTTTTTTATATTTATATATATAAAAAAAGAAGTAGAGGTCTTCGGGCACTTATATATAGAGATAGACGTGTATGCATACATATAACACATACCGAGAAATGTAGATATGGAGAGACCATAAGATAGCCGTAAAATTAACACATATACATAATAATACTGATATATAGATATATACAAACTCTCCTCAAATCTCTACCTAAATTTATCGGTTTTCAATCCCTAATTTGAATTTTATTTGTGAATTCTGGTGCTTTTCATCGAACTTTGACATATATACTCGCTCATAAGATTTTTGTAAATATAAATAAAAAAGTATAAAAATATTTCAGATATATTCATGGAAGATCTGTTACCGATTGAGGCATCCAGTTGAATCTTTAAGCTCGATCCTTCAACCATCTCTAGCCAATCATTCTATTTTGCACAGTTTGAGGTATGATCCGTGTTCACTTGTAATTTTTCAATTTTATTGTTTAATGTACCTTCATAATTCTTTTTGATCGGGTTAGTGGTGGTTATCAGTTGTGTTATGTTATACGTTAATGATGATGGTATTGGATTATATTTGGCCATGCCTCTGATTTTGGAATTATTGGTTTTTGAACTGGGTTGATCATGTGTTTGATTCGATTAATACTCGTTACTTTTTTCTGTGTAGTAAATAGCTTTTATTTCCATTGAATTCATTATAGTTACTTATAGAAAGAAACAATTTTTGAAGTCAAAGCTGAAGGTGTAACGAAAATGTATCTCTTTCTAGCTATAATCACATTCTTGTTATCTTGTTATACACATACAGGCATATGTTTTTTATTGAATATGGTAGTTTCCCCCCCCACCCCCATATTTATGGCTTTTTAAGTAAGCAACTTGCCTTTCCTTATTCAATATGATATTTTTTGGGTTAAAACCCAAGAAGTTCCTTTCAATTGTTTTTCTGAGAATCAAAACTAGTCCAGCTATTTTTCTGCATAATGATAGTGGAGTGATATGATATTCTTATCACTTTGGTTGCATTATTATATCTTTAGAATATAAAATTTTTCGCATAAGCTTACGTGTTGAGGTTTTGATGATCGTTATTTGGAGGGCATCACATTCAATTTTTGTCTTCATTTATTTTGTGGGCATTAATATGCGTCTCCTTTTGCATTGGTTGATTTTCTATTCAAAGAGCTTACTGAAGATTTGAAGGCACAGTGGGGCAGTTGAGTTGCATGTGATTTGCATGGGGTGACGATGCCACAGTTGCGAAGTGGAGCACGAAGATCAAAACGTCTTGGTGATCTTCAGCCTGCTTCTCAACCCGTTGATCAAGCAGAAAATTTACTATTGCAGCCTACTCAGAACAGAACCAGAAGGAGAGCTGGTGCTGGAAGAGGAAGGGGTTCTAATGCAGCAGCTGTAGCAAAAGGGCCTTCAGTGGCAATTCCTGAGCGGCCCACTTATGCTGGTAGAGGCAGAGGGATTAGGCTGATAGATTTAGACCCAGAGCCGCCTTGTGAGGTTCTTCCACAAGCTATTGTTGTCGGGGCTGGAGAACCAGTTTTTAATAGAGTAGAGGGTGGTGGAGATAACGATATTGCAATGGAGGGTGGAAATGCGGACAAAATAATGGGAATTGAAGAAGACGCAAGTGCAACTCCTGTACCAGAGAGGGTATCTTTCTGATTTTCCTTCCATATATATGATTAGAAATGCATAGTTGTGATACAATTTTGAACATATATAATGCTGCTTACAAGCTACTTGAACCAGTGCTATATTTACGTCCTTTTGTCTCCATTCAGCTGTCTCTATTTAAGTATAGATCACATAAGTTTTTACTCGCTTTACTTGTGCGCCAACTAAGAGACATTTAAATAAGACCCTCTTTGTTGCTGGTGCAGGTACAAGTGGGTAATTCTCCTGCATACAAGACAGAGAGGAAGCTGGGTAAGGGTGGTTTTGGTCAAGTTTATGTTGGCAGGAGGGTAAGTGGTGGCTCTGGGAGAACAGGAGCAGATGCAGTTGAGGTACTGTTCTAAACAAAATAACTTTAGATTGTGGTTTTTAGTAAGCCAAGTTAAATTTGGTTCTGTGTTTTTATTGTAGGTTGCTTTGAAGTTTGAGCACCGGAATAGTAAAGGTTGCAACTGTGGCCCTCCTTATGAGTGGCAAGTGTATAAGTAAGCAGCATTTTCTAAATGTCAGGATGTTTATAATTTCCCTATATTTTTCTTAATGTTCATGCCTCATTTCTCTGATCTAATTCCCTAACTTTTCATCTTAAAGCACGCTAAATGGATGTTATGGGATTCCGTGGGTTCACTACAAGGGCCGCCAAGGAGATTTTTATATTCTGGTAAAATTTGATGTGGTCCTTTTTTTAATTAGGATTAACAATTTTGCTCATTGCTATAAGGACTAGTTAAATGAATTATGTAACTAGAAAAATGAACGAATCTTTCAGGTCATGGATATGCTTGGACCCAGTCTGTGGGATGTTTGGAATTCTTTAGGCCAGTCGTAAGTCACTATTTTTGAATTCTGTTTTTCTCCGACATGCACATATTGTATTGCCTTCAACGTCCACACGTTTTATTTACTTGTTTGTTAACTTGTCCTTGCAACATGATGTCATCAAAATTGATTAATACTTTCAATAGGTTGTTACCAAACTCGATGGCTTGCATTACTGCAGAAGCAATACTGATAAACACACAAGCTAGAATATTTATACACACACACAAAGAGACATGTAGGCAAATGCACAGGCACGTGAACATTGTGTTTTCTATGAAGCGCACACATTGTATTTGCCTTTAATGCGCACGCAGTGTATTTGTCTTTAATGCGCACACAGTGTATTCGCTTGTTTTTATCATCCGCGTGCAATATATTTGCTTGCTTATTGATAAACACACACAGACATGTAGGCAATTGAACATGCACATGATGTTTTCTCCGAAGTGCACACATTGTATTTGCATTTAATGCGCACCTTGTGTATTTGCTTGTTTTTATCATGTGCGTGCAATATATTTTCGTGCTTATTGATTAGTACTTGCGACAGGATGTCACCAAGCATGGTGGCTTGCATTGCAGTGGAGGCAATATCTATTCTTGAAAAGCTTCACTTGAAGGGGTAAGTCTTGCTGATAAGATCCGTGCTTCCACTTTCTACCTATGTAAATAATTCCCTTTGTCCTAGATCATCTATAAGAAGCATAATTTTTATTCGTCAGCATTGCCAAAGGACTACATGCCGTATTTAATTTTGCTATTTATTTTTCCTTGTACAAAGGTTTGTACATGGAGATGTGAAGCCTGAGAATTTCTTACTTGGTCAACCTGGAAGCACTGATGAGAAGAAGCTCTATCTTATTGATCTTGGATTGGGTATGTTGTCTGCCTAAGTACTTCCATTTGTACTTTGGCTTAACTTCATAAACCATTACATAATATTGTTGGGAAGTTTTAATAATTTTCCGCATATGTTCCTATGATTCTAATTTTGGAAATGTTATTTCGTTAAGTAGCTATTGCATTATTAATATTTTATTGATTCAGCATCTAGATGGAAAGATTCATCAGCTGGTCAGCACGTTGAATATGACCAGCGGCCTGACATATTCAGGTTTGTGGATTTCTGAATGTTAACCAAGCTTTGCTTGATTCCAATTTATTAATAAACTCCTTTGGCAGGGGGACGATAAGATATGCAAGTGTGCATGCACATTTAGGTCGCACGGGAAGTAGAAGGGACGATCTTGAGTCACTTGCTTACACATTGATTTTTCTCATTAAAGGAAGGTTACCATGGCAAGGCTACCAGGTAAGTGGGTCTTTTGCTTCACATTACGTATTGAGGTTTCATTTCAGCTATAAAAAAAATCATCTTTTGATCTTATTTTGACCTCTTTTTTTGGGTTGATATTTACAGGGAGACAACAAGAGTTTTCTTGTATGTAAAAAGAAAATGTCCACTTCACCAGAGTTGATGTGTTGCTTTTGTCCTGCTCCATTCAAGCAGTTCCTTGAAGCTGTTGCAAACATGAAATTTGATGAGGAGCCAAATTATTCCAAGCTGATATCTTTCTTTGAAAGTCTTATTGAACCATGCACATCATTGAGACCAATCAGAATTGATGGAGCTCTCAAGGTTGTAAGCTATTGATATATATATACACACACACACACACACACATTGTTGTCACGGCGCTACGACGAGAAGCGGCGGTAGTTGACCTCCAAGAACAGGGCTATAAGCTCATACGATGGCGTTTATGTCGTCGTTGCTAACAATGTGCAATTTATACATTATTTATTTTACTTCAAAAATATATTTGACAATAAAATTTTATATATATTAAAACTCAAAACATAATAACTAACACTATGGAAGACAATTAAAAACACAATTATATGACAATCAAAATTCAAACACAAAACATTTGACATTAAAAATTAGTAGAACAAGTCAACAAATACTGCGTAGAAAATAATGAATCGACCAAGTCAACACTCATTACACATTACAAGTCTAATAAATAATAAATTTACACCATATAGTCCATAGGTTATAATGAGTCATTAGTATAAAATGACTTAATCACTTAACTTGAGCTAGCTATCAAGGTGTCAACCTTGGCGGCTCGGCATCCAAAGCATTGTCTCTAGCGTTAGGAAGCCTAGTTGTCGCCTAGGCGACGCCATGATAACTATATATAAATATGTATACATATATATATATATATATATATATACATAGGAGTAAAAGGCTCTTAGATATAAGTTATCTTATGTAACTTATAATGTAATACTACCTCCGTCCCACAATAAGTGCTTTTTTAGGCTTAATATTTTTTCCCAAAATAAGTGATGTGTTAGAATTCCAAGATAATTTTTACAATATTTTTTCATATTCGCCCTTATACAACCAATGGTATTTATTGCATATTTATTGGGAAGTTGAAAGGTTGAAGAAAGAGAAAGAGAGACCAAAAGGCAATAAAAAAAGTCTCAAACAAAACAAAGAAAGTATATTAAGGGTATTTTTGTCATTTTAGCTTGTGTATTGGTTTGTGTGATTTAAGCTAAAAAAGCACTTATTATGGGACAGAGGTAGTATTATATTATTTGATCGTCAACTTAATAATCTAACCGTACAAATGTAATGAGAATGCAAAAATATGAGATTATGTAAAATTTTGTTTGATTTGAGGCATCGGAATGTCATTTTTATAATAGTGTAAATAATTTGTATATAAGTATATATTTCGACAACTCAGATTTTAGTAACTTCTATTGTTATAAAGTTGTTGATGCATAACCTCAAATCAAACGAAATTTTATATAATCTCATATTTTTACATTCTCTCTTTACATCTGACGGTTAGATTATTAAGTTGACGATCATGATGTTGTATTGGAAGGGACCTAAGATACGATTTAAGATGCCTTTTACTATATATATATATATATATATATATATATATATATATTTGGTTCAAAGTTATCTTTTTTTATTTATTAATTTTTTGTTGTGTGTTGTATGATCAGGTTGGGCAAAAACGGGGACGATTGCTTATAAATTTGGAAGAAGATGAGCAACCTAAGAAGAAAGTGAGACTAGGTAGTCCTGCAATCCAGTGGATTTCAGTTTATAATTCGCGTCGTCCCATGAAGCAGAGGTAAGTACATACATTTGTATTCAATATGTCATGCCAAGTATCATTTGTATTTACTAGTTATATATGGTTCCTTTCAAACCTTGTATAATTGCCCACGAACACTGCTGCATCCTTCTAGGACTCAAAATTCTCAAAATGGAATTTTCATACGTAAGTTCTCTTTCCATTTGTATAGACTTAATGGGATGTAGATATCTGATACACTGATGATAATGCTGGAAATTAATACTTTACTGAATTTAATTGGTGGAGAAGTGCAATGGACAAATCTTTTGTTTGGCTTTAGGTGGGATTTTTTTCCTGCCTGAAGTTAGTTGTTTCTGCTTTGTATACTCTTCCCTTCTTTGGAGGTTATGGTACGGTTGCTTTACTTATGGACAATGAAAAACAGAAACAGAAGTGAAGAAAGTGGGAAGAAATAACAAATAATAGATGTTTGACTAAAAAGTAAAAGATAGAATTGACGTGTTTCTATGAAAAGTGTATTAGTTTTCTCTTCTCTTCAACTGAAATTGAAGAAGTAGAGAGGTTATTCTTAAAAAAAGAATTCTTTTGAATAGGCACATCATAGTTGTGTTTGTAATTTTTTATAGGAACTTTCTATAGGTGGTTAAATGGAAAGTTGACTGGGAACTGCCATTGACGAGGATAGAAGCAAAATACTTGTTATATTATTGATTTATTATTATGTATCACTATTGATGACTGATTTTAATGTAATCAGTTCACTTAGTAGACAATATTAGGATATATATATATATATATATATATATATATTAACAAGGGCGGATCCAGGAATTTAAAGTAGGGGCAAATTTTAACTAATTTTTTTTGTTGAAATTAAATAAAGAAAACTTGAACTAATCATAATAATGTTTACAAATTGCAATAAATATTCATAATTCAAATTATAAAAGGAATTTCAAATAAAAAACATTTAGATACAATTTAGAAACTTATTTCGGTTACTAGTCATAGTTCAATTTGAATGATTCTTCAAATGCTCAAAGCCTCAAACCAAATTTGTTTTCTATATTCAAACAAAACCATGAATTAATTTTTAAGCATAAACTAGTTTTGTATTTCTAAGATTTCACTAAGCATTAAACCTAAGAAGATTTTTGTACTTGTATTTAGAATTGGTTTATGAAATTTATTTTGCCCCCTCCAAGTTTAACTCTTTCATTAATTTACCCCCTTGAATTTATTAATTTATATATCTGCTCTGCCCTTATACCTATAAATAAAAATTCCAGCAGGGGCAGCTGCCTATGCTGCCCCATATATAGATCTGCCCCTATATATATATATAGCCACAAGGCACAATGGCTGAGTTCAATAATAAAATCAATCATTCAATATAAGTCGTATGATGAGATTACATCAACTTATATAGAAAAGCTAATACTGGAGGTTTGGAAAAAAATCTAATTTTAAAAGGAAACGTTATCTCTCTAATAATTTATATCTACTACCATTCAAGAATACTCTACTAACTCTATCTCCTTTTAAATCCCCACTATTCCCTCCTCCATTCTTGTCCATGTCCTACGTCATTTGGTATAGAGCCAGGTTGGTGATTAACCTATTTGCTTCCTGCCCATTTTTCTGTCCTCCATCATTTTTGTCGAAGTTTGCTAGGTAGTGGACAACAATGTCAGAGTTTTGAATCTATCCCGACACGACTATGTAATTTTAAATCTACCCCACCAAAAAAACTAACAGCAAATTTAATGTTCACGGCTATAGTACTTGGAACCCCAAACAGCACCACTATTCCAGACTCACAGAATCAATCCCAAAACATATGTTCTATGGTCACCACACTAGCCTACAAAAATCCACTCATCACCTCACTGCGACACCAGAAAATCAGTCGCCAGAACCCATCATCGGTATCATCAAAACAAAAAAGCTAAATCTTTTTCATCTTCTTTACGCATCATCTGTACCTGCCATAAAACTAGTCCCAAAACTCAGTCCTGAGCACCTACCCCGAATCCCATCTCCAAATCAACCTCAACCGAAGAAAAAAAAAAAAATTGTTCAAATTCTGTCCCAAACAGCCCCACAGATTTCCAAACAGCCTTACCACAACCTAGTTATTTCAAATTTAAGGTAAAAAAGAAAGTAAAAAAGAAAATTTTTTATGTTGCGTGCAGCTGCTGCAAGTCATGAGATTATCCCCACTAATAATTAAATAATAAAGTTTTCTGAGTTGGCTCAAAAAAATATTGTCACGAGTTTTCGAGTTACATCACGAGATTACAGTTTCTTCTTTTAACAATAAGCACACGTATTGTTGGATGTGTAGATATCATTACAATGTTGCAGACATGAGACTGCGTCAGCATGTCGAGAAGGGCAATGAAGATGGTTTATATATCAGCTGTGTGGCTTCAGCTGCAAACCTTTGGGCCCTAATCATGGATGCTGGAACAGGTTTCTGTTCCCAGGTTTATGAGCTTTCAGCTGTGTTTCTTCACAAGGTAATTTTTAAATCCATTTTTGCTGCCTTCTGTCGTCATTAGGTTTCATTTAACTGGACATGCTCACTTTATTCTTATAAATTGTCATCAGGATTGGATCATGGAACAGTGGGAGAAGAACTACTACATCAGCTCAATAGCAGGTGCATCCAATGGGACTTCTTTGGTTGTTATGTCTCAAGGTTTGTTTGATTGGGTGAACAATCCACTTGTATAAATAATCTATGCATCCATTTATTTTGTTTCCTTCGTTTTATGGCATAATGGTGTAGCATATTTTTATATCTTCTTTCTATGAAATTTTATTTGTTAATGGAAAGAAGTTTAAAAGGCTAAATAAATAGAAGGCTATTATTGGGTTATATGTCCTTAACACTGTAGGAGTGAGATTTTAAGATACTGGTAACTTCATTGGTTGGAGGAAAACAGAACTGTCATGGACTGGGCTTTGTCAAAGCCCAGTTATTTAAGCTGTTTGAACAAAAGCTCTATTAGATATGATTAAATATGATACAACCCCCACATTTTTTGTCCAGAAAAGGCTCCTGACTTGGATACAAAAGTGCTTTGTGCAAGTCGGGCTTGGACTACTAGTCGTGAATCACTGATAAGTGATAACAAACTAACCAATCCCACTCTGTTCCGTGATGGCAGTGAAATTTACCTATCATCTCTACTTATGGGAATGGTTTTATGATTTGTGACTATTTCCTGAAATACAAGAATTTCAGAGCGGAAACATTATTTTTTGAGAAAATGACGTAACTAACCATCACAAAAATTTTGTGCCTTGTCCAAGAGTTGGTAATCTTTTAGATTTGATCGTATTCTAATTTTTCGCATACCAAGAGTTGGTACCGAAGTAAGTAACCGGACGAATGTTTTGTAATATGCATGGTTTGTGCCATACTGCCGTTATGTTCCAGAAGTTGTTGTTTCTCGAAGCTACACATTGTTTGAGTCCTCTTGTTGAGTATTCCTGAGTGAGTTTTTGTCTTGGGATCATTACTGAGTGACTTCTCTGGCCTAATTTACTTTAATAAAGTTGTGCTTTCTGTAAATTTAATAGGAACTCCTTACAATCAGCAATCTTACAAAGTGAGTGAATCTTTTCCTTTCAAGTGGATTAACAAGAAATGGAAAGAAGGTTTCCATGTCACATCCATGACTACTGCTGGCAATCGGTGGGGTGTTGTTATGTCCAGGAACTCGGGATTTTCCGAACAGGTATGAGCAACCAGTCAAATTTTGCTATAGTTCTAGTCTTTACATTATCCATATAGCTTTGTTATTAATCGAGCGCCTCCAAAATTGAATGTCTATGCTAGGTTGTAGAGCTTGATTTTCTGTACCCAAGTGAAGGTATACACCGGCGTTGGGAGAGTGGATACCGAATAACTTCTATGGCTGCTACTGCTGATCAATCAGCCTTCATACTAAGTGTACCAAGACGTAAGATGATGGATGAGACTCAAGAAACTCTACGTACGACCGCCTTCCCAAGCACCCATGTAAAGGTAAGTGTTTGCTCTCATTTTATATTAACTTTATATATGATTATTTGGAAGGCACCAAGTCTAAATATAACTATTGGGAGCAGAATTTGATATTTCATTCAGTGCTAGGTTTTTTTTACGTGCTCTACACTTTATGGAAGTTTCTACAAATATTGTTGTCGCCCTTTATTTTGCGGTGGTTGCTATTGTTTTTTATTTGGTTAATTATTCTCTAAATTTTAACAGCTGCTCGTTACCACCTTTCTCGTTTCTTTTACAGGAAAAGTGGTCCAAAAACCTCTACATTGCGTCATTATGTTATGGTCGAACTGTTTGCTAACGGTGGTTGGATTGTACACCTGAGATTGCTGTGCAGAGAGGGAGAGTTGAATTTTTTGAAATCTTAGCCAGCGGTTTTGGTTTTCTTGCATACTTTGCCTCAGCAAATATGAGCCGGCGGAGAACAATTTGGCATTACATTTGATAGTACAGTGGCAAATTTGCAAACAAATTATGGTTCATAGTGCCTTTGTAATTTGAAGTTGACAATGGGGAAGAATGTTAATGTAATATAGTAAATATTTATAAATACCTAATCTATGGAAGTCTCCTTGAGACAGGTTTTATATATTCCTGCCTGCTGTGTCACTTTTTACTGGCAATAACTCTTGGTTATAACAGGTTTTATATATTCCTGCCGTGTCACTTATCCTATATGCACTTACGTGGTAATCATAATTTATCTAAAAAAAATTCGTAATCATAATTTATCTAAAAACTTTCGTAATGTATAACAGGACTCGTATTGGTATACTGTTATTTTTTGACGTAATACTGTTATTTTTTGAATATAACAGTATTGTATGCACATATGCACATACAATACTGTTATTTTTTGAATATAACAGTATTGTATGTTAATTTATTAAAATTCCATTAATGCACCTAAAATATACCAAACAATGAAAATAATTAGGGCACTTTTCATGTTTAAAAAATATGATTCAATATTAAGAGATGTGTTACAACAGCTAGATGGGGGCACTTGATGATAATTCTCCCCATCCTTTGGAAATTAAAGATTAAATTGGTGATCATGTAATGAAAAGTCTCATCAGCCAGAAATTCATACTTCTGCCAAATTAAATCTTTGTGGTTCATAAACACAAAGACGCTCATTGGTTTGATAATATTTGGAGGAACTTAAAGCATATATATATATATATATTTAGGGGACTGATTCATTGACAATTTAATATTATACTTGCAACAGATCGTGAGCGTCCATCCGATAATCTAACGGTTTAATAGAGTTTCCATCTGCAATTTAATATTACGGACGAAACAAATGTCTAAAATACCATTATTGTAAAAATTCTTAGTCCGTCTTAAGTATGGTTGGTCAATTGAAAAACGACGTCGTATTGGCCAAACTCAATTTTTTTAGTTTTTTAGGCTCCGCAATATTAAATTGGGGATCCTGATTTTTTATTTTTTTTACATTCTTCTTTCGTTTCTTCCCTTCTCCATTCTCCTTCCTCCCCCTTACTCACCACATCTCTCATTCCCTTCTCTTTCTCCCTCGTCAACATTATTGGGTTCAAGAACGGATCTTTCAATCATGTCTACATGCTCCCTTATGGTGTATAATAAATCAGTTGGCTTGGGGTTCTTTTTGAATCCTAGCAGATCGAATGCGAATGACGTGCACCTTGATTTTGCAGGTTTTAAAAAGTTGGGAAACACAGTCTATGTCCAAAATGTAAAGAGAGGAAATGAATCCATGAATAAACAACACATCTTCAACATTATCTGCCAATATGTCTCACGCACATCAAAGCAATGTATATTAGGTGGATCCGGTTATGGTGAAGTTGAAATCAACTTCACGGTAGTGAGTTATAATAAAAATATTATAAGGTGAGTAATACAATTGAGGTATTTAATTTACGTATATGACCTTCGGCTTTGAGAAAGAGAGCGTCTTTGATAGAAGCAGTCCAAGAATTGCAAGTGTGTCAATTGCAGTCGGACCATCTTGGGATTGGATTGCAGCATTTCAACAATGGTGGAGTTGACGGTGAATGTGGATCGGCCTTTCTTGAATTTATGGATTTTCGGGGAAGAAGATTGTGTGAGATTGGTATCTATACCCTGAGGCGATTGACGGTGGTTTGGGAGACATTGGAGACTAAAGATGTGCATGTGTAGAGAGTGTCGGAGATCTCTTCAACGAATCATGTATGAATAATGTTGATGAGAGAGAAAGAGGAGGGAATTAAATATGGGTGAATGATAGGAGTAAGGAGAGGAGAGAGAATTCAGAAGGAAAGGAAGTAAGAAAGAATGTAAAAAATAAATAAATTAAAGTTTTCTAGTTTAATTTTGCGGAACCTAAAAAATTATTAAAAAAATTAAATTTGGCTAATACCACGTCCTTTTTCAATTGGTCAACCATATTTAGGCGGACGACACTTATTTAAAAAATAGTTTGTTTCCCAATTGGCCAGGAGCATTCACAACAATTTCTCTAATCAACTTTCCCTCCCTAATTTTGAAGAATATATCAACAAATCATTATCCAACAGTTTCTTTATTCTTATTTGAGTCTCTATTTTAATTCCAATATAGGATTTTACTCCCCAGTATAAGGGAGTCAAAAAACTGTTCTCCATATACAAAATAACATTTTACACCCTCATTTAAGTGGGCAACTCATCAATCATACACATCTTGATATTTTTTACTACTTCAATATTTTCAAATTATAAAATTAATATTGAATTATTTAAAAAAAAATAATTTCAAACATATTCCAATTTAAAATTGATATAAATTTATTTAATTTATGTCAATATAATTATTAATATTTTAAAAGTATTATTAATTATTAAATTTATTATTTTCAAATTTTAAATTAATCATATTAAATTTAAATTAAAAATTATCACAAATTAACTTTTTAAAAGTTAATATTGATATTATGTACATTTGCAGCTACAATCCATTCAATACTCACTCCATAAATTACTTAAAATTTAAAATAAAATAAAAATTATTTTACAGTGAAATACTATTGATAAATTATACTATTTCTTTTATAAATTATAAAATTATTATTAATTTGATGTTTTGACGGTTGGAACTTTCAAATTTCAAATTTCATTATTTAAAGAATTAATATAAGAAACCTGTTGGATACATAGTGAAAAAATTGAATCCCTATTTTGCAGAATGACCTAATAGACTGCAGAGTAGGGATAGAGATAAAAAAAACTGTTGTGAATGCTCTTAGCGTCCACAGATTAATACCACGGACGAAAGACTTTTATGATGAGTGTATTTTGGATATTTGTCCCGTCCGCAATATTAAACTGTGGAATACTGTAAATTAAACTGTGGACGGAAGCTCTATTAAACCATTAGATCATCGGATGGACGGTCACGATGTGTTAAAAGGATAACCTTAAGTTGACAACGTTGGCTATATGGGGACCGATCCATAGTCAACATTATCAATTTAAGGTTCTCCTTACAAACGGGACAAATGTCCAAAATATCCCCTTATAAAAGTTCTTCGACCGCAGTATTAAACTGCGTACGCTAAGTATGGACTGATCTTAAACATTATCGTTTTAATCTCCAGTCTCGTCTGCAGTTTAATACTGCGGACGTTAGGTCTATCCAAACAACGTTGTATGACAATTGAAACTGGGAAACTGTGAAGTTCCATCCGTAATTTAATAATGCGGACGATTGGTTTAATATGAAAATGACGCCATTTTAAGATAATAACCGTTCACATAACTAAACTGCGGACTCTTAGTCCACCTAAATCAGATGCGTAGTTGTTCCTTTTTGTCCATATGAGATCTAAGCAACCAAGCAACCAACCTAACATCTTAATTTGTTGCGAATTTGAGAGAAAAATAACAAAACAAAAGGAGATCGACAAATCCGTGCAACCAACCTAACATCTTTGTTGATGTAAATTTTAAATTCGTCATATGTATATATTTTGTATTGTTGTATACAAACATGAAATTTTGTTTATTTTGTTTGTGTTAGTTACAAAAACACAGTAATGTTTATTTTGTTGGTTACAAAAATGATTTTTTTTGTATTAGTTATCAATGTGTTGTTGATATATATTTATTTTCTTTGTGTTAGTTACAAGAATTCAATCTCGAACCTAGATATGATCGAACTTCGCTGGGAGCCGGAAGGGATCCGCTCATTTGATTATATCGAGTTGCGGAGCCATTACATCGCCACGTGGTATGCATGACAAAATATTGTATCTGATTTTGTGATGGCCACAAGACAGGAGATTAGTCTGGCCGAATACCTCGGGTGGTATAAACGGATGACTTGTCTGACAATTAGCCGCCTACAAGTTGAACCAAACGAGACATATACAACACGTGGCTTATTTTATCAATACGAAGCTCCAAACCTCGTAAGTTTCATTAGAAGATTGTGTTTAGAGCATTTACAACATATTATATACTTCTTGCTATAGAAATGTATACTTTTTTATACAGATTGAGGCAACTCGAGATTTTGTACGAAACCTTTTTTCAGTACCACCTGTGCATGTGTATGAGGAGTGATATGCAAGGTACTGTTCAAAGAAGGGTATCAGGAGTTTTTGAAGATCCCAACAATACCATCCCCAATGTTCCATAAGAGCAGTTCACGAAATAAACGTCATTCTTCGGTTTTGATCCATTCGGTCAATGCAGTTAAGAATCCCCTTATCGGCCCGATATCCCATTTTTAGCTGAAAAGGAACCCCCAATATATATATATATATATATATATATATATATATCACTTCTTCTCTTTTACATGCATCAGTGGAGTTCGACTGCTGATGTTGAAACTGCGAAACAATTTCAGCCAATGCAGTTAGCCCTAATATTATAAGAAACGTCAGTCCCTGAATCATATTCAGTGCTTATTCTCAGCGGGGAGGAGGGCGTGTCTAATATTTTTCCTTCATGGTTACAGGTGGAGTGGTCAGTGTACTTTAAGAAGATCATCTCAAACCACTGAAGGTAGAAAATATGGAGTGGTTGAATCGTAATTGGTTTTCTGATGTGGTGGGCCAAACACATTTTTCTCATGTAGATCCTGATGACGAGTACAGATTATCGCATAAGGACCTACTATAGCTTTGGTCAGGGAACGAAGTATGGGATCAGACGATCGACGTGCATCTCAATTTATTGAAGTTACGCGAAGAACGTTTACGACAAGGTCGGTACAAGTGGGATACATTTTATTTCATGCCCTACTATTTTTTCCAATTACTAAGACAATGATATCAACCATACAGAAAACTTTCAGCAACAAATAAAAAAAATATATGACGTTTTCAACGTGGTGCCCTTTTTTCAACCAAGGAACACAATCAGAAATGTCAGTGTGATTTTGCATTCCTTCTAGTAAACTACCAAAACTCGCATTATTTTTTATTCGTTATAGATATTAAACAATGGCGGGTTATGCTTGTAGATTTTTTATACGATGACATACCAAGTTGCAAAATAAGTAGTCGCTATCACCTAAAGTTAGAATATGTGGCACATCCTTACTTTGGTCTATTAGATATTTCAATTACATTTATGTTATGGTGTCCTACTAACATTATGTTTTTTTAATGTAAAGTGTGATTTTGTTGCAAACGCAATGCAGATTTACAACCCTGAGAAAAAAAATTCAAAGACAGAGATGGTTTGGGCATTTAAGGCATTCCGACCTAAATAAAAGAATGTTTTGAATTGTTGAGTCTACGTAATGAAGTACGTTGACTACATTGTCCAATGCATGTCTTCATGGGAGGTCGACTGGTCCGCATAAGATGCCACCTTGTTTAGGTATTGCCCATGAATAACGCAAGCATAGGGCTAAAGATATGACATTTACACACATGACTAGTAGAGTCACACATGTATCTTAATTTGTACATTGTAAACATGTAATATTGAATTTACACTTTGTGATTTTGATTGTGCAAATTATGTTTGTAATTTGATCTATGTAGTTTGTGAATATTCTTTATTAGTTGTTGTTGGTTGTGGCATGTCATTTATAGTTTAAAAGCCTTTTCCCATGTGGATGTGGTGGAAGAGAGATTTTAAGACAAAGGCCTTTCTTCTCCTTTCTCTCTCCTCTCTTCACAGGCTTCGCAGTTTAATACTGCGGACGAAAACTTACTAAAAATTAAATTGCGGACGGGAGCTCTATTTAACCGTTTGGTAATTGAATGGACGCTTACGATCTGTTTTAAAGATAACCTTAATTTAATAACATTAACTATGAATAAATCCTAAAAATATATATAAATTTATATATATATATATATATATATATATATATATATATATATATTATCCATTTTTAAACTATCATTTAAGTTGGTCAATAAGCCGTGATTCCTAAGCAAACATAAGTTCCACTTATTAATGTCAATATTCAAGTTATTTTTATCTTTGACCCTCATCATGTCCTAATTGGAGGGCCGCGATTGAACGTTTTACCATTATCGAATTTATTAAGTTGTTGAATTTTCTATTTTATTTAAAATTCTTGTATAATTTTCTTTATTTGTGCACTCAATCTATTATTACTACATATAAACAGACAAAATGATGAAAAGCGTTAGTTTGGTTTTGTTTTTTGGGAAACAATAAATTTCGTTGGTCGCAATAATTTTTTTTCGACGAAAACTAATACCCTCATTTTGTTGTACGTTACAATTCTCTTATAATAATTTTATTTCTTTCCTTTCAATTATAATATGTCTATTTGATATAGAATCATTTTATCCATACACTACAATTCTCCTATAATAATTGAAACAACTCGAGTTAAAACCTTAGTCTAAATCAAATACATCTAAATAAAGTTTTAAACCACTGATCCAATATTATCTTTTTGAGTCATCTTAGCCCACCACAGATTCACCTAAAAGATCATGACTTGAAAGTATTATTGTTAGTAATTTAATTCTTTATATGCAGACAAATTTTTTTCCTATCTTTCGATGTGGGACTAGGGTGTTACAAACTCCCCCACTTAAATTTCTGACGTTCCCGTCAGAACCGATCATAGGCACGGTCTACAGATTTTTGTCTCTCTAGCCATTGTGGAATCATACCGGTTGATTTCGTGTCCCCACCTCTGGACCTCCCTTTCTTCATTGTGGGATAATACCACCAGCCTTCGTGTTCTCACATCCGATAATTTGATCGGATGACCCGATCCGAACTTTCGAGAGTCGGTTCTAATACCATATGAAATAACCCGGGTCAAATTATGAGTCTGAAACAAATCTCGAGTCAAATCCCAAGTCTGAATCGAATCAAATTCATCCAAATAAGGTCTTAAACTACTGATACAATAGTATCTTATTGAGTCATCTTAGCCCACCAGTCATACCCAAAAGGCTATGACTTAAAGGTACTATTGTTAGTAATTTAATTCCTTATATGTAAACAAATATTTTCCCTATCTTTCAATGTAGAATTGAGGTGTTACAATAACGTACATTAATTACCGTTAAAATAAAATTCTTTTAAATTTGTCCATACGTTAAATCATATAATAATAACAAATATATAATAGGTCTATCCCTCTTTTCACAAGAGTTGTACAATTTTTTTTAATATAACAATCAACATTCAAAATACAAATAAAAATTGATCCTAGACATGAACAACATAAATAACCTACTTATAACCACTGTTTATAGATATTAATTACACTAAAAATGGAATATTAATATTGTGAAATAAAAAATTAATACTAATACTATTGAAATCTTTCATATTCCTCATAAATGGATACTATATATAAGGATACATATTTGGGATTTTACATAGTAGCATTTAGAATAAATGTGCAAAATACTAGATAACCAAGAGGTCATAATTTAAGAATTGTAAGTTGCTACATCTAAAGCAACCAAAATGTGTCTAAATTTCATGAATTCCATAGTTCAAGATTTCTAGTATATCAAAGAAAATAATCAATAGCATAATTGTTCGTCGGTGGACATGATGCATCAACTTCTCACTCAAACGTGTCACTTATCTGAAATGGTAATATATTGTTTCAACTTATTTTTCTTTTGAGCAATGCTAATTCTATCACATAACTCTCATATACACACATATACATATTGTAGATCCCTACCTGACATGCGGAACTCGTAGTATGTATGCGTGTGTATGTGACAGTTATGTAAAAGAATTTATGTGATAGTAATATTATTTTTTCCTTTTTCATGTATGTTGGATCATGATTGGATGGGCTCGATAGTACGGTGGGCCTTGTATCACGTGGGGAAAGTTTTCTCACGTATCCATATATTTTGAACTTTTTTGGAGTGACAGAGAATTAAGGATCGGTCTAGTGATCGATAATATATTGCAGTTAATGTTATCGGTAACACTACTATTATTGCACTTAACATATTACAATAGTAGTGGTACTGGTAATATTAAGTGCAATATGTTACCAATCGCTAGACCGGTCCCTAATTTTCTGACGCCCTAAATTTTTTAATATATTTTGGACAACAAGTTGAACTTTAAGTAGTTGGTGTGATCAACTAAAAATACAAGGCTATACCCTAATTTATACTAAAATTTTTAGGACGACATGGAATTAGGGACCGGTTAGCGACCGATAAAATATTGTACTTAATGTTATCGATAACACTACTATTATAATATGTTAAGTACAATAATAATAATAGTGTTATCGATAATATTAAATATAATATATTACCGGTCGTTAGACCGGTCACTAATTCTCTGTGGCCTCAGAAAAGCTCAATTTACACGTACTTCAAATGAACGGTGGTACAATATAAATGAAATGAAAATATAAAATCTTTCCTAGCCATAAATAAACAGCCACGTGTAACAAATGAACGGTGGTACTATACCCAACCGCACATGATCCTTACAATTCAATATTGCCAGGAGGAGGGGCATTCATGTAAATCAAAATAAATTTATAATAGTGTAATTACTACTCATTTCATCTCCAAAAAGATTGTGATATTGTAAAATTTTAAGAAAAATAATATATATTACGAATATTTACCGTAAATTTTTAATTATTAGTTACGTGTATAAGTATCAATAGATAGATAATAATATTTGTTAATAAGTATTTCTATCATTTTCATCAATTTCATGTATTGATAAATTTTATAATTATGATTTGACATAAATTTATCACAATATATAGCGGAGACTCATATTTTTAAGTTCAAATTCTAATATAAGTTTATAAAACAATTTTATAAATGTTAGTACTTTTTCATCTTAAAAAAAGAAGTTCTATTCGACTATTTAATTCTAACTAATTGGAGCAGTTCAAAATTTAAATTGTGACGTGATTTTTTTTAAAATTTTGAGCGAAAATTTATACTTGGTAAATACTTTTAAGTAGTTTAAAATATTAATTATTGTAATAATTAAAATTAAATAAATTAAAAGTAATTTTAAATTTTATAATTTTACAAATTAATTATGAATAAAATCAAATATGTGTGTGTGTTTTTGTTGTTGTAAAACAGAGGGATAACATCGAAGTAGTTTATAATATTAATTGCTAATTATTATATTAATAAATTTAAAATTATCTAGAAAAGAATATTAAATGTAAAAAAATATGATTTTATATATATAGGGGAGGCCACATGCTGCATGCTTGATGTTTTATGATAAAATAAAACAAAGGGATAAAAAAAAGTGGTTTCAGACACCATTAGAAGCACTTATATATATATATATAGAGAGAGAGAGAGAGAGAGAGTATATTCATAGATATGGAGAGAAACAATGAGATAGCCGTAAAATGAACACATATACATAATAAGAATAATAGTATTGCATATATACAAACTCTGCCCAAATCTCTACCTAAATTCACCAGTTTTCAATCCCTAATTTGAGTTTTGTTTTTCGAATTCTTGTGCTCTTCATCGAACTTTAACATATACTTGCTGATAAGATTTTGTAAATACAAAAAAAAAATATGTCAGATGTATCCATGGAAGATCTGTGACCGATTGAGGGCATCTATGATCTAGTTGAAACCTGCAAGCTTAAATGTACCGATTCTTCGACCGATTCTCAATTGATCTTTCTAAGGTACGATCTTGTGGTCACTTTTGAATTTTTTTCCAGTTTTATTGTTTAATGTGTTAGTATTTTGATGATCGGTTTAAGTACGTGTTATCAGTTATGTTGTCAGTTGATGATGATCGTAATGGATTTAATTTGTCCATGCCTTGATTTTATCTGATTTTGGAATTAATGATTTTTGAACATGGTCGATCATGTATTTGATTTGATTGATATTTGTTTCTTTTTATTTTCCTATAGTAAATAGCTTTTGTTTTTATTGAATTTGTATTGTTACTTGTAGAAAGAAACAATTTTTTTGTAGTCAAAGTGGAACTTGTAGAGGAAATGTATCTCTTTTTAGCTACAAGTACATTTGTGTTATTTTGTTTGGAGAAAATAATCAGGATTGACTCTATATTTACATATAGTTTTATCTATTTTGTTGAAGATAAGAGTTATTTTTCACGTATCTCTTTTTAAAGCAACTTGCCTTTCCTTTTTTGATATGATCCTTTTTTGGGTTGAAACCCGAAAAGTTCCTTTCAATTGTATTTGTTTAGAATCAAAATTATTCCACCTATGTCAGCATAATGGTAGTGGACTGATGTGATATTAGTATCAGTTTTGTTGCATTATTATATTATTTATATGTATGGATTATGAAATTTTCCGCATAAGCTTACGTGTTGAGATTTTAGTGCTCGTTACTTGGAGGGAATCACGTTCAATTGTTGTCCTCATTTATTTTGTTGGTTTTAATTCACGTCTCCTTTTGCATTGGTTGATTTTCCATTCCCACAGATTACAGAAGATTTGAAGGCACAGTGGGGCAATTGAGTTGCATGGGGTGACGATGCCACAGCTGCGGAGTGGACCACGAAGATCAAAACGGCTTGGTGACCTTCAGCCTGCCTCTCAACCTGTTGATCAAGCAGAAAATTTGCTCTTTCCTACTCAGAACAGAACCAGAAGGAGAGCTGGTGCTGGAAGAGGAAGGGGTTCTAATGCAGCAGCTGTAGCAAAAGGACCTTCAGCGGCAATTCCTGGGAGGCCAACTTATGCTGGTAGAGGCAGGGGGATTAGGTTGATAGATTTAGACCCAGAGCCGCCTTGTGAGGTTCTTCCACAAGCTATTGTTGTCGGGGCTGAAGCACCAGTTTTTAATAGAATAGAGGGTGGTGCAAATAAAGATATTGCAATGGAGGGTGGAAGTGCGGATAAAATAGTGGGAGTTGAAGAAGACGCAAGTGCAACTCCTGTACCAGAGAGGGTAACTTTTTTGTTTTTCCTTCCACGATGTTTCTATTTTTAGAAATGTCATAATTGTGTTACAAGTTTGGACAGATATAAATCTGCTAACAAGCTACACTAACCAATGCTATAATTACATCTTATCTCCATTCAGCTATATCTATTTAGTATAGATCACACAAGTTTTTTACATGCTTGCCTTCACTTGTTCTCCAACTAGGAGTCATTTAAATGAGAGTCTCTTTGTTGTTCGTGAAGGTACAAGTGGGTAATTCTCCTGTATATAAGACAGAGAGGAAGTTGGGTAAAGGTGGTTTTGGCCAAGTTTATGTCGGTAAAAGGGTAAGTGGTGGCACTGAGAGAACAGGAGCAGATGCAGTTGAGGTAATTTTCTAAACAAAATTAGTTTGATTGGGGTTTTCAGTTAGCATAAGTTAAATTTGGTTCTACGTGTCTTTATATAGGTTGCTTTGAAGTTTGAGCACCGGAATAGTAAAGGTTGCAACTGTGGCCCTCCTTATGAGTGGCAAGTGTATAAGTAAGCACCATTTTCTAAATGTCTGGATGTTTATAGATTCCCCATATCTTTAATATTCTTGCCTTAATGCTCTGATTTAATTTCCTGACTGATTTATCTAAAAGCACACTAAATGGATGTTATGGGATTCCCTGGGTTCACTACAAGGGCCGCCAAGGAGATTTCTACATTATGGTAAGATTTGATGTGGATCTTCTTTTCATCAGGATTAGCAACTTTGCTCATTGCTCTTAAGAAATACTAAATGAATTATGTAACAAAAAGAGTAACAAATCTTTCAGGTAATGGATATACTTGGTCCCAGTCTGTGGGATGTTTGGAATTCTTTAGGCCAGTCGTAAGTCTCTTTGTCTGCATTCTGTTTTTCTCCCACATGCACAAATTGTATTTGCCTTTAATGTGCTCGCAGTATATGCTTGTTTGCATCATGCTTATGCAATATATTTGCTTGCATATTGATTAGTACTTTCAACAGGATGTCACCAAACATGGTGGCTTGCATTGCAGTGGAGGCAATATCTATTCTTGAAAAGCTTCACTTAAAGGGGCAAGTATTACTGATAAGATCCATGCTTCCATGTTCTATTCTGTACATGCATCCCTTTATCCTATATCATCTAAAAAAGAAGCATAATATTTTATACTTCAGTTGTGCCAATGGACTACGTCTCTTATTTATTTTTGCTACTTATTTTTCCTCGTATGAAGGTTTGTACATGGAGATGTGAAGCCTGAGAATTTTTTACTTGGTCAACCTGGAAGCACCGATGAGAAGAAGCTCTATCTTATTGATCTTGGATTGGGTATATTGTCTTTTTGAATCACTTCCATTTCTGTTACTTTGGCTTTATTGCAGAAACCAAGACATCATCTTGTTGGATAATTCTAATAATTTTGCGCACATTTTGCTATGATTCTAATTTTGGAAAAATAACCGTTTGTTGATTCAGCGTCTAAATGGAAAGATTCGTCATCTGGTCAGCATGTTGAATATGATCAGCGGCCTGACATATTCAGGTTTGTTAATTTCTGAATGTTAACCAAGATTTGTTTTATTCCAATTTATTAATAATTAATAAACTCCTTTGGCAGGGGGACGATAAGATATGCAAGTGTGCATGCACACTTAGGCCGCACTGGAAGTAGAAGGGATGATCTTGAGTCACTGGCTTATACATTGATTTTTCTCATTAAAGGAAGGTTACCATGGCAAGGCTACCAGGTTAGTTGGTCTTCTTGTTTCACATTGATTGAGGTTTCATTTCAGCTCATAAAGGTTCAAATTTTGATTCGTATTTTTCTCTTGATTTTATTTTATTTATTTATTTGTTTTGATATTTACAGGGAGACAACAAGAGTTTTCTTGTATGTAAAAAAAAAATGTCCACTTCACCAGAGTTGATGTGTTGCTTTTGTCCCACCCCATTCAAGCAATTACTTGAAGCTGTTACAAATATGAAATTTGACGAGGAGCCAAATTATTCCAAACTAATATCTTTCTTTGAAAGTCTTATTGAACCATGCACATCATTGAGACCAATCAGAATTGATGGGGCTCTTAAGGTTGTAAGCTGTTGATATAAAAATAATATGTGTGTGTTTGTGTGGTTAAAAGTTTTCTTCTTTTATTTATTAATTTCCTTTTGTGCGTTGTATGATCAGGTTGGGCAAAAACGGGGGCGATTGCTTATAAATATGGAAGAAGATGAGCAACCTAAGAAGAAAGTGAGACTAGGTAGTCCTGCAACCCAATGGATTTCAGTTTACAATGCGCGTCGTCCCATGAAGCAGAGGTAAATATGCACATGTTTAATCGATATGACATCCTAAGTATCATTTATAAATACTAGTCATATATGAGGTTCATTTTCAGCCTACCCCAACTAGTTTAAGATAAAAGGCTTTTTTGAGTTGAGTCAAATCATATGATTCCGTCGAATAATGTTTTTTTGGTTATTCACCATTGTATACCTGACAGCACTGCTGCTGATTCTGCTCTGCACCCTTCTAGGGCTCAAAATACTCTTATGGAATTTTCATTAATAAGTTCTATTTCTATTTGTTCCCATGGACCATTGAAACTGTGCTTTTTGATTCATTTCGAAAGAACTGGGTAATAATATCTGGTAGGATTCCTAAGGACCCTCAGGCTTGTGGTTGGGTGGGTGTTTTGGCCCCAAGCCTGAGGTTGAGGATGGAAAGGTGATGGTGACATTAACGTATCCTATTCCTTTTTGCTACAACTATACTGCAAAGCATAAAAGCATAATATTTTCTTTAGCTTTAGGTGGGATCTTTGTCTTCTTGACATTGTTTGTTTCTCATATTTATACCCTTTCCTTTTTTCGAAGTTACGATGCGAGCTTTACTTATTGACAATAAAATAAGAGAATCATAAGTGAAGAAAGATGGACGAAATAACGAAATGATTGAAAATTAAAAGATTGCATTGATGCGTTTTTATGAATAAGTGCTAGTATGTCACTATCTCTTCACTTTTACTAAAATTTTGATTAACTAGAGAGGTTACTTCCTTAAAAAAGAATTCTTTTAAATAGGCACATCATAGTTGTGTTTGTAATTTTTTATGGGATCTTTCTAAAGGCAGCTAAATGGAAAGTTGTCTGGAAACTGTCATCTGCTCTCTCTCTCTCTCTCTCTCTCTCTCACACACACACACACACACACACAAACGCGCCCCCCCCCCCCCCCACACCCACTCTCATTCACTCTCATCTCAATGAAATTTAATCGGAAAAATAGGTGAACGGGAAAGAAAACAGCAAAAAATTACGGCGGAATTTGTCTCACCTACTTAAAGCTTAAATTAAGGCCTGCTATTTAATGATAACTTGACTTTTCTTTTTGTTTGTTTTGAATTCAAATTCACAAAAGTACCCGGATCCATTAATAGACCCACTAATTAATAAGCTTTTGTTTTTTAAAATATGTATTTGCTATTATTTAGTTGTGAAATATTATCACATGACCAAGATTAACATATTTTTGACAATCTAGTCTAGCACTTGTGGTTGCATTGTTTTGACCATATATGACTGCCAAAAACTGAGTACAATGCAAGTGTAATGATGCTCTGGATATATGGTGAAATAATGGGGTGAAGCATATGTCAATTGGAGTGCTATTGATCAGTGTTGCTCTCACTGAGTTACGACAGTAGTGTATTTAGTTTCAAAAATCGCAAGGGAAGACACGGCAACCAGAATATTGGCGTTAACTAAATTCTTAATAGGCAAATCGTATGTAGGCAACTTTCCGTAGAACTTACACTTGGTGGAAACTTATTTCTTCAGGCGATCTCGTAATGCCACATCCTACTTTCATTATTAATGGAAACTTTTCCTGAAAGAACTGTTATAATCAAGTTTATCTTAAAAAAATGCCAGTGTAATCTTAATTGAAGCCTAAGTTTCTATATGATTATACTGAATCTATAATGTCTTTTACTTAATTGAAAATATAAGAACAGAAGAGTTTGGTGTGCTTTTGGCAATGCTTTAAGTGGGATCAACTTCAATAGAAGTCTTTCGTTCAAATCAAAATAGTTTGGTGAAGTCATTGAGAGGATGTTTTACTAGGAAGTTGATACAAATTTCATTGGAGTGGTTCTATAAAATTTCACTCATGAAAAATAGACAAAAGTTAAACATCTAAACCATTTTATTCTTCCAAAATATGAAACACTAGGTCAAACTCTAGAGATTAAACTTATCAGACATAAAAGTACAATATAACTGGAATTTGTTTAACATTAATTATTCATGTGGTGCCTATCAAAATAAATAAATTAGTCATGTTGTATTTATAAATTATCATGGACAATAATTGTGTCTGCATGCATGTGCCTTCTTAAATTAATGGCCACAGACTCGCAATGATTTTGCAAGACTTAAAAACCATGCGGATTTATTCAAGACGACCTTCTCTACTCTCGGCTTCTCTGGAAATTGGTTAAATAAGCATGTACTTGTGATTTTGAATGACTATTTTTGGTTTCTTGACTCTTTATATCTACTAGTTAACGAGCCTTCAAATATTCATAAATTAATGTTTGCAAGTTGGCTCAAAGAAAATATTGTCACGAGTTTGAGTTGCATCATGAGATTACAGCCTCTTCCTTTAACAATAAGCACATGTATTGTTGGATGTGTAGATATCATTACAATGTTGCAGACACGAGGCTGCACCAGCATGTCGAGAAGGGCAATGAAGATGGTTTATATATTAGCTGTGTGGCTTCAGCTGCAAACCTTTGGGCCCTAATCATGGATGCTGGAACAGGTTTCTGCTCCCAGGTTTATGAGCTTTCAGCCATCTTTCTTCATAAGGTGATTTTTAAATTCATTGTTTCTGTCTTCTTTCATCATTAATTTATATTTAACTGGACATGCTCACCTTATTCTTATCGTTTAAATTGTCATCAGGATTGGATCATGGAACAATGGGAGAAGAACTATTATATCAGCTCAATAGCTGGTGCAACCAATGGAAGTTCTTTGGTTGTTATGTCTAAAGGTTGGTTTTATCGAATGAACAATCTACTTGTATGAAAAATACAGTGACACCCTCTTTAGATAACCATAATAGCATTCACCTCCTCTCTAGTTTTTGAAGTAACAGTTAGTACCCCTGCAAGTTTTTAGGTTTGACTAAATAGATAAAATTACATATTTACCTTGTATGTTATCAAATTTTAATCCCTGAATAATATATATATATATATATATATATGTTTAATTATCCTTTTTTAATACAATACATATTAATTATAATTTTATTTTTAATTAAGATTATCTCATTCAATTAATTTAATTTAATTAACATATATTTTTGGATAAGTGATACAAATATTAAGAATTTTAAATTAAATTATTAATGGAGGTTTTGTAATTAAAGTGATTGAGTATGTTGATAATTTAGTTTTTGGTGTTTAACAACAAAAATTATTATTTGAATTCTTAGTTTCATATTATGAATTTTATATGTTAAATTTTCTTAAGTATATGTCAAAATTTGGGATGTTTATGATTTTGATTATATTTTTTAGTATACAATTGGTGTTATTTTTATTCAATATTGAATAAAAGAAAATATAATAATATTTATTATTATCTCTATCTTATTAAAAGAATTTTTTTAATGTATTTTTTTCTTTTTTAATAATAACATTTGTCATTTTTATTGTAAATAATTATGTTTAAGGAGTTACTTATGTTTAGTTTAATATTTGAGAAAAATAATTAATATAATTTTTAATACGTTTTTATATGAATAATAAGATTCGTTATGTAATAATAAGTTAATTTTACGTTAATTTTAATATTTGGGAAAAATAGTTATATTTGCATTCATTTGTACTTTTATGCTTATTAAAATTTTACTTTTTAATTACAAAAAATATATTTGAATGTATATTACGTAAATTTTAATCTTTAAGAAATTTAATTAGCAAAAAATGTATGACTTTATTTTCTTGATAAAATAAATATTTATTATTTTTTGAGAAATATGTTATTTATTAATGCACAAATTCATAATTTAATTAATTAGATCAAGTTAAGTAAAAATTATAACATAAAAATTTATATTTAGTGAATATATTAAACATTATTATAACTTGAAGGATATATTAGACATTATATTAAAAATATTTTTGAATATTAGTTGGTCAATCACACTAAGGGCAGTGAATGTTACATATTATACACTAGAGGGGTACTTATTGTTACTTAAAAAACTAGAGGGATGGTGAGTGTTATTATGATTATCTACAAGGGGTGTCAATGTATTTTACTTTATTCTTTATGTATCCATATATGTGTGTGTCCTTCCTTTTATGGCATAATGTTGTAGAATATTTGAATATCTTCTTTGTATGAAATTTTGTTTGTTAATGGAAAAAACAGTATCAAAGTTAAAAAGCTAAAAATAAATAGAAGGCAATTAAGTTATAGATTGCTGAAACCGTGAGTTGAGAATTTTAAGATACTAGTAACTTTATTGGTTGGAAGGAAAGCAGAACTGTCATGGAGTGAAATTTGTCCAGGGCTTGAACCCGAAGTTATTTGAACTGTTTGAACAAAAAATCTATCAAATTTGTTTGAACTTGATACAGCCACCCACATTTTTTTGTCCTGAAAAGACTCCTAAGTTGGATACAGCAGGGCTTTGTGTGAGTCGGGCTTGGACTACTAGGCGTGAATCACTGCTAATCAACTAATCAATCCCACTCTGCTCCCACGATGACAGTAAAGTTCACCTATCATCACTACTTGTAGTGATACTAATATGATTCAGAACTTTTTTCCCTGAAATTTAGGAGTTTCCAGAGATCATGGAAGCGTATTTGTTCAGAAAGAGCAACTAATTAATTATCACGAAATTTTGTGCCTTGTCCAAGAGTTGATAGTCATTTAGATTCAATCTATGGTCTGAGTTTCTGCATTTACCAAGAGTTGGTACTGAAGTAACTAAAAGAATGTTTTGAAACATGCATGGTTTGTGCCATTATGTCTCAAAAGTTGTTTGCAAAGCCACTTATGGTTTGAGTCCTTGTGTTGAGTATTACTGAGTGATTTTGTGCTTTCCGTAAATTACATAGGAACTCCTTACTCCCAGCAATCTTACAAAGTGAGTGAATCTTTTCCTTTCAAGTGGATTAACAAAAAATGGAAAGAAGGTTTCCATGTCACATCTATGACTACTGCTGGCAATCGCTGGGGTGTTGTTATGTCCAGAAATTCGGGATTTTCCGAACAGGTATGATCGACTAATTTCGCAATAGCTCTAGTCTTTACATGATCTGTAGCTTTGCTATTAATTCAAACGCCTTCAAACTTGGATTTGCCTATGCTAGGTTGTAGAGCTTGATTTTCTGTACCCAAGTGAAGGAATACACCGGCGTTGGGAGAGTGGATACCGAATAACTTCTATGGCTGCTACTGCTGATCAGTCAGCCTTCATATTAAGTGTACCAAAACGTAAGATGGTGGATGAGACTCAAGAAACTCTACGTACATCTGCCTTCCCAAGTACCCATGTAAAGGTAAATTTTTGCTTCTGCTTTATACACTCTAATAACTTTGTATAGTATATCATTATGAATGCACCAACACGTTGATATTCATTCCGTGCTAGGTTTTCTCAACAGCCAACACATTACATGCTATACACTTTGATGGTTATATAGTATTCTGGGCTTCTCATTCTTTTTACATATTGGAAATACTTCTACAATATAGTTGTCACCCTTTATTTTGTGGTGATTATTATTATTATTATTTTTTTTTTTTAATTTGATTTAGGTGGTTCTCTAAATTGCAATATCTCATTTCTTTTGCAGGAAAAGTGGTCCAAAAACCTCTACATTGCATCATTATGTTATGGTCGAACCGTTTGCTAACGGGAGTTTGATTGAACACCCGTCGATGGAGCTAAAATTTTGAAATCTGTGGGTGGCGTTTTCCGTTGTTGGGTTTAGCTTTCGCCCATGAGCGCAAGGAAAGGAATACAGACTTGTAATGTAAAGGCTTCCTTTTATGGTTTTGGTTTATATGTAAAATGGAAAAGAACCGAGAGAGAAGAAAAACAAAATGAGGAGTTGCCTCTGAGCAAATACGAGTCTTTGCAGTTTAATGTTCATCTATGGGGGAATGTAACTACTAGTAAATATATTTAAATTACTAATTTACGGAATTCCTTTTGAGACAGGTTCATCTTTTGCTCGCAAGTGGCAATAGGCAAAAATGTTCAGGGTGAAATAGTGAGGATTATCTTGATGTCCTATGTCAGAAATTTTATTTTATTTAAATATTTTGTGGGTAATAATATCCTATGACAAAGATGGATGTTATTTGTACCAAATAGATTAGAGTATAATTTCAATTTTATTAATAAAATATTTAAGTAATTAAATTTAGGCACTTCATATTTTCTAGCACAAGAGGATGTATATAGGGTGTTGGGCCTAACCATGGCGGACGATGTTGTAGTTATAGGACCTGTCGTCAATGCTGATATTTAAATTTCAAAATTTAATATATTTTTAAAATTAAAAAAATGATTAATTAAAAGTTATAAAATAATAAATTTTACGATAATACAGTTTAGATCAGATAGTTAACAGTATGCAACTAACTAGAAACGTTTTAAAATATCTTAAAGTTAAAATATAAGTTACGACTTATAAGTAATAGCGTTCGATATTAATTTGACTTATAAGTTAAAAATTAAGTTTAAACAAATTATGATGGTATTTCATTCATAATGACTTATAAGTTAAAATCAAATATAAAAAAGAGAGGGATAAAATAGACAAACAAGTCATTTTAAAATAAATTATAAATACTTATTTTTTTACTTAAAAATTAATTATAAATAAAAAAATAAATCATTATTAAACAGGAGAATAATGACAAATAACTTATAAGTCTGCCGAATAGGCTCTAAAATTAATGGAACAAAATAACATGAGCAAGTTGGGGAAAAGCTGAAAAAGTATAGGAGAGAATTGTTTATATAGGGAGAAATAGGTCATTTAGTCCCAACAAATGTCACGCTCATATGCTTAAACCCTAACTAAACCCTACAATCCTACACCACACCGCCACTCTCCACATCATTCCTGTCTCAAACAATTGCCACTTTCTCAGCTCAGCTCTGATCTGATTGACCGAAAATGCGACCACCAAGAGGTCGTGGTGGTGGTGGCTTTAGGGGTGGCAGGGATGGCGGTCGATTCGGCGGCGGAGGCCGCGGCGGAAGAGGTGGTCGTTTCGGTGGTGGCGGCCGCGGTGGTTACCACGATGAAGGCCCTCCTGCCGAAGTTATAGGTCTGTTATTTCTTCTCTCTTCTATCTATATATATATATATATAGATAGATATTCTAATTTATACATTGTGATGTTCTAATTAAGGTTTTGATTTGGATGAATGTAGAGGTTTCTGCATTTGTTCATGGTTGCGAGGGTGATGCAGTCACCAAGCTCACCAATGAGAAAATACCCTACTTTAACGCCCCTATTTATCTTCAGAACAAGACCCAAATTGGAAAAGTTGATGAAATTTTTGGTCCTATTAATGAATCGGTGAGTTCCCTACATTCAGAATTACTTAGGTTCTCTTTGTGAGTGTTTTACTGAAGTTTTTCCTTGAAATGTAATATGTTTATTAATTTATTTGCTTGTAGTTCTTTTCGGTCAAAATGAAGGAAGGCATTGTAGCTACTTCATACTCACCTGGAGATAAGTTCTACATTGACCCACTTAAGCTTTTGCCATTGGCTAGATTTCTTCCGCAGCCGAAGTAAGTTTGCTTTTCTTTATTACTCGAGGCTTACATATCTTGCTAATTAGTTGTATTATCAGGGTTCTTATATTTTCTGTACGTCTTGAATGTGTAACTTGTAAGTAATATACTTATTGGGAATTTTCGTATGCGACGGACTTTCAATTTAGTCTAGATGACTTTATTAAAGATTTTCAAGGACCAAAGTTGTATCTTTTTGCCGCTAGGTGTTTCTTTGTGGTATAATTTTCATTTATGTACATGATATGTTGAGTAATATAGACAATTAATGAAGAAAGGATTTTAGTTATCTCTACTCATCTTTATCAAATTATACTCGTTTGACTTAATGAAGAAAGGATTTTATTAATCTCTGCCTCTCTTTATCAGATTATTGGTACAAATTTTATGTAACATCATAAAAAAATAGGTACTAATATATCATTTATCGAATATTGTTTGCATTTCATGATGTTGACTTGTAAAATAGAAGAGAATTTTCACTCTTGTACTTGTCAAGATAGTTGTAGAGGAATCATATAATTGTGACGAGCAATAATAATAGGTGTCCAAACTGAATTACCTGTACTCATTCTTTATATCCTGGCTTAGAGGACGCATAGTTTCCCAATCAAGGCTTACTTATAGTCCAATTCTCTTGGTACTTCTTGGAAATCAGAACTCAATAGTATAGCTTGTCGTGAACATGATAGCAGACAACTAACTAAAGAAACAAAAAAAATGATAGCAGAGAGTGGTTCTGCTGTTTCTGCCACAGATTGTCTTTGCATGAAAATGAAGAACCTCTGTTTTTGAGTTTCTTTAAGAGAAAACATTCCAGCAACTTAATTGGGGAAATATTTAGTTTGTTAATTTTTTTTGGAGTTTCTTCCTTCTACAACTTGGTCAGAGGTTTTGGGTCTGTATATGTTGTTATGCTTCTTCTGCATAATTGTTTGGTTCAAAGACACTAGCGTCCATTCAGTTAAACCGCTCATCTAGAGACCCGTGTCCGTTTATGTACTTTATTAATATTAATGTTTCACAATTTTCAGGGGACAGGCTCAAGCTGGTGGTAGAGGTGGAGGCCGTGGAGGAGGGAGAGGTGGTGGACGTGGATTTGGCCGTGGAGGAGGAGGTGGTGGTGGTTTTCGTGGAAGGGGTGCTCCAAGGGGTGGCCGAGGTGGCTTTCGAGGCGGTGGAGGTTTCAGAGGCAGAGGGAGATCATAGGCAATTTGTACTTCATCTAGTGCTCTTTTAAGCTGCCATTAATGGATCCTTTGAAATTTAATTCGAATGCTAATTAATATTTCTTTTGGTTAATTTAATGGGGGTTGCTATTAGTGATGCAATTGATTTTTTAGTTTAGTAGAGTTGTAGAAATCTGTTACTAACGTTTGCAGCAATGTTGTTTAGTGTTTGGACCTTGCATTTTGAGTCCCAAATATTGCGTTTCTAGTTAAAGAAGCATAGCTTCTTTTTTCTTATAGACTTCTAAACACCCTAAACGTTCTAAACGTTGTGCAATGAAACATGCTACTTAATGGAGGTGTCAATGTAGTTTTAGACATTTAAATACTTGTGTGATAAAAGACCATACCTTTTCTTGAACAAGCAATCAATGCAAAAGATGAAAGGAAAACTTTCATTTCTCCGGCCAAAACCATAAGGAAAACTACATGACATGAGTAAGACAGAGGTCCTACGTAATGTTAAAACCAAATTTAACAATGAGAACCTCTATGTTAGAGCTCCAGCCCGAGATGCATACACGAATCTGGAGAAGAATCGAATGAACCAAGTGAACGAATCCTTCTCTTTATTCAAGCATTAGGCCCCTCAGGCCTCCCAACCCCTAAGAACTGTTGCTCGGGCAACTCGATTAACTCCAAGGGTGAAGGCTCCCATACGGAGATCACAGTCGTGGGTTTTACACATTTCTTTCACGTCTTTAAACCCCTTTGTCATGTATGTCTTTAGCTCCGCATTCACTTTCTCCTCGTCCCACATAAACCCTTGAATGTTCTACAATATACAAAACAAAAAGTGGTCCGAAACACATATAAGACACTTTATAAAAAAATATTACTTACCTTCTAAGTATTATCAAGAACGGCGTAAGGATCATATCCCCTTCGTGGGGGTGGGTTTTGTCTCTCTATTTGTGAGAGTGGGTTTTTTAATTCATCTAATATGATAGAGTAAGTACCCCTCAACTCTAACAGTTTATATTGGATTTCATATATGCTAAAATTGAATGAATTTTCCCCTTGCATCTTGACGGGGTTTATCAAGAATAGGCATAAGGATTTTCCTAGTAGAGGAGACAAGTACAAGTCAAATAATTATTCTAAGTAAAGGAGGAGAGATTGATATGTGATACCTGAACCCACTCAAAATAGCTAACAGTAACTCCACCTCCATTTGCAAGGATATCTGGTAGGATAACAACACCTTTCTTTTTCAAGATCTGCACAAGAGGACTTTTTGGTCATGCCTCTGCAATTAATTTGCTATGACTCCAGATTTCAAGTGTGAACTAACCTCGTCGGCCTCTGGATCAGTAGGATGGTTAGCTGCCTCGATAATAAACTTGGCTTTGATATCATTTGCATTCTCCCTTCGCTCCGCCAGCCATGACCAAGAAAAGATCACCATCAGACACAAAAAACATGAGCATAACAGAAGTTATATAATTGGTATTAGGAATTACATCCACTATGGTTACTATATGGAGCACGCATGTTTTCGCTATAATTTCCGTATCTTTTTCAACAATGTATGTACTCGCTGTAAATATACATGTAAATTAGCAAAATACAGAATTTCCTCTTGTAGCAGGAAAGGAGAGAAATGGAGACTCGGATTCATCAAGATAAAAATTTTGATTACTTTAAAGGCCAGCAATAGTTATTCATGGATGCCATAAATATTGCACGTATGCACAAGTGTAGTGCTAATTCTCCTCCTTTTGCTATCGTTTTATTCCATCACTATATATACTGTTTCATTCTTTTGTTAAACACTATAAATACATAAATATAGGTTCGCTTCTGTTATTAGTTTAGAACTAGATGTTTTTGAGTATTCCATCAGAAGAATGAAACAGGGTGCCTTGAATTAACATATGATTAGAATAAGAACCTGTTGATCACACCCCCAAGAGCTGCTGGGATGAGAATGTCACAGTCTTCAACCAATATTGAATTGGGATCAATTGGATTAGCACCATGGAAACCTTTGACTCCACGATTTTCTTTGGCATGCTTGAGTAGGCTTGGAATGTCAATTCCTTCACTATTCTTAATGGCTCCAGTTATGTCACTTACGGCAACAACCTTCCCACCCTTTTCACTGATGAGTTGAGCAGCCCAGGAACCAACATTGCCAAATCCCTGACATAAAAAGAATACACATCCACCTAAGAGATTTGGGGGTAAACATGGAACAAAAATAAATCCTTGACGTTTGCAAATTTGGAAATGGAGACTCTTTTAATGGAAAAACAAGCTGCCAGCCACTTTATTTGAAATGTGTTCATCAAATGAATCCAAAATGGAAATAGTAGCAGCCATACTGAATGGTCACCTGCACAACAAACTGTTGTCCAGAAATGCTCTTTCCATACTCGTTAAGCAGGGCTTCCGTTGCAAAGAGTACACCCCTACCAGTAGCCGCATCTCTGCCTAGGGATCCACCAAGATCCTGGTTCAAACAATTTGAATTTTTTTGACTTAGAAATAAAGAACACTCGTGGAAATAAAATAAACAATTTGTTTAGCCAGTAATAAATTGTATCTTTTAGAACTAAAATTGCAGAAGAGATATGGACTTATGACCAGTCATGACAATTCAGAATGACTAAACATGTATGCTTACCGTAGGTTTTCCAGTTACTACTGCAGGTGAGTAGCCATGAAACTTTGAGTATTCATCTAGTATCCAGGCCATTGTCTGTTTAACCACCATCAAGCAAAAAGTGTTACTTTCAAATTTCGTCAAAACATTTGATATTACTCCCTCCATTCCAAAATTGAGATACATATGTAAAGCGATGAGGTTTAAGAAAACTTCATTTTTTTCAAAATCATGCCGAAAATTAGCTAGAAATGTAGTGGTCGTGGCATGATAGTGCTCGATCAACTAAGAATAAAAGTAATGGCAAGTTAGGAACTTCATGCTAGTTTGTAGTCTAAAAATAGAAACGCATCTCTCTAATTTTGGATTGAATGGAGTATTTGGCTACACCTTTTTGACCAAGTATTACCAACACACCCTAACCAAAACTAAAACATAAGTGCATCGAAACAGAATTTATGCACACCTGTGGATTTGTTCCCATATCAGGTGCTGGAACATCTGTATGGATACCAATCAGATCATGTATCTTCTGGGTGAAAACTCGGGTAAGTCGTTCTAGCTCAGAGATGCTTAGTTCTCCCGGATTACATCCTATCCCTCCTTTAGCTCCACCATAGGGTATATTAGCTACCGCTGTCTTCCATGTCATTAGTTGTGCCAAAGCATTCACCTCATCCGGATCAACCTATCAGATCCATGAAATTATAAGAGAGAAAAAACAAACTTAATTCTACAAACTATCCACTCCCAAAATTTCTGTTAGGTATTTTTAATTTCATCACTAGCTAAGATCAAAGAATAAAAAAATAAAATGAACTTGTCTTTAAAACATTAAAATTTGCCCATCTACCTATGAGAGCAAACTCCTACATTCTTCCCGTGTTTTAAGAATGTATTAGAAACTTGAATATAAACAATTAACCTCAGGGTGATATCTGATTCCTCCCTTCATAGGCCCTCGGGCATTGTCATGCTGAACCCTGAATCCTATAAAAGATGCCAACGTGCCATCGTCCTTGGGAATGGTACACTCAACCTGCAGTTTTTGTTCAAACTCATGGAATTAAAGACCAAAAACAATACATTAGGGGTACTATGTAAACATTTAGCAACCCAGGGAAAACTATAAGAAATTGCAAGCAAAAAGAAGAGTGTATATGATTAAATTGTGTAATCAATCAACATTAAGACATGAACAAAAGAGCATTTAACAACCTTGATTTCCCTAAATGGGATGAGTAAACTCTTTTCAAGCTTCGAATCCAACCCCAAAAGCCGAGATGCCAGCTTAAAATTTCGGTTGGTTGCAACTAATGCATTCATCTCTCGAACCAACTGTTTGAGCAGCCCATAATAAACCAGTATTATAAAACAATGAATTCAAATTCCATAATTTAAATAAATAAACTCAAATTTTAACATCTAGAACTTGGTCCACTGTCCTTTCTACTTTTTCTGTGTCTATAATAGATACAAATCATATACACATATTGATAATGAATCTAAACGCAGAAACGGAGAGGAGGATAACAAGTGATGTTAGAGACAGACCATCATACCTTAAATTTAAGGAGGAGTAAAGAGCAAATGGATGGAGTTAATTGATGATCTGCAAATCTCCCTCAGTTCAGCTATATGATGTGGGGGGAAGGGGTAGAGTACAAGTTTTCGTTCCGAATATACCACTTATATAGCAGTAATAAATGAGTGCAAAGAATCAGAATCATATTCTCTCCGTGAATCTTGAAAAAGGAAACAAAATATTATATTCCAAACTATTGCATAAATCCACATACCCAAATTGGCTATGAATTCTCGAAAAACCTAAGTTGCATTAGTTGAATGTTAAAAATTAACACCAGTGATATACGTGTAAAAAAGGTTGAAGTGCATATTATAAGATAGAATAAATTAAAATAAAATTATTCTTTATTTTGAAAATGTTTACGGGTGGAGGTAGTGTTTTAAAATTCGGCCTGGATCGACGGTCAGACCCGTAAAAATCGGAATCGGTTCGCTTTTCGATTTAGTTTGGATCAATGACATGAGTTTGGTCAAAACCTGGATTGGTTCGTTGACCATCGGCCCAACCGATAAGAAGAAGGATTAACTCCCAAGAAGGCATCAATAAGATTCAAGCCCCGGTATGAGAAGTCAGAGGATAGGTTGAAGCAGCTGGCTCCTGATTAATTGACCCGGTTGACTTGATTTTTTTTTTTTTTTATCAAAAAAAAATTAATATTAAAATTAACCACTTTTATTAATATTGTAACTCATTTTATTATGTTTTAGTTCATAAAAAATGAATTTTTTTAAAATTTTATTAATTACTAATAATATATATTTTTATATATTAATGACGCCACTTTGGTCAATGATGATTTAAGCACTGATTGAACCAATAACTAATTCACCCGATACTTTTTTTCGGTCTGATAAACGGTCCGGTTATAAGAACGTTGACAGGAGATCTCAAAGAAGAATATGAATATGTGCTGTACTACTACTGGGAGGGAGGTCCAACCAATTCCGACAGAATCAAAACTCCTCATGACCTTCCACTATATCTCCCTAGGGAGAGGAGAGAATGTGAATACATAACTATATGAAAGTAATTTATAGAATATATATATAAAATAATAATTAGTTAATGTCATACATATCATTTTCTATAGTCAATTTTTTGTCACGGAAACATTATTTTTAATTATTACAATATCTAGCAGTTAATACAATATTAAAAAGGATAGGTACGTGAATCCCACGTTATATTACAACGTCATATGATTAACTCAGTACTACTACTATGGAGTAGTATTTTAAACCTATTTTCTTTGCTTTATATCTTTCTGAAATGAGCAATGTTACTATCACATAAAGTTCACATACATATATATGCATATTTGCGGGTCCTGCATGTCACGCAGGACTCTAAGTATACATGTGTGTATGTGAGTATTATGTGACTCAAAATTATGTGATAGTAACATTATTTTTTTGAAATTTTGAACATGCGATCTTGTACAGGACGGAACGGACACGTCATTTATCCATAGTAGAGGCTTTGTATAATATAAATAAAAATTTTAAATTTAACATGAAAATTATATGTGATGTTTTAATTTTTAATTTTATTCAATCTGAATATTTTGCTATAATTTAACATAAAAATTTTATAATACATAACAAAACTCTAAAAGAAAATATGTGACGTTTAGGGGATAATTTCTGTTCACACAGCATAGCATACGATATATATGATGTTACTTATTCGTCCATAATATTATTATGCATGTGAATGGCTAGTGATTAATCATTACCACATTTTGCATAGGATTGTAACCATATTTAACATTACTGACGATTGTTTTTCATATATATATATATATATATATATATATATATGAGAATATATAATTGTATATGTTTTATTTGTGCAAAGTCTGCTAAAATTACATCGTTTTGACAAATTTATTTTGATGTGTATGGTAATATTGTCTTATATATATACTAGCTGTGTCCCGTGCCTCCGGTACTACATCACCGGCTGGGACTGCAAAGCTCGGAGTCATCCCGATGCCGCCATTGGATGATCCTAGTGGATCCTGCACTTACAGAATAGGATGTGAGAGAGTAAGAATTAGATCATAGATTTAACTATTTTTGAGAAGAGAGAGCAAGAAAAGGCCCTCTCTTCCTCTTCCTCTTCCCAGAATAAAGGGAAAGGGTCGGTGTGGAATCGTCGACACCGACAAAATATTAGGGGTCGATAACCGCTGGCGTGCGTATTATATTAGGTTGGACGGTGGAATTTATCCCAAACTTTGAACGGTTCAGATGATTTATGTGAGTGAGCGAGAAATTCAAAAATATTTGTATTTTGTTATATATATATATATATATATATATATATATATATATATATATATATATATTCTGTTGTCTTTTTAAAATAATATATGACAAGTAGTAGGTAGCTAGGTTATGCAAATGGAAGTTGGAGTGGCAAAGGTATTCGGATTCCACTAAAAATACACAATTCCTCGCTTCACACCTTAATTTGTCTTCCAAGAGCTATAGAGGTGATGATGAATAAATAACTATTAGAGCACGTACATATATATATAGGAGTATAATATATATATATATATATATATGGAGAAAGAAGCTCATTTGAAATCTAGCTATTTTTTTATTATTATTTATAAAAAACAAAAAGATATAATATTTAGCTACTTGCTTGCGCCTTAGTTTTTGTTGCAAATGATAGTACTATATATTATAAATGTTTGTGCTGACTTCTTGGATACATAAATATTAATGGTAGTCATTTTTTGATATATATATATATATATATATTTCACAAAATTCGACACAAAATAATCTCGGTATATAACATGCATGACTTTTTTTTGTTTCTCCTTCAAGCCATATTCATTCTCCTTTTAAGAATTTAAGTGCCCGGAAATTATATTTTCTATATAAAAAAATTACTCTTACCAACTCATATTGCAACTTCTTCATTTATTTTAATAAATGAGAATATATATTTATTTCAAACAAAATAATTATTATACTTTATATCTTTATCTCGTCTAAAAATAATACATGCACCAAAAATTTAAATATATAAAAGTGTGTGTGTGTATATATATACTCATTTCGTTTAAAAAAATAATTTTTAATTTTTATTTAAATAAAAACGTATTTTTATACATAATTCTTTGATTATTAGTTACGTGAATGAGGAAATGTTTAATTATTCTCATATATTAATAAATTTTGTAATTGTAATTCCACACACAATATATAGTAGTGATTTTTTGAGTTATATCTATAGTATATAAACAAACATGTGCCCATACTAAAGGGAAAAAGGGAGGTATGAAAGTAATTTTTTTATAATAAAAAAAGAGAGTTTCGTATGTTAACTTTTATTTTATTTTTTTAAAAGATTGCGACTTTTTTAATAATAATAATAATATAAAATAACATCATTATTTTTAATTTTATCATGTCATTTTTACTAAATTAAATATATAATAAATTTAAAGATAAATGTGAAACAAAATATAGTTTCGTAAAAATTAAAACAGGGGGCAGGATAGTAGTCCCACTTGGAAGGATCTTTATTGATGATGGAATTCCGTCTCAGAATCTATAATATACCACCATCTCCCCACTCAACAATTTTGTACAAGGACAAAATTGATTCCTTTTTCTTTTTGGACCGAAAGAAAAAGAATTATCCAATCAACTAAAATGATTGAAAAATGAGATTATTTAGGAATACGCGTTGAATGTTAAGATTACGCATTGAATTTCTGATAATAAATTCATAATTAAAATTTTTTTCGTAATTATTCCAGAAAAAATGAAATAAAAGATATGAGGTATACCTAACGCTAGATGCAGACGCGCATAATAGATCAATATGAACATCATGAGCTACCTAGTAATAAAACATGTTATCGCTGATATCTTCTTCTCGGTTCCTTCTTCTCCTTCTTTCATAAAGATAAGAAGGCCCTTTGAAAAATATAATCATAATAGAGTCCGAATTGATTATCTTCGTGTATACGGATACTAATTAAAAATATTCAATAATCGAATAATGTCACTTTTACGGACTACATATATTCACCAATCAAATAATGTCACGTTTGAGAGTTCGGATCATACCATCCAAGCTAATACTTAGTGATTATTCTTAGGTATTTTGTATTAAATTTACAATTATTTTTTTTTTTTAAATCATTAACAATTATTAGGTATGATTAAACAATTTAAAAAAAATTATGTTTTTCAGTTTTTTTTTTTTGCACAAGTAGATTATTATTATAATAGTCAGACCATGTGTTTCTTTTCCTAATATTTTACCAATAAAAATTACTTAATTGATTCAAAGACACTACATCCATTGGGCTTGGGCCTAAGAGTTAGAAGACTGTGGGTTGAATTGGGGATTGAAGATGGGTAGCCCTAGTTGGAATTGGAATTGGGGAGGTTACTCTATTTATCGGGGTCCTTACTAAAATTCCAGATTAGATGGGTTCGAAATGGGCCGTAACATTTTCCAAATGTTCTAGATTAGATGGGTTCAAAATGGGCCAAAAGTATTGGGACAGGTGGCGGATGTTATTACCTCTAGAAGCCTTTCAATTTAAGAATAATCAAAATTTATGGTTTACCTAAATTAAGTCAATATTTGATTATTCATAATTTAAGAATAATCAAATATTGTGGTTTACCTAATTTAAGTCAAACAAATTAAAAAGTTCACATCTTATTATAAAACGCGGGGTATTCACCTGCTTCGCCAAGAAGGTGGGAGAACTCTTGCACATCACTGATCCATTGTTAGAGAATAACAACACCAAAATACTAAATTTACGTAATTCGCCCAAACGTTAGACGACAAATTAATTTTTTCGTATTTAAATTTTTTATACATCATAGAATGCAGGATCCCCCCGCCTAATAACACAATATAAGAAATACTCCTACAAATTAATTCCAAAGTGCAATATTACTAGCTATCTCCTGACTCAATTACCTTTTGGGTAGCTTTACAATAATATATGAATTAAAAATTTGATCAGACTTCACCAGTAATATCCATTTCTATAGTTTTACTTACAGATACTCCCTCTCTTGTCTCATTTTATTTCATGTTTACTCTTGATTTTTTTTAATTGTTTTGTTTAGTATTGAAGATAGTAGTGATTATGAAATTTGATTGTAAGATGTCATTTTGTACTTTTGTCAAAAACTCAAAAGAATGGAGACTTCAATCGAATCCCACTCATTGCAATTGTCAAGCCCGAAAGGGTCACGGGGTTACGGAACTGCAGGCGCAAACCTGTATGAAAAGCATGGCTTGAGTGGGGGGATTAGTCCGTCTGCGGTCGGGAAACTCCACATTATCAAAAAAAAAAATCTGAAACAAAAAATAAATAAAAATTCCACAACAAATATTTTTCCAAACGAGATTCTTTTTATGAATGTGAAATACTTCACTATCATCACAATTAACTTTAGGTATTTTGAAATTTTCAATACCTACTCTATCATAATCCAATATTCGTACACAAACAAGGAAAAATTCTCATGCTGAGAAAGAGACGACAGAGTTGGTAAAAAGGTTCAATTCACATGCTACAGGTGCTCAGGCTGAGAACCATTCTTCCAAATACCTACGCCCTATTTATTTATTATATTGTAAATCAATTATAAAAAAAAAATCTATTAAAGTCTTTTAAAAAAAATCATTAAAATTTTAAATAATATTAAGGGTCTCAAATTTGTGGTCAAAAATTGATCTCAGATACTTGTGTCATCATTTCGACGGTATGATGACATATTGACATGTATTTAAAGGAAGTGATTAACATAGAATTAATTTTGGTCAATTGACCAATACAGTATCGACACACAGGTCGGGGGTGATCTCCCTACGTGTCAGCACTGTATTATCCATACCGATATCCTAAAGTTTTATCCCAAAAATATTGTTTTCTAGAAAAAAGATTGATATATTGTTTTCTAGAAAAAAAGATTGATTCCCAATACACAGGTCGGGAAGTAATATCTTTGCATGTGCGTATTATCCATACCATAAATTTGATACACGATACTCTAAAGTTTTATCCAAAAAACATTGTTTTCTAGAAAAAAGATTGATTCCAATAATTTATTTATTTATTAAGTGATTTCCGTTAAGGATGGATGACATTATTGGTTGACTTTTAATCTAAAAAATAAGTAAAAGAACAAATTAAAGCAATTAGTTGAAGGCACTACGATTGACTTGTATTCCTAAACCAACTGGATACGCGTTTCCCCCATATGTATAGTGTATATATTTAGCATTTAGAAAATTTGAAAGCATGGGCTTTGTCTTGTCTGTTCGTCTTATTGCAGGTATTCACATTCTCAAAAGCCAAAGTTGTGGCCTAAAAGAAGCCTCTCCATCTCTAAAGTTTGAGAGAAAATAATTGTGGGAATTTCCTGTTTGGTATCTCTCTCTTCTTCAATATGTGTCCGATGAGGTTTGTGTTGGTGTTTTTCTCCGCCGTATTGGCAGGATATATGGCCTGGAAGACGGTTCGCTCAATGCCGGAATCTGATAATATGTTTTCAGAGGATTCCACGGGAGAGAAGGTTTCCTCAAATGACCAACAAAAGTTTAATTTGATCAAGGTATTATTATTATTATTATATATAATAAGATCATATGGATGGTTCATAGGATAATTTGTTTTTTTGCCCTTTCCTAATATTTGAGGATTCTTGGATTTCAGGTGATGCAAAACGGGTTCTGGGTGTTTGTTGACATGGCCAGCGGCCGATATCTGTGGAGGAATCTGAGAGAAATGAAGAAAGATGATGAAGTTAAAAGCTCATAGGAGGAGGAGGAGGAGGAGGGGGAAATATGATTCTTTTTGTTTCGTTTCTAGGTATAATACCCCAACCCAGGACTCCTCTAAACAAGATGTATACAACAACATGAAATTTCTTTAGTGTCACTAGAAACAATGAGCATTGTGATGTAATTTTTCTACCCTTTTATGAGATGGAAGGAATTGTTGATTCAGATAAGGCATCTTTGCAATAACAGAAATATGGAAACCACCCCCACCCATCCCCCAACCCACCCCACTTCACCCCCGCACGCAAAATAAGGCTGGAGGGGTTCTTCAAATTAATGAAATCTAATGAAAAAATAGATCAAACCATTTGTAAAACAACCTAAGAGTTTATGAAATGAAACATATGAACAGATACCCCTTTTACTGCCCGAGAAAGGAGCAAATAGTATTTACGAGCTTTAGTTTAGATCAGCTTGTAACTTAATTGACATGTATATAAGTGTAAGTAGCGCACCTTGAGGAATTGGGGCAAACCTTGCTAGATTTGAGCCAATCCACATGGCCACAACTACTAGAGCAACTAGACTACTGCTGGTTTTGCCACAAACCCAACTTGCAAACGATAGGCACAAAGTAAGCAAAATGCCGCCTTTCCCTCCTAACAACCATGCAATCGCATAACCCATCTTATATCCATTGTCCAACTTCTGGTCGAGCAAAGCCATCAGGCTGCTAAATGTGAGAGATAATCGGGCTCCAACAGTTTGCATTAAAAATAAAGAGAGGAAAGTGGATCTAATCACTTCACTCAAGGAGCCCCTCTCTTCATCAAGAGTTCCTTCTTCCATCACTTCATCTCTTGCATTTTGCCGCTCCCAGTATCTTTCACGTTGCATTCTCTGCCTCAAATCAGCCCACCTATACATCCTCACCCCGTCTTCAAATTCAAGGTCATACTCCCATTTATGTCCCCAGGGTCTTCTAGTATCCTCTTCAAATTGAATTGCTCGATCATACTGATTTCTGGTTGCTTCATTAGATAATGTCTGCCAATAAAGAACACAGTTTAATGATTGTATCAAACTTTAGCCAAAAAAATTGAGGTACATGTGACGTACTCAGGGCTCAAGTAAAGTGGATATAGATTAATATTCCTCAAAATATCTATATTAAGATCTGAAATTAAATCCCTGCTTAAGGGCAATCTTCTGTACATGTTACTGAAATGTCCTGATTTATGTGATTTATTTCATGCCTAAACTCATTCATCAAATTTGTCTTATTGATTAGAAAAATTCAAGGCACCACCAGGAAAACCAATGTCGCAGTTCACTAGATCTTAATCTATCCGGCAAGAGGCAAAACGGAATCTAGCATTTGAGTTAAGGAGAGGAGGACAAAATATGGGAAAAAATGTACCATTTCCAGTAAACGCAAAAAAAAAAGGTTATATTATTAAGGAGAGCAATACAATTTGCTTCCACCTTTTGTATACATCACGTATAGTACGATGGCCCCCTTTTGGCATCCTTTAGTATATACTTTTTACTAATTCAAAAATAATAAAAATCAGGGATGTTATCTAGTGTGTAATTGCAGCTTTTTGAGCAATCATTTCTGGAAAACTTTGTGCATAACAGAAGTAGCATCAGCAGTAATCCTGATAGACTCCACAGCACGCTTGTGTGAGGTGATTGTCGTCCAAATCGTTCTAGCAATGGTTATGGGTGGAACATCAATGACACCTTGACTCCTCGCTTATATTGAAGCGATAACCTTAGTACAATCAACGGTTGATGTATGGTAGAAGACGCGACAAACACCTATGGATTGATGCGCGATAAGTCAGATTGATCGCCACGGACACACCGATAAGATTAAGAGTTCTTGAAAATAACAAAGACAGAATACTCTCAAGTAATTTAAAAAGAAGTATTATTAAATCAATTAGTGTCAAAACCCTTGTCCTTGAAGCCTATTTAACCTAGTACAAGGACATAATTATGGTAATAAAAACCCTAAAAGTGTTGCCCTAATTTTTTTACCATAGTAGAAGTCTCTAGAATTGCAATATAAATAAATCATAACCCCCCTAGAATCATGTTAAATTACCTAAAATAAAAAGAAACAAAATACAATATAGTCTACCTAGTATTTTAAGAAACAAAATCTTTAATTTCGGAATTGGACTTGTATCAAATTGACCCAAACTTGTGTCTCATACTCTTTTGTCTCCTCATTGGGTTTTCTTGAGTTAGCTTCAGCCTAAACATCTTGGATCAATTCATTGAGACCTTGTTTGAACATCTTAGTTCTAGTCTTTGTAATTAGGTCCAACCGACACTTGAATTGGATCTCCCCACGTTCCTTTAGTTTTGTTTGAATCAACCCATGTCATGTCCTCATCAAATCCATTGACCAAATAAACAAGTACATCGAATTGAGCATCATCTCCACAGCAAAAATTGACAAAGATAGAAGCAAAACAACATGATTCACAGCACAGGCTCAACTAAATTAATTCAAGTTGCAACTTCAGAATAGTAGAATGATCCATGAGTTTTAACTAACTGTAAAACTTTTTCACCCCAAACTTCAACTAGAGGTACAAATGTACAATATTTAACTTATACTTGATGTAGGACGGAAATTGGTGAACAAATAATTAATTGGAAGTGGTAAATCAATAAGGAAAATCAAAAGAACTAGGGTGATCCAACCGCAGGAAAATCATTATCCCTAGGGTTTCCCAACCACAATAAGGAGGAAAAAGTATTGATCGCAACCAATAATTAAGATAATTTCAATATCAAAGTGTTAAGAGTCTGACATGACTTACAAGCGTATTTATAAGAAAATAAACTCTAATAACCCTAAGTCTAGTAACAATTGAGCCTCTAAATAAATAACTCAATACTGAAATAAACCAATAAATAAGAAGTCATACAAATTAAATAAATAAACAACTGATAAATAAATAACTAAATAGCAAATCATTCACGACGATGAGTCTCACGGATTGATCCCTATCAACTATCCTCGGCTGCGAAATAAAAGCCTCTGGAGAAATAAAAGCCTCATATCTCTCCAAAAGGTCTGGATCAAGCCTAGAGAACTCCTCAACACTAATCCATGTACAATCATCCGGATCCGGAAGCCTATTGCTGTCACTTCACCAAAAACTGTTGGTAACCACCCTTGTCTGGTCAACACATCTCGCTCATCAAAAACATCCTCAATAACCTCTGTTGTACGTTGTGTAGGAACAATAGGAGGTGCAGGTGGAACAGGTAAAGAAGGAACAAGTATAGGCTCATCAGGGTTAGAAAGTGTAGACGAAGTGGGTGAAGTAGTAGGAGAAGAAGTGGAAGATGGGGCTAAATCATTAGAAGGCCCATGATAAGGAGTAAGGTTTTCCACATTGAATACAGGACCAATACCCATATCATTCGGAAAATCCAACTTGTATGCATTAGCGTTAACTTTCTTTCGAACTCGAAATAGACTCGTCCTCTTAGCATGCATTTTCTTCCATATGTCAAGAGATAATCTTTCATCACGGAGTTGCAACAACACTCGATCATCTTCATTAAACTCGTGATACCTGCGATGAACATCTGTAGCAGACTTAAAATTTTCATTGCTCAAATTAATTTTCTTTCTTACCTCAGCATGCAAATCATAAATGTAATATGCAAAAGACTCTGCAGACTCACTAGCCCTATATGCAACGGGAAGAGGAGCTAAATCAACAGATTTCCTAGGCTAATAATCAGTAGTAAGTCCTGAAAAGGACTTACTTCAGTCGAACGATTAACTGAGCTATTATATGCAAACTCAGTCATAGGTAAAACCTTATCCCATGTAAACACATGATCACCCACAAGACAACGTATCAAATCACCTAGACTTTTATTAACAACCTCAGTCTGACCATCGGTGTTATCAAATCACCTTTTGATCCTCTGGTGTTATCTGCTTGTGTTAACTGAGAATGGTGTGACAATAAGTGCTTGAGTTCCTCTTTTTCCTTCAAGGCTTTGATTTCATAAGTTTATCTGAGTTTTAATTAGTTTGATATGTTTGAATTCACACACACTTGTTAAGAGTAAAGTAAGATTGACAAAATAAGCTAAAATTTTAGATGATGCATTATTTTTGAAGTTTTTCGAAAGTTATTTATCTTTGAGGCCAATGTTGAACTTCATATTAATTTATAGTTCAAGTTTGTTAAGTTAGTCAAGTTAGTTGATTTTTGTGTTATAATTTATTTTTGTTTTGCCCGAGGACAAGCAAAAGACAAGTGTGGGGGAATTTGATGAGGATAAAATATATTATATTTTTATCCCTTAATGCTTAATCTTTTACTTTATTTTGTACTTAAATACATTTATTCTTATATTTTATTTTAGGTGCAATTAAAGGATTCCGTGACTTTGGAAGTGTTTTGGAGACAAATTGAGCATTATTTAGACTTAAGTAAAAGGAAGGGCAAAGTTGTAATTACGCAAGCACAGGATTTTAATAGAGTCAACATCTTGGTGATCAAGCATTATTTAATGCTCATATTCATGGAAGGAAATAAACAAGAAGAATCTTACAAGAAGAAGGAGGTGGAACAATCTTGGTGTGCAAGTCAAATCTGAAAGAAATAAAAATCTATCTAGAAGATCTCTTTGAAGGAAGTTAATTGTCACTAGGAAGTTGAAACCTACATGGAAAAGAATTAATGTCCTATGCTTATAAATAGAGGATTACCAAAAGATATTGGAAGACTTGTATACAAACTTCTCTCTATTATTCTTTAGTGTTTTTCGCAGGCCATGTGTATCTAAACTTCTATTCTTGGTTTAAGGAGACAGATGCCTCAGATTATTATACTGTGAGATCTAATTGATTTTAATTGTTCAATTTATATTTTGAGTATTGATTATTATTCTATGATTAAATTATATGATTGATATGTTTAATTGTTAGAATGCATACTAGTTTATTATTCGTTGAAATCTACTGCTAAATTAAATATCAAATCCGTAATTGTTTGGTCACTCTAATTTGTGAAGCAACTAACTGTAACAGCTCAGCCCCACATCGAAAGATATGGGAAAAATTTGTCTGTATATAAGAAATTAAGTTACTACTAACAGTACCTTCAAGTCATGACCTTTTGGGTGAGTCTGTGGTGGGCTAAGATGACCCAAGAAGATACTATTGGGTCATGTGGTTTAAGGTCCTTATTTGGATGGATTTGATTTGATTCAGACTTGGAATTTGACCCAAGATTTGTTCCGGACTCGAGATTTGACCCGGGTTGTTTCACTAAAATTAATAATTTACTGCAGATCACGTGATTATTATATCTTAAGAAGAATATTCAACTAAATTAAATACAACCGCTTGTACTTGTGTTGTTTAGCTTTATCGATTTTTCTAATTCTTAAATTTGCTACTAGATTAAACTTTCGGCGCTTCTCTAAAGTTGTTTAGGAGTTAGGATTATTTAGATCGCTTGTTTCCATCTAACTAAAATTAAGGAAAAATACGGAAATAATTCCAACGATGAATATTCAAAATAATAATTGCTTATGTTTGTGTTAATGATAAGTGTGAATTTCTTAAGGTGGAAGTTGACATAATCCAAGGTTCGTTTTTCTGATTTATTTCGTTAGATTATTTTGCGTTATTTACTTTAACCAACCACTTTCAAAACCCCCCAAATTGATTCACAAAGCATAAAACTATACAAATCATTCTCTGTGGGATCGACTCTTGCTTGTAGTACTACATAAATATTTTTCGTAGTAAGAATTTATTTTTGGTTGCCTGCGACAGCACACCACCAGGCGACGCTAAAAGGTTAGGGGATGTGGTTCTGCCTTTAGCTTCATCCATGGTAAGGCTGACTCAGCAACCACATTTAAGTAGCTACCCCCATCGATGATCAACTACGAAAAGACACCACCTACTTTATTGTAGGTCTGAAATATGGTGGTTCTCCTCCAATCATCCTCTCCTATGACTCGTGAAAACGCACCTAATGACACCTACCTGATTACCTATCTCATCTAGGTGCTCATCAGCCTCCTCATCCTGCGAGTCATACTCACCTTCGACTTCAACCCCGACAATATCCCCCTCCTCTTTTGAAGTTTCCCCTACTATTGGTACTCGCCACCGATTGCGACGCTCAAAAGACTTGTGCCCTAATCCCTGGCACGTAAAGCACCTCTCTTGGGTAGTAGATTGAGAGTTGGGTGTAACTACACCCTTCCCTTTGTCACGAGATGGCTCAGCTACGGTGTTATTAGCCCTGGAGGATGCCTGAAAAGTGGGGAAAGGTTTACTCTTGCGAGAAATTTCGGCCACTGGATTGACCTGAGTAAGAAGGGACTCTTCTAGCGATAACTTGTAACATATACTCATTATCTAGAGCTGACTGAAAAAGGTCATCTAGGGTAGTGATACTACTGGTCAGGATATGTGATTAAAGTTCAGGTCGTAACCCATCCTTGAATTTCATAATGGTAAATCTATTAATCTCACTGATTCTAAATCTGCAGATGTAATCAGCAACAAACATATTATTATCTTGACTAAAATTGTCATACTGCTTCATTAACCTATCGATTATGTCCTACTGGTAAATAATATTGCTTTAGGAGAGTTTTCATCTCCCCCAATGCCTGATAGGTGACTCTCCTAGACGTTCTAAGTCTCTCTCAACCCCTGACCAAAATAAACTAGTCAATTTCACCAATTTCATTTTGGCAAACTGCACCTTCCTATCCTCAGACATCTCATACCAGTCAAAATACTTCTCCATACTAGACAACTAATCAAGGAATGTATTGGGATCAAATCTACCGTTAAACTCTGGTGCATCTATCTTGATTTTCATATAGTCATCATCATAAGGATCATGCCTAGGATGTTCATGGTGTCTAACATGTGGGATTTCGGCATGCCCATTCTCATTATTCCGCTGAGATTCCACTACAGACTGTCATTGTTCCACTATATTCATTTGACCCGGTTGTGCAACTATGACCACTAATTGGTCCTGAATTTCTTCTAAAGCAGCTTGGAAACGTGTAGTCATAATGCAAATGCAAGTGCAAAGCTGAGATAGTACATAAATTTAATTGAAGCAAATTAAAATTACAAATCTAAGCCTATAAAATTGCAATCCCAAAAGCTAATAATAATCGAATAATATGCAACTAAATGGAATAATATGTAATTTTAAAAGAACAAATCCAAAACATGCTTGCAAAAATTTAGAACTAATGAACAAAGGAAATGCAAGTGACTAAATATTAAAAATCCGAATATTCAAAATAAAATATTTACTTTTATCTTATAGACCTAACTGATCAGAAAGTATGAGATTGGAGTGAAAGTGCTAAGGTTAAAAGTTTAGGGCACTTGATGCAAGAAATAGAGGTGGAAAATATAAACTAATAAGCTGTGGGGCAATATTTAAATGGAGAGCAGGTTTGGGGTACTAAAAGGTAATTTGTAAGGCTTTTTAATTTAAATTAGGAAAGTAGGATTACCTCCCTATTCAGCGTTTTTTTTATGAACAATGAATCGCGATGAACAGTAACTTCAGCTATGAATAGTGCTTCGATGAACAATAATTTCGACGATGAACAATAACTTCTTTTTTTTGAAAACCCAAGATCTCCCAAAAAGTAAGAAATTGATGGAGAAACTAAGCTCTGATGCCAATATGATGTAGGACGAAAATTGATGAACAAATAATTAATTGGAAGTCGTAAATTAATAAGAAAAATTAAAAGAATTAGGATGATCCAACCGCATAAGACCCATTACCCCTAGGGTTTCTCAACCGCAGTAAGGAGAAAAGGTATTGATCGCAACCAATAATTAGGATAATTTCAATATCAAAGTGTTAAGAGTCTGACATGACTTACAAGCATATTTATAAGAAAAATAAACTCTAATAACCCTAAGCCTAGTAACAATTGGGTTTCTAAATAAATAACTCAATACTGTAATAAACCAATAAATAAGAAGTCTAACAAACTAAATAAATAGACAACTGATAAATTAATAACTAAATAGCGATTCGTCAACAACGAAGACTTCTCACAGATCGATCCTATCAATACTATATGCACTGAAAACCATTCCACAAACCTAAAAGAATAGGATGCTCACATCATATGCTAGACGAATGTTTTTGAACACCTCATCAGCTTGCAACTCTTTGCTAACATCAGGATGATACTGTAACATGAAAACAAGAACTATTAGTACCTATATCATAAGAGTCTTATGGCATATTATAGAACTGATTTCGATGAGGTTTGATAATAAGCAGCATGAAAACTCGACCCAATTACATGATGATATTGCTAATAGATGATCATAATCCAACAATTCCACTACAGCCACGGGCAAAAAAAAGATAAAAAACTTAGATGCCAAAATTTCATACAAATTTTTGCAAATGCCATATGGTAACTCGGAGAAAGCACCATATTAAAAAATATATAGAATTCCTAACTGATGCACGGCATAGTTTTATGTTTGCATTATTGACAAATTCATTAAAGATGGCTATGGTCTATTGAGATAAATAACAATGTGACACGAAGATGGCCATCACATCATTTATCCTCTACACCAGACCTGCTCCATTTCAACTAGCAAACCAAATACTAATAAACCACTTCATAAACTTCAATGCTGTTCAATTTCCATTTACCAATAACTTTCTTCAGGTAATTCACCTATCATTTTGTTATTAAATTATCACATGAATGTTCATAAAAGATTGAAACTTTACCGCATTTACCTCATAAATCCGCCGATTAAAAGAAAATCTAAATTAAAATCGAAATAAATCATGAATTAACTCCTGAAATATCAATATATATATATATATATATATATAGATGGATAAATGATACCTTGAGAGCAAGAGCACGATAGGCCTTCTTGATATCGGCGGAGGAAGCATCAGGCGATACACCGAGCACGGCGTAGTGGTTCTGGTGGCCGTTGGTGGTGGCCGACGTCACGACCGGGGAACGTAATCGGCGGCTGATACTGCGGCCACGGCAGTGGGGCCAGCAGGACAAGGGGCCAATCGGAAGGTCCCGATTGGTGGTATGTGTGATGGAAGCAGAACCGTCGATTGAGGTGGGAGTGGGCCCCAACAAGAGATATGACTGCATGTTTACAGGAATTACGGGCATTCAAATCAAATTGATGCCCGTCACTGAAGAGAGATGGGCAGCAGCCTGGGGTAGACGACGATGGGAGGAGATTATGCTAGTGACACTGCGGGTCACTCTAACTATTTTGTGGCCGTCAAATGGAAAGGTGAATGGGTGGATCCTGTTTGACTAGTAAATAAACCGGGTTACCAGCTCAATTCGGCCCGACTCAAATTCGATTCAAATATATTAAATGAATCGTGTTTTTATTTATTTAATTAAATGTGTCGAGTTCGAATAATAAGAGTATTCGGTTTAACATGTTTAGAGTCGAGTAAACCCAACTTGTTTATTATTTAACTATTATTTTTTTAAAACTTAACTAGTCCCGCTTTACTTAAATTTAACTTAAGCTCGAATTAAACGGGTTGAGTTTGTACATTAACTGTCAAACCCGTTTAAACTACTTGATTCGACCAATTTTTGACATTTAAACGAGTTTAAATTTGGTATGTCAAAACCCGACTCTAGTTATTTACGACTTTAATAATTAGGTACCATTCGTCTAATTTTAAGTAGTTATAAAATAATTAAGACAAAAGAAACTCAAAAATAATATTCAGTCCGTTCTAAATTATAAGATCAATATTGATTTCTGAACAATTAATTTCAAATATAAAATTAAGATTAATTTATTTGATTTATGTCAATACAATTATAAATATCGTAACCTATCTAAAAAGTACCACTATTAATAATATTTACTGTTTTAAAAACTTAAATTAACCATGTCAATTTTAAATTTAAAAATATTTTAAATTGAGTGAATAATAATTCGAAAGGAAATGAGTATATTGTGTAATAAAGATAATAATAAATATACATAAATTAGATGTTTTTACAGTTAAACCCACAAAACAATATTTAAGATCAATTCATCATAACTAAAAGGGAATTGATATTTTCATATGTATTTTTAATATTTTTACGTGGCCCTCTCTCACACGAGAATAAAGTGAATCTCCCATTCGTGTGAGAGAGAATCATATAAAAATATCAAAAACACATGTAAAAATCGTGTCTCCCTAATAAAATAGGGTAATAATAGTTTATAAGTCAAAATTGATAATTTATAATGCTACGTTTGGATTGACAAAATAGGATGGAGAATTGAATGATTCATTATATTCTAGTTGAAATGGGGTATTACATACTCTTTCTTCTCCAAATAATAAAATTCATAAATTTGGGAGGAATAAGAATGGTTCAATCTATTTCAATCATAACAAAACACAATTTTTTTCATTTCATATAAATGAGTCATTCCATTTTATAACTTCATTACTCAATTTAAACGTAACAGTAAGTGTAATGATATAAAATAGTATTATAATATTATTAATACAAAATAAAAATAATTAATCAAATTATATAATGAATGAACAAATAGTAGTCACATTCACACACGCATTAGTACTTGCATTCGCATTCTTATTGGTGTACTTTTATAGAATGCACTTCCAAATAAAGATAGGAAGTGTAATAATTCCTTGTTCCAAAATACTCCTTTTGTTATAAATTATAAGATTAGTATTGATTTTTGAAAATTAATTTAAAATATTTTTAAATTTAAGATAATTTATAACAATTTTGAAATAATAAATACTACATTGTGCAAAATTTTAGATAATTACAATATTTATCATTGTATAATGATTGAAGTTAAAGGGATTCATGTTAATATTAAACTTGAAACTTTTTTTAAGTTGACTCCAAAAAATGTTAAAGAAATTGCATGATTTCCTATTTATTAAGGCAAGATGGCAAAATCGTGAAGTTTTTGTTGGCCTTTTAATTTATTAAAGGTAGTTTAATTAATTTAATATATTTAAATATGCAAAAACTCTATGCGAACATGAATATTGAACATGAAAAATGGACATGAGTGTATTTGAATTTTACTTATTTATATAAATAGGTGAAATTTAAATACACTAATATCCAATTTTTATGTCTGCCTAAAAGATCTCTTAAATATGCAATGATTGTAGGGTCTACATTTTATTTAAGAGAATGAAGTTGGTGCTTTTAGAGACTCTTCGGGATTTGTTATTATTATTCATCTATTCCGTAATGACTTATTTGTCTAATTTAGTTTTAAGTCAAAAAAGAGAGCAAGTATTTGTAATTTATTTTAAATAATTTATAAGTGATTTTAAAATAAGTTAGTTTGGCCTAATGTAATGTTTATTTTGCCACTTTTTTTATTAATGTCATTTTTAATAATTTTATATTTATTTTAACTTATAAGTCATTATGAGCCGAATATTTTCATAACTTATTTTAACTTAATTTTTGACTTATAAGTTAAATTGATGTCAAACGCTTTTACTTATAAGTCACAACTTAAAATAATTTATAACTCAACTTATATTATAACTTATAAGTCATTTAAAATAAGTCATTCCCGAACATGCACTAATTGCTAATTTTTTTTGAGGTACAAATTAGGAATTTGTAAACTTTAGGGGTTGAAATTAAACTTTTGTAGCTTAAGCCCCAGCCCCAGCCCAGCCCCCACCTGTCTACCTTAGGATGTGAAATATGACAAGTATTCAAATAAAACCCAGTTCCCATATGTCTTCATCATACTGATACATCTCAAAAACTGCAGAGAGAGAAGGATTGGAAAAAGGAAGGAGGCTATAAAAATTAGGTTTGCGAGTCACCTTTTTCCACAAAAAAAAGTAGGGTATTTTTGGAAAATAATTAAATGATTTGCTTGACCCTTTAAATTAAGCACCAGTATGGTCAATCCGTCCACATTCAAACCCAAGAAAAAAGCCACACCTCTCTCTTCCCCTTTCTCCACGGCCAAGTAAAAGAAAAATAAAAGAAATTTCTCGTATATATCTATACCCATGTTTTGTTTTTGATCCCCATTAGTTCATCCATCTCTCTTTATTTCGAGATTAGCTCTCAGGTAGTATTATGATTATGATTTTTTTCCCTTTCAATTTGACCTTAGTTTTCTTTTTAGAGCAAAGTTTATGAAATTCACAATGTTTGATCAGGATCACCTATGTATATATGTATTTGCATTGTTGATTAGTATATTTGATTTGGGTTTTCTTTATTTTTGATGTTAGTGTGTATTGTATTAACAAGAGAAACCATATGTGATCTGCATTGTTGATTAATATATTTGAGTTGGGTTTTCTTTATTTTTGATGTTATTGTGTATTGTATTAAGAAAAAAAGTCATATGTGATTTGCATTGTCATTGCGGGCTGGTGCAGAAATATCTTATTTTCACAACTTGGGCACTTTAATTTTGTTGGTTTTATCCATGAGAGTGAAATATGCAAAAATCTCTTTGAACTTATTGCAGTTTCCCCCCAAAATACTTGAATAAGGGTTTGTTCGGATAAATTTCGTAAATGCCAAATACTTTTTTTCCCTCCCTATGAAGTTTGGAGCAATGTGATCGTTAAATGTTTATCATTGGAAGCGAAGATGAATGGTACCGTAATTGCATTATGTTTCTCTTCTTTACTATGTTTTCTATGGGTTATTTTAGTTAAAACAACCCAGAAATTTGTATGAAAGGAGAAGTGGAAGATCTTTATTTCCCAATAAAATGGGACTGTGTAACTGTAATGATAGTGATAAGAACTACTTGGTTTTGTAATTTGTTCTAGATAAGATCTTATGTGCTATAAATTTTGATTTTATAGGTTATGATGGAAGTTCATGTTTTGTTACAACAATTTACATTGTATTAGTTGAGAGTAAAGGCTATAGTAAATAGGAAAATTCGTGGTCCCTCTTACCATGCGAACAAATTGCAAACCGATGGAGATTTGCATTGTTGAAGTACTTTATGGATTTATATTCCGTTTTTTTTATTGTACTAAAAGCTTTCTGCCGTAAAAGATCACAGTGTAAGCGGGTATGCCTTTTGTATATTAAAAGTGGTTTGTTTGATAGATTATTGACTGCCAATCTGCTTGATATGGTATATAACTGTGTTGACATTAACTTGTATTTTTTTTTGGTTGAATATACAATCACTAGCAACTTTTTCAGTTATTGTAGAACTTTGATTTTAGATAATTTTTCTTGTGTAGGAAAAGAGAAGATTGTCATTTCTAATGGCTATCCCAGGCAATTCAACAAATATTTTCTGGCATGAATGTCCAGTTGGGAAGGTAGAAAGGCAAAAGCTGCTTAATCAACAGGGATGTGTTGTATGGATTACAGGTCTCAGTGGCTCAGGTTTGTAGAAGAATTAAGTTTTTAACTCTTATAATGAATTCATAATTACTTGTCGTCTCTTATTCATTATTTCCTTCTTGCTTTCATTCTCTCTTTCTTTAGATACTGGTTATTCTGGCTAGAAACATACATGTTTATTTTTAAGATAGCACTGTTTGTAACTCATTGAGTAATTCCAATTCTGTTTTTTATAGCAAGACATGTTGATTGTTTATGGTCAGCTACATGGAGCTGTTTTTTGCTACTCTGCTCTTCGTAGAGCTATATAGCCTTTGTTCACACGCAGAACGTCATGTTTTTCCTCTCACTATCTAAACATCAGCCTCAGACCCTTGATTTACCTTCCTTCTGTCATTATAGTGACTTAACTTTAATTTTATCACTCATCTAACATTGTTACTCCAATCTTTAAACAATGTCAGATATCTTGGACAAATTTCAACCATCTTTGTCCTCAATCAGTTTCACGTGTAGGCATTCTAATAAACAATTTCATATTTTAACCTTTTTAATATACTATTGCCTCTCTTGGTTCAACATCCTTCACCTATTCATGGTTCGGCAGAACCTTGGGTGTCAATCCCTTGGTTACCACAAACGCTTTGCTCTTTGGTGCTGCTCATGAGTTTTATTGGATCCACTGGTATGTGACTTAAATGATGAGTTTTACTGGTGTCTCCTTTCTTCATGGCTGCCGGATTGAGCTTTACCTTTGGAAGAAACAAGATTTGTTATGAATTTCCTACATTTTAAAAAAAATAGGCTTCGTTGTGTTCCTCATACCTGGGGACTTGTTTTTGTTGGTGGAAGTCAGTTTTCATTATGATCAATTTATCAACTGATTTTCTTAATGATAGCTTAACCTTGTCTTTTCTTTTTTCTTTTTTCTTTTTTCCATATACCTTTTTTAATTAGATATGTTTCCTATAGCTTCTATTTTAATCTGAATTTAGATTTGAAAATTGGCCTAGCAACAGGATAGCCCTCAACCTCTTACCGTTACCCAGAATTCTCATCCATAAATATGAGATTACGGAAGTTTATAGTAGACATAAACCACCTATAAACTTTACAGTATGCCTGTAGGCAGCGTGTCACACCAGTTCTTTAAACTAATTTCTCCCTATGTTCCACTAGAAGAGTCCCATTAGTCAAATTCTTTTGTTCCACAAAAAGAGTCCTCTTTCTATTACTAATAATATATAATGATACAATGTCCTCAAGTTTGCCAAATTGGCATCATAATTTTATTATCATGCCACGACTAGTAAACTGACTAGCTTATTATTTGTAGGGGTAAACATGGAACACATATACATCCTTAATATTTGCAATTTTTTAAAGTGGGACCCTGTGTGGATTAGATTTTGGATGGAGGATTAAGAATTCAAGAAGAAATTGCGAATTCCGAGCCTTACCATTTACATTGCCAATCTAGAAATTGCAAATTCCGAGCCTCACCATTGCATTGCCAATATATGATGGCGAAAATACATTGATATCACTATTAAGTCATAGTGGACTAAACCATATTCTACATTGCTAGTAAATCATAATACCAGAAATGCTTCGTATCTTTACCATCTCTTATATGACCCGCTGTTCATGTCCAGGTAAAAGTACACTTGCATGCTCCTTGGGTAGAGAACTGCACTCCAGGGGAAGGCTTTCTTACATTCTTGATGGAGACAACCTTAGGCATGGACTAAACAAGAATCTTGGTTTCAAACCAGAAGATCGCACTGAAAATATACGCAGGGTTGGTAAGTATTGATCTGCCTAAAAAAGTATTCATTTTTTAGTCAATAGGTTTATATGAAATCCAGGTTTTAAGTCAACTAATCTAATGGTGAATAGAATAGATTAAACAGTTTAATTGCTTCAATTAATTTGTGCTAAAAAGTCAGCGGCTAGGAGGAAGTTGTTTATGTCCTCGCCTGATGCAGTGATCCAACTGGGAGTGTTTCATAAGTTGCAGTGTTGCTTATCAGAAATTCTACTAGTAAAAAAGAAATAAAGGAATATTGATAAAGGTCGCCAAACTGGGCGCAGATGGCATATATTAACCTCTACAATACAACCTCCATCCTTTAAAGGATGTCCAAACTCCAAAAGTACACTTGAATTTTGTCCACTAGAGAATGACTTTAAGTACACAATCCAAATACAAAATATGGTATAAATACTAATTTATCCCAAATTGCACATATCTCCATGCAAACTATAACACGTAATCCCACATCGAAAGATAATGAAAAAGTTTGTTTGTATATAAGGAAGTGAGTTATTGACAATAGTACCTTCAGTCATGATCTTTTGGGTGAGTCTGTGGTGGGCTAAGATGACCCAAGAAAATACTATTGGGCTAGTGGTTTAAACCTTATTTGGATGAATTTGATTCAATTCAGACTAGGGATTTGACTCAAGATTTGTTTTTCCGTAATCGGGATTTGGGTTGTTTCACAAACGCTCTGTTCCCAAGTTAATTATGGTACTTGTGTTCAAGCAAAAGGGTATAATTGGAATAATGTTAAACTCTTACCTCTAATTTGACAACCTTAGTTTTTGTGCACATTGTAATTTTGGACATCCTTTGGAGGACAAGAGGTTGCAGTAGTTTTCTTGGGAGCAGGAAAATTTCAACTGAAGGGTAAAAGCAAAAGATAAATAACTGTGTCATCCACTTATAACCAATGGTTTGCAAGGGAAAAAAAGTGGTGAGGCGGAGGGGTAAAATCTGGATGCAAATGGCCAATGCCAATAAATTAAGCAATCTGATCTGCATATTATAAAGGCAGGTTTAGTATCGTGCTAATTATCTGAGCTGGCATATAACTGTTCACATAATGATGGAAGTAATACAAAGTTGGGGTTCTGCCTAACATTTTTTTTTAATCTTGTGTAAATTTTTCTTACTTTGTCTAATTGTCATCCATTTAGGTGAAGTTGCAAAGCTCTTTGCTGATGCTGGATTAATTTGCATTGCTAGTCTCATATCTCCTTATAGAAACGACCGTGATGCTTGCCGTGCAATGTTGCAAGATCCAAAATTTATTGAGGCAAGGCTTCTTGAAGATAAATTTTTACATAAGGAGGATGAACTTACATTTCAAAGCTGTGTGCTTACTTGAATTATATTATTTCAGGTTTTCATGAACATGCCCCTAGAAGTATGTGAAGGAAGAGACCCAAAAGGCCTTTACAAGCTTGCTCGTGCTGGAAAGCTTAAAGGTACGTCTTTTCAAAGCATAATTTGTCTCTGGGATATCACTGTGTTGCTCCTTTACAAAATTTTCTGAACTTGGCAAGATTACTTTCCCTAAGATTAGCAGAAATGTTGCACTGAAGAAAACGGTGAATATAGAGGTTCATAGTAGTGTGGGATTTTTAGCTTTATAGTTGATCATTATGTTACGGCCTTACGGGTCTTGCTGCTAGGGTAAAGATAGGTTCAATTGAGTAACTAGGCATTAACTTGATGTAGGACCTGCAGCTGGGGAAATAGAAACTCTTCAATTATGTTTTCAGTATGGGTTTGTGTTATTGACCTCTTTATCTGCTTCTCCACTTTATTTCTTTGTTCCAAATCTCATTGTTATATTATTAAGTAAAAATGATCCTCTGAAGGCTGATATGTATCATGGTTATGGGAATTGCATTTTTTAAATATTTTTTCCCCCTACTCTCTTTCTTTTACTTTTCATGGATACTATGTTATGTGACTATTAGCGCTGTCAAAATTGTTTGATGATTCATATATTCAGTGTTCAACTTATCTATTTCCAAAGGCTAGAATTAGGCTTTCCCACCTTTACTTTGAGACCAAAGTTGTTTCCTAATGCTTATATGCTATGTAACTTTTAGTTCTTAGTGGCTAGCAAGGAAAGTCTACTGAAATTCTCAAATATATATATATATATATATATATATATATATTGTTTTTTTTGCCACATTTCAGGTTTTACTGGGATTGATGATCCTTATGAACCACCATTAAACTGTGAGGTGCGTATTCTTAAATGAATTCGGTCGAATTTTTGCTAGCAGCTAATCTAATTTCAAATGACCACTAAAATCATTGACAAACCAATAATTTTGGCTCTTGTCAGATTGAAATACAACAGAAGGATGGAGTTTGCCCTGCACCGTCTGAGATGGCAGGACAAGTAGTAACATACTTGGACCAGAAAGGATTCCTGCAAGCCGAGTGAATGACTATCCTCATTGAACTTTTGATCCCTTTTCGCTTATGGCACAATGCATATATGGTATCGTATATACTAATCCCAAACCGGGAAATAGGGAACTCTAGTGAAATTGATTTCGTAATCTTAGTCAATGGCTCAACATGTTTGGCATATAAAAGAGAATGAAGCTTAGAGTTTTCCATGGTATTAAATCTGGAAGTCCATGGTTTTTAGTAAGCACTATTGCTTTGATATTTATTTATTTTTTGCCTTCTTGTTGGAAGGGACTTGTCTGTTATAGCAAGTTTTCTTTGGTAGGTAAATTATCCACTATAAGGTCCAAAAAGGGGAGATAGTCATGTTCATATGACAATTTAATGTGCAAACAATATAAAAAAAAATTCTTGTAGAATTCTGTTTGTTATCTAGCTTGCTTTTGTTTAAAAGGAGTTGCATTTGTTATGATGTTGGTGCTAGTATAAAATGACACTGTTCTCAATATATTATTCTAACAAAATTAAGGGTGAATATGAAATTATATTTGAATATTCTGCAAAATTGGTTTGTTTTGTACCAAGCAATTGATTATAAATCTATTCTAATTCTGATGGTGCCCCTTTATTCCTTTAACAGGAGAGTTGTTAGGGTTCAACTCTCTATTTCAAATTTATTATAATTTTAAATTTAAAAACACATTTTGACATTTTAAGTCCTTTAATAAAATTCTAATATTCAGAACCACCATGGATTGTTTGGTTTTAATACATAATACTACTAATGTAGGATTTGACTTCCTTCCGTTACATATTTTCTCCAATTCTAAACATAATTAGAGAAAAAGAGTTACCTGATGACATTCAAACAAAGTCATTTAATTAGGTCAAAAATTAAGGAAACAATTGAAGACGTTTGAAATAGTAAAAAACATGTGGAATGGCAGTCATACATGCACGTTCCTACAAATCGATAACGTGAAAATGTCACGTTCAGTTACTAACACACCAAAAGAGTTGACCGAAATTCAAAGGACGTGACAGTGAAGTCAAATAATGAAACAAACAAGTGAAGACCCACGTTCCTTCAGTTCAACAGAGTGAGGTAGTCCACGTTGAAACTCCTGATGCGTTAGCAAAAAGTGAGTTAGTTAACAGAATTTTAAAGATAATGTGGCAACGTGGACAGTTAAGGCGGTGCAACAACCTTCCAACAACTCTATAAATAGGATAAGTCTTTTTTGCACAAAAAACACACAACACACTCCGGTCCAAAACATCCAATTTTTTCAGTAGCTTTTAAATTAGTTTTACAACAATTAGTTTGATTTGCCAACACATGACTTAGTTAACCGTTGTAATAGGTAGTTTCATTGGATTTGCAACTTGTTATGCCACTTGGATTTAGTTGTACATTCAATTCTAGTTGTTTGCTTTCATCTAGACCTTCTTCACACGGTGTTATTGATTTGCTCCGCACATTGCTAGCGGTGTATTCGATTCGGATTGTAAAGTTTACAACAATATCCCAATAACTATATTCAAGTTTTTACTTAACTGTCTGACATTAATAATTATCTGTTGTATGTATTTGTTAACTGTGATGTACTAATCAACCAATAGATTAAGTTTGAATTTATTTATATTAGTAATAACTTAATTGATAATAGTTCAACATGTGCTTATAGTTTAAGTTAATTCTGATTATAAATCAACAAGTTAACTAGAATCAATTAGCATTAAAACCATTTGTCTAACATTGAAGTCCTTGGTCAAAGGGAAAAAGACCCATTAGAGAATCAGTTTTTTTTTTTTAATTTAATCCCCTGAGCAGTTTTGGCTAAGCAGTCGATCGATTTTGAAAGACTCTGTTTACTGAATAACATCTTACTAGTTAGACAAATACTACTATCTCACACTGAGTTCAGCGAACTGACGAACTCTAATACGCCTACACACAAAATTATTCGTGAACAACATATTCATGCTATTCATGGGAATGTCCCTTATAAAAACTTACTTATGAAAATATTAATTTTCGTAAATGAGGTTGTTCTTAATAAATCCGACACCATAGTCAGTTGTTATAATTTTTTTATTGCATTAATTATAGTAAATAATGCATTAAATAATATAAAAAAAATTATAAAATTTATCAATATAATATTTACTATAAGTCTATAACTAATATAATAAAAAGATTATAAAACTTATTAGGAATTTCTTAACATGTGCCCTTAAGCACACAATTCAAGAGAATATTCTCTTGAATTGTGTGCTTATTCCCTTGAACTTAATGCAAATGCAGAAATCAAGAGAATATATACACAATTTAAGAGAATATTCTCTTGAACTGTGTGCTTAACATGTACTCTTAGGACACATGTTAAGAGGACCCAACTTATTATAATAAAATTTGTGATAATTTTACCGTAATTGGAGTTGTCCTTTACCATTAATAGCCAAGGATATCTCAGATTTGACAATAATTTTCTTTTAGGGTACTAATAATAATGTCTTTATTTGACAATCTTCAAAGTTCAAACAATTTTGTTTTGGTCAATTATGTTCAAATTATTAATTAGAACTAAAAATAACGATTGGACATTTCAACCCTTGTATGGGAACTTGGGCCTAAAGAGAAGAAAGCTGAATCCAAAAGCATTTCCCCTCTTTATTTATTCTTTACTCTCAATGAAAAGGTGGCCTAGCAAAAATGGCCGATATATCTCCGTCATAGCAAACTCAGCCACCACCGCCATTGGTAAATTACACCCCAATAAGAGCACCATCTAGAGAGAGAAACAAACAAACAGATTCTAGAGAGAGCAGAACAGAGAGATGGTGTTGAATAGCCATCTGGTGGTAGGAGTAGCAAACGTTTCTGCAAATGCTTGCCAATACATAGCCTGCAACCCAGAAAGATTAAACAGCGACCGAGTTTTGCATCTAATTTTCTGCTTTCCTTTTCAACAATTTCGCAATTTTGCGCTCTGTCTCTGCTCTGTATTTTGTTTTCCTCCCCATAATCCTTTTCATTCATCTTCTTCATCATCATCAGATTCTGATTCTGATTTCTACGATCCCAACTCCGATTGATTGACCCATCAATACATATGTACAGTTTTGTTCTACCCTTTTTTGATTTGGTTTTTATTTTGACTATAACTGATGTTGTGATTCAATTTACTTGTAATACGAATTGAGATTAAGATTAAGAAAATCTCAAATGTTAGTTGAATGATGAATGGGATACTTTTGGGTTTAATTGTTGTTGGGTTTTGTCTTTATTGGTTTAATAATGCTCTTTTGATTGATCTGTGTTTTAGTAGTCTATGCATTCAGAATTAGGGATTTACTGTACGGTGGTCAGAATCATTCAAGAAAGAACATTGATGATTTGGATCTATTACTGTAGGGTATGACTTGTTTGGATGTGAGTTTATCCATAAGTTCTGTTTGGTTACTTTGATATGGTCTTGCTGGATATGACTTTTTATCCATAACTGTTAGGTATCGATTTGTTGGATATAAGTTCACATATATGGTGCTTAATTGTGAAATGATTGACTAACTGAACGTGTGAGAATGCTTTAATAGCAACTGAACATGTGAGATTGTTAAGCATACTATCATTATCATTGTCATTGACACTCTTGAAATGTACCCAGCTAGTTTTGTTGTTATATGGTCTGTTAAAAGATCAAATAATGTCCCATGGTTACCTATTCTGGTAAGGAATGATCATTGGTAGTGTCATTTTCTTGTGATCAACCACATATTTCAATCATCACCCCTCCCCCCGTGTTTTTGGCTCAACCTGCCTATATTCTTATGCTGCGTTTAGATTGAAAGAATGGAATGGAGATTGGAATGATTCATTCTATTCTAGTTGCAATAATAAAAAAAACTACTCACAAGGCTTTGGACATGAAATCTTGGGCAAGAATGTTAAGTTTCAGTCGAAAATAGGGAAAAAAACAGGATGGTTCGATTCATTCCAATCACAACCAAACATAATTTTTTGTATTCCATAGGAATGAGTCATTCCATTCCTACCTTTATTCCTTCAATCCAAACGCAGCATTAAAGTCTTCCCTAATTGACTTGATTTTATATTTGCATGCCTGCAGTAACCTTGCTGCTTAATTGTTGCTATCTGTAGAAAGCTACTAAATTTGCTACTAATCAAAAAAGAAATCTTTGAACAGTTGTTCCTTTTGTTTTTCATTTGTACTTCATGATACAGATTAATTATTTTCTTGATATATGACTTTAGTTTTGGATTCTTTACTATGAAACACAAAATTCAGAGTTGCGCATAAGCAGCTTAGAATTTAACTGTGAGAAGTATCCACCCTTATCCTATATTTATCTTAGACTAGGTTGTTTTCATCATTTCTTTTTGGTCCACTGGTATGGGTTTAACATTATTGTATCCTATAGTGGTATCTGTCCAGTCACACTGGTATGGGTTTTAGCATTATTGTATTATCCTGCAATTTCATCCAATTTCAACTTTATTGACAGTTTGATGATGATGTATAAACTGCTAGCTCCCAGACTGGAATCATATCATATTTTGCTAAATTGGGATTTTTGAAACACTTGAAGGATTCTATTTACAGAAACTGAAGGGATGAGATCCTGCAATTTCATCCAATATCATCTTTATTGACAGTTTGATGATGATGTATAAACTGCTAGCTCCCAGACTGGAATCAGATCATATTTTGCTAAATCGGGATTTTGAAACACTTGAAGGATTCTATTTACAGAAACTGAAGGGATGAGAAAAGCTCAAAAGGGATTTGCTACAGACACAAACTATTCTACAAACATTTTACAAACTGCTAATGTTGCATACTTCACTTCAGCTTTTTATGTGGGGTCGAAGACTATATTGAAGCAACTTGTTAATCAATATGCTGAGGCGGAGTATGCTACATTAGCAGTTTGTAAAATATTTGTAGAATAATTTGTCTGTAATATTACTCCTTTCTTAATACCAAGTGGAATACTCCTCGTGTGGATATTATCAATTTGATTTGGTGAAAGAGCCTTAATGTTATTTACTCTTGCTAGTGTTGGGGTTTGTTTGGATATCAGAGTTTGTAGCGATATTCTTTGATCTCCAAATATAATGTATTATTTTTGCTGCATTATGCATTTGTGCCCCAAACACGGCGTTTGTGAATTTCTAATTTCTCTCGTGGCCTTTTCCCATACACTCTTAGAATTGAAATGCTCACAAGTTTCTGAAAGAAAAACAAAAAACTTTGCAAATGCAATGAGAACTTTGGGTCGTCCTTATATAATTTACTATAAATATTTTAAACATCATTTTATTTTAAGCATTTCAAATATTTGAATGATAAGTCGGTTGAATTTTAATATTTTCTGTTGTGTTCTGTTCAGTTTTGAAATATAAGATTAATTTATACGTTGTGAAGTGAATATTTTAAATTTAAGACTCATCAAAAATTGATATAAAAAATATTAGAGATGATAGTTTTAGTGTTAGATATATATTATATAAAAGTTGAGACTTCAAGAAAAGAATTCCAACCAAATAGCTGAAAACCTAATTTATACCATGAAATATTTTCAACGTCTCAAAAAAAATGACTAAAGTTATAAATTTTTTTGTTTTCAAAAAGATTAGATAAAGTACATAAAATGAAAGATAAATATGTTATCTAGTGGCGTTTTTAGTATAAAAGAGTAAAATACTCGTCGCTTCATATAATCTTGTGAGGTTACTAAAGATAAAATTAAAACTTTTTTATTCTACTTTAATTGTTTTTAATCTGTGAAAATTGTATTTCTTTTTTTGACAAGAGGAGTCCAAATACTTTTGTCTTCCTGCCTGTGTTAGAAAAAAGATGTGCAAATTTTGGATGTCTACACCATGTTAACACTTATTTATATTTTTTAAAAGGAATTTATTAACATGTGCCCTAAGGGCACATAATAAGCACACAATTCAAGAGAATATTCTCTTGAATTGTGTGTATATTCTCTTGAACTTAGTTCAAATACAAAAATTAAGGGAATATGCACACAGTTCAAGAGAATATTGTACTTAGCATGTGCCCTAAGGGCACATATTAAGAGGACCCTTATTCTCTACACCATGTTAACACTTATTTATATTTTTTAAAAAGTCACATCATTATTTTTTTTAAGAAAAAAAAAACTAAATTGGTTCTGTATCTTAGAGTACAAAGATTATTATGAAAAATAATAATTATATAGGGATGAAATTGAAACCAATCTTAAAGTATAAGGACAATATGGTTGTTTAGCCGTATTTTTCTGAAAAGAAACAAATACTATACTAGAGGGTAGTTTTGGTAGGTGCGGGTCGGAGACTGAAGAGAGAAGATGAAGACGCTACACCCGCCGACTTCGTCTCTACGCTACTGCACTTCTTCTATTCTTCCATTTTCTCTCTCATCTCCTCCCACTTCTAATACTAATAAATTAGGAGTAATAAATATCAATAAATATGGGCATTTTACCACTCAATTCTCCTCTAAACCCTTCTCTCTTTTCTCTCCAATTCGTCGCACTTCTCCTCCTCCTTTTCTCGCCATGGCTTCTTCAACCCAGTCCCCTGCTCAGGTCTTTTCATATCTCTTACCTTGTTTAATCCTGTTCTGGGCTTCTATTTTTTTAAAAATAATTTTACAAGCTTTTCCTTCAATTATAACATCGAATTCTTCCCCCTTTTTTCCTTTTTAATTCAATTACTGGGTTTTTTCGATGTTTCTTTTGCTTAATTTATCAAATTAAACCTTAGCTAATCATATTACTAGTTTATTTTATTATTTTCTAATTGTTTTTCTGTGTGCCATCAGAATGTATCGGCTGGTGAACTTGATGGCTTTCAACTAATTCAAGCTCATCAGGTAACTTTTCTATCTCTTTTTCTATCTGGGTCTGGGCTCTGGACATTTACGAATATAACTGAAATGCTAATTTTTTTTATTTATTATTAATACCTTTATTGTTAATTTACATATGCAATTTTGATCTACAGGAAAAGGCTGCCAGGCTCCCTCCTGTTGAAGAAATTAGAACGGTTCTTGATCAAAGCTTACGCGGCATGGTTTCTACTTTCTCTCAGGTTCCTTTTTCTTTTTTTCCCATTGTTCATGTTTTTTGTGGTGTTTGCAAAACATGTGATAACAATTTTCTTTTACTATCCTATGGTACATCAGTTAACATACTAATGTGTTGTGATTCACGTGAAAGACATTAATATCAACATCTATTTAAGAAAACATGTGATACTGTATGTATGTTCTTTAATGTTGTCTACCTCACGTAAGAAAACAAATTGCAACGTCCTATTAATTTTATGTATTCATGTTTTATTAATTTTTAAGGATTCTTGTGTTATACTTGCATTCACTATTGGGACAATATTACCTTTGAAAAAGTTTACATTTCGTTAATCATGGTTCTATAATTCATAGAAAAAAATTGTTTACACTTGTAGAATATGAATTTGACATTGTTTGCCTCCTTGCTTCACAATTGGTTTATGCAATTGGTTCAACTTCTGCAATCCCCCTTCCATCGCAGAAGCACAAGGGTTATCCATCAGGCTCAATGGTTGACTTTGCTTGTGATGCCTATGGATCTCCAATATTAGCAGTCAGCAGCTTGGCAGTTCACAGCAAGGTTTGCTCCATCAATTTGGATAGTGTTATCATCTATCTGTAATTTTGGAATTATTAAGGTGGCTACTACCAAAGTGATTCTCTGTGTACATGTATGAAGTGTATCTTACTACTTTTTTTTTTTTAATTTTTTGGCTCTTGTAGTTTAATTGCCAACTTATATGTTCCTACGTTGGTCTCCTTCTGTCTTTAAAGTATATTGTTGTGTTAAATCACACATGGTTTTCATTGATCACTGCACTACAACGAAAATTAATTTTCCAAAACTATTTCTGTTACTCTGTATAATAGCATAATCTTAATCTCACCCTAGGAATGTTTAGTACTCCCTCCCTTCCAAAATATAAGACCACTATTGGCTTTTTTAAAGTCAATTTGAGACATTTTTAACTCATAATTGATATATAGTTATATAATTATAGTCAAATATACAATAACAAATATTGTAAACTATCTAACAAGTTCTACTAAATCTAAAGTTTTTTCTTTATAATTTTAAACTAGTACACATGACGCACACATTTGCATGTGTCTGTAATTTTTGGAAAATGAAATTTTAAAATAACTGGAGAAAAAAATGTGGAACTAACTAAGGATTCTTATGATTTCGAAGGATCTAGCTACAAGAGAAACAGGAACGGAGACTGGGAAGTTTCATTCAGTTATAACTACACATATACTTTCAAAAATAAACTCAACTTTGAATATAATTACACCAAAACAAACTGCCTTTCCGCTTTATATAATTGAAGATAAATCATATCAATTTTTTATTTGAAAATGTCTCAAATAGACTTTCAAAAAATCAATAATGTTCTTATATTTTGGAAGAGGAGGGAATATTTTATATTTATTGCATGTGAGTTATAATATCTGACACCTATTTCTTGTTGGGCTCTTTAGAAACAAAGCTAAATGGTCAAGGTTAATGATTAGCATGGGTTTTTCTTGGTAATGATTCATGTGAGAATAAAAGTTGAAATTTGCATCCCCTTTATATTTGTATTGTAAAACGCTCTTTTTATGTAACCAAAAAAATCAAACCGGTGCTAATTTAAGTAGTTAATATACTTTCCCCCCTCGTTTTTAATTTTTTTTGAGTTTGTAGTCTACAATTTTGTCAGGTGATTTTGACACTTTTGCCTTGTGCAGGATCTCTTAGCTAATCCCAAGTGCTCATTGCTTGTAGCTAAAGATCCAGAGGATAGAACTGATTTAGTAATAACAGTGCATGGTGATGCTGTTTCTGTAAGTTTTAATTTTGTAGTATTTTATGTTTTTCTTATGAAAGTTAATGTTTTTCTTAAAATAAATTTCTGTAAGCTAATGTCCTAGGTGCCGGTACTTATCTTATGTTTTTTCACCTCCTTTTCTATATTTTCTTTCAATTGAACATCATATTTTACCACACTACTATATTGATGTTTTTGTTGCGATCAATTATCTTATGTAGGTTCCTGAAGGAGATAGAGAAGCTGTTCGTACTGCATACTTGGCAAGGCATCCGGATGCTTTCTGGGTAGCTTTTGCTCACCATTTCTAGCTTGATAGTCTTTCATCGCGCTATATGTTTCCATTACTGATTTTGATGATTACTAAGCTAAACCTTATTGAAGGTCGACTTTGGAGACTTCCAATTTCTTCGCATCGAACCCAAAGTTGTACGTTTTGTCTCAGGGGTTGCTACAGCTCTATTGGGTTCAGGAGGTTTGTGTACTATCCCATTTTCCTTTTTATCGTATCTCATCTCTCCCTTTTCTAATCTTCTTTATTTCCTTTTTATTTTATTTTTTCCTTTTCATTGTTTTTGTTTCTGTTGTGGTGGACATGGAAGTTGGAACATTTGGATACCCTTTCAATCAAGTGGCTAGGCCCAAAAGGGTGGCCTCTTAATGCATTACAGCTTAAGTGGGACGTCGATGTACATTCTTTTGTTGCTCTTGGTTTCTCCATATTATAATGATTATTTTTCTTTTATACTCCTTTCAGAATTTGACAAAGAGGAGTTTAGAGCAGCAAAGGTGGATCCACTGTATCAATTTTCGAAGCCTGTCGCGGTATGCCCTGCTACAATAATGCTTTGTGTTGCAACTTTTTTTCAACATAAAGCCAACCTTGTCAATTCCTGTTTTAATCCCATTTAGTTTTCACTTTCAGTCCCACATGAACAAAGATCACGGAGAAGATACAAAGCTCATTGTGCAACACTCATTGTCGATTCCGGTAAACTGGAATAACTGCTTTCCAAATATATTAGGAAATGCAAGATCTGATCCTACATATTAGACCACAACTTACTCATACAAAAACAGCTTAAAAAGTTGCAAAGAAAGAGGTAGAACGTGTTGAAGGGTCTCTGTATATTACTTGTCATATAGAAACAATGGGGGAAGGGGTATATTGACAAGTGTGTATGAGTACTGGCTGCTATTGATACTTCTTAAGCATGACCTCCTATTTTTTTATTCAGACTATTAACAGCTTGGAGCCTATGTACAGAATAGCTTTATATGGTCTATGATTTAAGTTTCAGTCAGTGAGTTTTAGTAATGCTGTACCTGAATAGCTGATGTGTACTTTCAATTCTTGGGCAGAATTTGTGCGCTTATGGTTTCACATTTTAGTTAACATATTAGCCTATAGGAATTCTATCTAAAATAAAGTTTGGTAATTTGTACATGTCAAAGGATGAAAATTGATATATAATATTTCTCCAGGTGGACTTTGCTGACATTCTGGATCTGGATAGTCTTGGGTTCAATGTTAAGGTGATGCTAATTTACCATTCCTCTTTACCCGACAGCCTCGGGACTTCATTATATTCTTCTCTTCTTGCATATAGTGGGAAATATTAAGCAACAATTGAAAGCCTCTTTTATTGAATTGAATGGCTAAGTGGCTCCACTCAGGAGTTAACTTTTATTAAGGGGCTGCTCTTTGCTATAAATTTTATTTATATTCACTTCATATCCCAAACCTCCCTTAGCTTCATGTCACAATCATGCTGACAATGCTGTTTTTTATTAGGCTGGCTATAAAGGCACTACTCTCAAGCTTCGAATACCTTTCCCCAGACGTGCAGTAGATAGAAAGTGAGTATAAATTCTGAATGATTGACTCAATTAATAATAGATGAACTGATGTTTGATAGTTTGTTGTGCAAATGTCTCGTCTGAAACTTGTTATATTTATCTGTAACCAATGTTGGAGCAATATGCTTTTCTGTTAAATGGTACTAGGAAAGGGTTAGATAACAATGAGAGGGATAGGGGACGAGGCTATGGCGGAAGCGAGGAAGAATTTATTTATATGAATTTGACTTTTTTTTATATTTATTTAAGTCAATTCTTTCCTTTGAATAAGTAAAACTAATCCTAGTCCAATACTTATTGCCATTCAGTTTTTTGTTTAAAAACTTCTACAAATAAGCAGATGTAGCAGGTTTCTTATTATTACACGAATACCGGTGAAATTGGTTATTCTGCCCATCTACTTGTAGACAACAACATATCAAATAAGGGTTTGTACATTTTTTTTGTTGCTAAATTAAGTGTTCGTACAGTTGCAAGTGTGACACTTTTCCTTTCTTTTCTACAGTCTAAAACTGACGAATAGAGTGCTGCTAGGGGATTTTTTTTCTATTGCTGTAACTTCATTATGTATAAAACTTGAGAATTAAAACCAGGGGCCATGTTTTTGTGAGTGGTTCTCTCAAGTGTTCAGGATATATGTATGTAGTAGCATTAAGTAAGGATTGTAGGAGTAAATAAAGCCACAAACTCCACCTTGGAGTAAATAAAGCCACAAACTCCACCTTGTCATCAAAATGAGTGGATTAGAATTTTTCTTCTAATCATAAGACTAATATTTGATTATCATATGCTTGGCTGAAAATGTTAGCAACACTTTGTAGTTCCCTTAAATTCTCTTATTAAGAGAACGTGGTCAAGAGGCAAGAGCAGGAGTATAGATAGCATATATAATTACATTGCTAAGTGAAGGTTGAGTGCCCCGGGTGAATCGAGTTGATTCAGTTCTTATTGGTCATGTTCTCAGCCCCCCCCCCCCCCCCCCCAACTTTTGCAGGGATGTAAAGACTCTCATAGTTGAAATGCTTCAAGCAGCCAAGACTCCGGCTAATTGAGCACACAATAGAAGGGTAAAGATACTTGCTTTTTCCGAATTCCTACCTTTTCATGTTTGATAAAGTACTTACCTGCATAAATTCCTACCTTTTCTTTTATGTTGGAAATTATAAATCTGTCAGTAGCTTGGATTAGGCTTGCATAAGAGCAACACCCCACTTTCCAGTTTGCTCCATTTTATGGAATCTATAATTCTTTGATTCTTTTTTCTGCGGTATGATGCAAAAAAACTCGCAAATTTATTCTTTTCAATGTGAACAGACAAGGTACACCGGAACAAACTGCAAATAAGTTTATACAGTGGTGTCGTTTACCAAAGGAAACAAATAGGGTGACACAGCGTTTAGGTTGTTCTTGCTGCTGCATATGCTTTGAAGGTTTGCTTGAACATTGTGTGTGTGTGTGTGTGTGTGTGTGTGTGTGTGTATATATATATATATATCTTCATCATCTGTCCAAGAAGCTAATCAAGATTTGAAATGATTTGTTCGTGGGATGTATATATAAGCAACAATAAAATAATTGACTGAACCCTGTGTTGTTATCTAGTTTGAGTAAATATATTTATCAACTACATCTACTTGATTGATTGAATGCTAATGGTAATTCTTATCTCGTCATACAGCCAGCCCCAGCCATACAGGGTTTTTTAATTCCTTAAAAAACATTTTTTGTAATATTTGCATTTTTGGGAATAAATGAGATAAAAGCTCAGTCTTTTCTGACATGGAGTTGACTCATCTCATTTTTTTAATGCTAAATATATTATTTACTCTTCTTTTTCTTCTTTTTTTTTCCAAAAAAGTCTCATTTGTTTAAATTTATGTGTTCTAAAACTTTTAATGATAATATAAACGGACATAATATGCTTGTGGGAATTGTTAAATTCACAACACTTTTTGTTATTTTCACAATAAAATGTATAGGATTTATACCGACACTTTTGTTCTGTTGTGAATTAACATTTTCTGAATTTCCTATACTTGAAGTCTATCATCAGAATTTTGGTATGAAACAATATCATATCCTTAGAGTTTATAAGCTTTGCATGTATTGTAAGATTCTTTTCTTTTTTTGATGGGTGAAGTGAAAAACAAATAAAGGGATAGATAGAGAGATATGTATGGCTTCTTTGTTTGTTGCTAAAAAAAACAATACTCTGCCGGTGTTTATGTTTGTCTACCTTTCCATGCACTTTCATCTACAAAATCAAAGATTTACTATTATTTATTCATTATTTCGCCATAAAAATGGAGATTCAAAGGAGTCGAGAGGATTAAAAATAAAAATAAACAATCACAGACTTACTTTTCATCGACTGATCACTTGGTTCACTGATATGAACTTACTTTTCTATTAATATAGAGATCGAGAGTTCTAATTTTATGTTGTGGGGGTGGGGGTGGGGGTGGGGGGTGGGGCGAGTTTCTACTTTTAGTAAGACGCATTTTAAACGAAAAAGGAAAAACACACTTGTATATAGAAATACAAAGATATTATTAATTGAGTAATGTTAGAGGTGTCAAAAGGATAATTTATAGCAGCATAGCCAATCAAATGAAATCTATCAAATCAATATTATGGTGAAACATTATTTCATTTGAAACAATTTTTGAGACCAAAAATTTAAAATCGCTAACGCCCCCTTATTAATTTGCAAAAAAAGACTGCACATTTTTATTCGTAATTATACCATATTCTTAAATTTATCATAACAATTCATACCATCAATATAAAACAATACACTCAATAATGTAAGAGCTAATATGAAACAAAATATATATATATATATATATATATATATATATATCTTTAAAATTCATAAAACTTGCAAAGAAGGTTCGTTTTGTGAAATAGAGAAAATAACATTTATGATTCTAAAATTTTGGAAATCAAATTTAAAAAATGAAAATGAAACTCATTTAGAGAGATGAATAAAATATTAATTATTATAAATGTATATTTTTTTTAAATATGCAATATATACAAGATATTCAAAAATCCCTTGTGGATACAAAATTTTCAACTTAGAATACAAAACTTCAAAGCCATTACAAATAAATTTAAAACTTTTTTACAACATTCATCGCTTTGGAGGATACAAATATTCTCAAAAGATAAGATATGGCCATTTATGTATGGGAGATGAAGCTTTGTCATGCATACGCAAGCAAATAGGGAGGGGAAGGAGCACATGAATTATATAATACATTTAATTTTTTCATTAAGAAATTGGAACCTACACAACAACAACAAATCTAATGTACATACACACACATGCATCAAGTTGGAGATTTGGAGAAGAATTGAGACCACACTAAATCCCTCCCTCCCTCCCTCCCTGCCTGTGAATATATCATCACTCTTTTTTAACCATTCATCATTTTTCCATTTTAAATAATAATAATAATAATAATAATAATAATAATTAATAATAAAAATTCACAAAAAGAGAGGAGGGGGTAGCAGCTCCTGAAAATTTTCTTCATTCTGAATCGCTTTCTACGCTCCCCATGGCCTTCAATCCTCCTCTTGCTCTCTGCTTCATAATCTTTTTTATTAAAAAAAACTCAAAATTAATTATAATTATAAATAAATCCTCCTAATTAGATTATTATTCTGCAGAATTTAAAAAACATAAACACACAAAAGCATATTCCCATCCCTTCAAACGTCTGCATCATTCCTATGAGATTTGACCAATCACCCACCAATCCAAATTCCAAAGAATCTTAGACAGGGAGAGAGAAAGGGGCAGAATGTTTACAACAAAAGGAAATGGGAAATGGGAAATGGGAAATGGGAAATGGGAAATGGGGGTGGTTATTTTATAGTAATTTTACTTTATGCTTAATAGAGTGCAGATACACAAGCAAGCAGAATATTTGGAACTGGAATGGTTAGCATTAAATTCACTTTTGATCAATTGCCGTCGAGGGGATGATCACGTGATCAGTACTGTATTGATCAACTTGACCAACTGACCAAAAATTATTACAATGGGAAAGCCCAATTTCATTTGAGGAAATGCAAAAAGAAGAAAAAAGGATGAAGAGGTAAAAAGCACATACCTTCTTAGAAGTCTTCTTCTCTCTAACTTCATACCTCTCTTGGCACATGTCGGATAGCCATGCACCTGGACTCACCAACTGCTCCCATCCATTCCCACAAAACAAAAGAAAACACTTCAAAATTAGAGAATGAGAAAGAGAGAGAGAGATCAAAGGAGTGTATAAAAAAAAACCCAAATCAAATATTCTTCCTTTTTTTTTGTTTCAATTATAGTACTTATTTCTAAATCAGATCTTTTCACAACTCAATTGGGGAGAAATAGATCCATAGATAAGCCGAAGGCAGAGAGTTAGTTCTTACAAGTAAAGTCCTTTGAATGATTTTGGCCCTTTTCTTAGGCCTCTGAGGAAGCTTACACCCTTTCATAGCCATAAAGTCTTCTTCTTTCTCTTTACTTGACAAACTTATATACAGTTTTGGCCAAACAGCCCCTCCATTTTCCACATTCCCACAATTCTCTTCCAATCCCACCACCGAAGAACCTCTCGTCGGATAATACTTATCCTCCTTCTCCGGCGACGAGGCCGATGCCTTCCGATTCTCCGATCGGAGAGTGGCAGCCTCGGAATTCCTGTTTCCAAACATACCCACGTCAAGATTTTCTTGTAAAACCGAAAAAGATGGAATCTTTTTGGACGGATTTTGTTTTACCTGGTGAGACGAGTGGACGGATGAAGATAGGAGGTTTCTTTATCGGAAGAAAAAGTGATGAACGGGGAAGAGATTTTCCGGCGAATTCTGCCGCCGGCGCCGTAAGGAGAGACTTGTGGGTCTCTTTCTCTTACTCTTACACATCTGAGTCTTTTTTTGTTACCCCACTTCAAGAACAAATCGGCTTCCGGTAATTTACAAGATCTTTGATTCCTCTCGCCTTTCTCCATTTCTGCCATTAAGATTTAACAAAAAGATGAAAACCTTAGGAACCCCAATTGGGAGCAAAAAAGACGAGTTTAATTTATATGAAATATTCACCTGTAACTTTTAAGATCTGTGGCTGTTTTTGGAGAATCTAGAACAAGAGTTCCTTGGAATACCCTGCAAATTGTAAGATATGAAGAATTACAGATGAAATTTGAAGGCAGTTTTACAAAGAAGAAGATGAAGAGAGGAGAGAGGAGAGAGAAGAAATCTTACAATGAAAGAGCTTCATATCAATATCTCTGCAAATTGGAAGTATATATTTTCTTGTGAAGGACTCTTATCTCTCTTTCTCTCTTCTATTCTCTCAGTCTGAGTGTTTGATTTTTGATAAATAATGGAGGTCTGCTTCTCCTTCTTCTTCCTCTTCTCCATTTATATGTCTCTCTCTCTTCAGAAAATTTAGATTTATATTTCATCCGTTGGATTTTAGCCAGTGAACGGTTGAGGATGAGCGTCTTATATATAAAGGAGCAAACACCCATCATATTGGGCTCAATCAGCCTTAAAACCAAGCTTCTTTGGTGTTCATTTCTTCCAGAAGAAATATCCCAAAAAGCCCAAAACGGGATTTTAGAAAGTTTATAGCATTCTTTTTAATGGTCCAGCCCAATTAACTCAGTTCAGCCTATCCAATACTTAAATAACTACTGTATTATCTAGCAAACCATTGCAAAGCTGAAGCATCTACATTATTTGGGGCTATGGGTTGGGCTCACAATCAAGACTTTTCTGAAGTTGTTTTAATTAAAGTTTGATTTTTTTTTTTTATTTTTTTGGTTGATGTGTCAGATATTAAAGCTTTCCCTTCTATGTTTCAATCAACTAATACATAAGAAAGTAATTTATTTGTAACAAAATATAACATTAATTTTGACTTTTTAAAATTAATTTTGGATCTGATAATATTTTAAATTGATTTGAGTTAATTTATTTTAGACAATACAATAATAAAAAAGTGTAAAATATTTTTAAAAAAATTAAATTTACTAATTACAAGATTTATTATATTCAGAAGTTAAATGAACTACATTAATTTTGAATTTTAATATATTTTAGATTAACTTTAAAAGGTCAAAACTGGTGTTATATTTTGGGATGAGTAGTTATAAATAAGTTAAATTTGCTCACAAACTTGCTAGAAGTTTCTTTTAATGATTGTCTAATTCCTTGTTAATGAAAGTTCTTAAAAATTCCAAAATAATAATCACAAGAAATAAATAGTAAAACTAAGAAATGGTAATATGTACTCTATGACGATAACCTTTTTTACCCAATGGGTTGTTGGGAGGAATGTTTTGCACATTCTTATCGGTCGTCGAACTGAAAAAATTATTGGGTGAATGATTTATTGGTTCAATCAGTGATTAAACCGTTTTTGAAGCGGTAACGTCATAAATAAATAAAAATATTTATTATTAGTAATTAATAAAATTTTTACAAATCTCATTTTTTAAGAACTAAAACATAATAAAGATGAGTTATAATATTACTAAAACTCTAAAAGTGGTTAATTTTAATATTAAAAAATATTGATACAAAAAATATAAAATAATAATAATAAATCATTTTACCGAATCAACTTAATCGGTTTTACCGATTGAACCATCGGCTCGACAGGTAATCAATCGGTTTAATCCAGGTTTTGACCAAATTAATTTAAAATGGCCCGCCAAATCGACCGAATATAGAATCGGTTTCTGATTAAACTGGTTAAATCTGTTGGTACGGACTTAGAGCATCTCCAGCAAGCCGGAGAAGACACAAATTCTATACTAAATATAGTGTAGGACTCAGATTTTACTTCAGCAGTAAGACTAAATATAGTCTATGGGATTTTCAGGTAAGCCAAAGAGACTATATCAAGGAACTAGAATTTGGTGGACTATAATTTAAAAATATTTAAGTGAGAGTGTGGAAGATTATTTGGTGGACAATAATTCATTAAATATAATATAATCTTTTAATATTACAGTCCATATGATAGTCTATCTGCTGAAAGGATTAAAAGACTATCCCATAAATTGATGTCATATAGACTAAATATAATCCATAGTATACTCTAACTTACTGAAGAAGCTCTTAGTTTCAAAACAGGGGTTGGGATGTCATTATAGAAAGTGAATTCAACGTTTTTTCATTAAATTGGGAAAAAGAAATAATGGTTGTTAGTGCTACTTGCTAAGAATGTTGGAAGTGCAATAAGCTTTTTCACGAAAATGAGATCTCAAAATTATACTCCCTTGTGACTAAAAGTATACTTTTTTTTGTCTTCAAAATAATAAGATAAAGTAAAAGACAAATATAATATTTAGTGGAATCCACTACTATAAAATAAATAAATAAAAGTAATAATCGCTTTATATAATTTTGTTGGGTTATTAAAGATAAGTTTAAAATTTTTATACTCTTTTTCCTTTATTTTTATTTTTTCTTAATATATGTGTACATCATATTTTACTAATCATTTTAAGGACGGAGGGAGTACTATATTAATAATTCTACAACAACAGTCATAGTGTACTTTTTAATTTTTGTGTGGTTAGAAACTGATTTAAACTCTAAATGTATTTAAATAATTCTTTCAATTTTTTTTGTCTAAATAAATAAAAATAACATTGAATAAATTTTTTATTTACATACCCTTATCGACAATTAAAAATTATATTCAATATCCATCTTCTTTAACCAATTGGTCAGTAACCAAATTTTTTTTCTCTTTTATTTTTTTAACATGTATGCAAATTGTATTTTACTGGTCGTTTTGAGGACAGAGGGGAGTAGTATTACATTAATAATTATGCAACAATAATCATAATGTTCTTTTAAATTTTTGTGTGGTTAGAAACTAATTCAATTACGCATCGAGACTTTTGTTTAGAGCATTTGTAACATTTTTAGAGTTGAAACGTGGAAGTAAGGTTGTAAAATAAGCAAATAGCTTGGCTCGATTTGTACTCGTTTGACTAAAAGTTCGATTCGAGCTCGACTTAAAATATACATGATTTAAATATGAGAAAATTTTAAAGTTCGATAAATTACTCGAACCTTCTCAAATTATAATTTTTTATTGACACTCAAATTATATTCGTTCGAAATGTTCAAATTGTTCGGGTTCGATTCGGTAACTAAAAGAGTTTCAATCAAACCTTATTTTTATACTCGATAAATTTTGTGAACCAAATCTGAGCACTCAATACTCAACTTGACTTGGTTCACCTACTTGGTAATTTTTTTGATAAACTTCACAATTATAAGTCCGCATAAATTTATTGCAATACATAACAGGATTATACTGGACGTATTGTATGTGCCAATTGCCATTTAGCTAATAAGCCCGTGGATATTGAAGTTCCGCAAACCGTACTTTCTGATACTGTATTTGAAGCAGTTGTTCGAATCCCTTATGATATGCAACTAAAATAAGTTATTGATGTAAATCCAACTTTCGATTCACTCACTCATGGGATCCGATTGGTCATAAATATTATTTGTATTTTAAAATGAAATAAACATATTGATTTTTTTAAAAATTATTTTTGAAAACTTTAAAATTAAAAATTGTTAGGGATGGTTTTAAGAATCGAATACAACTAATATTATAATTAGTAATATTTTTGAGTTAGTTTGAAACAATTAGTATTGTTTGCATTAAAATTTAAAATAATTGGTAATAATTTTGAATTTTAAAATGTTATATAACAATATAAAATGAATCAACCAAACAGTAAAATGGAATTAGAAAAATTATCTGGTAAATTTATCGAAGGAATTGATATTTAATATTTTTACAAGACCTCATTTATATGAATGTAAGTTCTATTTACTATTCATGTGAGTGGAGTTTTGTGAAAATATCAATTTCCATGGTGTAAATTTCAATTCCCAATATTAAATATGATGCACATGAAAAGTCGGCGTTACCCTTGAGAATATAAACCACAACCCCAGAACATGATTCAATTAATGCCAGGGCAAAAGTGTCCCTATAGGCGAATATTTTCAAAGAGTCCTCCTATGGGGAGCCGAATTGGACAGCCAAAATAGACATTTTTAATTTTTTTTTTTTGTTTTTGTTGTGAATCCCAAAAAATGTATATATATCCCTTCATTTCATAATAATTGTCGTTTTAATTTCATGCACATGAATTAAGAAAGTCATTTAATGCTATCATTTACTCCCTCCATCCCATAATAATTGTCGTTTTAGCTTCATACACATGGATTAAGAAAGTCATTTAATGCTATCATTTATTATTTAAAATTTATGTAAAATTTCATCACTACCCCTTTATGAAAAGTTGAAAACTATTAATACAAAGGAGAGAATTTTTTAGAACAATAAGAGAAGGTAGGGGTGATATAGGAAAATAAATAATTTATTCTCCTAGAAAGTTGTAAATGACAAATAAATTGGGAAAAAAATTTCTTCTAAAACGACAGCTATTATGAGATGGAGGGAATAGTTTTTATTTCAACTGGAATTTTTTAAAAAAAATGTTTTAGGTGTAATTTGTATATATATCCAAATTACACCTAAAATATTTTTTTTATAAAAAATTCAATTGAAATAAATATTATATATTTTTTGAGAGTCACAATAAAAATTAAAAATGACCAATTTAACTGTACACCTAGACTTATTGATTTTCAAAAGAAACTAGAGGTCCCCAACTATCACAAAATGTAAAAAAAAACACGGTAGTTAAGACTTAGAGAGATCAGGGAACACAACCACCACATGACCGTTGGCGACAGCTGTTTGGCAACTTAACACACCCTGTCAACAAACGGGCAGGCCGGGCAATCAATATCTTAAAAGCAAAAGCCATGAAAAAAGCGATATGCGCATCTGGTGGGAGTCACGGTCTGTTAGGGTGTTGTTCGTAAATGATTTATGAGTTGATTAAATTAATTTATAAGTTATTTTATAGTGTTCGATAATGATTTATAAATCAAAAATAAATAAATAAATAAATAACAATTTGGTAGTAGTACTTATTTAAAAAGAATTTTTTTAACATGTGCACATACTAAGCACGAAAATTAAGTGTTGGGCACTGAATTCAAGGGATCGAGTCTATTAAAATAATATTTCAGTGGGGCTATGTGCATTTAAAAATTACTTCATTTTAGTGGATCCCATCCCTTGAATTCAGTGCTTAACTCTTGATTTATGTGCTTAGCATGTGTCCTAACGACACATGTTATGAGAATCTATTTAAAAATGACTTATAAATCATTTCTAATAGGTTGATTTGACCAAATATAATATCCATTTTACTCCTCTTATATTTTACTATTGAATTAATGTATCTTTTTATTAATTTTTATATTTTATTTTAATTTATAAGTCATTATCACATATTCATAACTTGTTTTAACTTATAAATTAAATTGGTACCGAACAGTTTTTACTTATAAATCAACTTAAATTTAACTTAAATTCATTTTAAAATAAGTCTCTCTTCGGGCACCCTCTATATAAACCGACCTTCCATTCATTTATACCAATTTCACTACTAGCTAGTATATTTTTCTGCTAATTTCGCCCTCTTCACGAATTCTTCTTTCTCTCTCCAAAATTAATTAAGAATGGAGGCAATGAAGATGAAGGTGTTGGTGGGTGTTGTGATGATGGTACTGGCGGTGGTTCAGAATGCGGCGGCGGCAGCAACAGAGGCCCCTGCACCCAGTCCTACTTCAGATGCCTCCATTTTTGTACCCACTGCTGCTGCTGCTGCTGCTATGGCTATGGCTTCTCTCTTTGCTCTTGCTTTTGGATATCTCTAGCTTATAGTTTCATTTAAATTAATTTGGGTACGCATTTGAATGGAATTTATGTGTATGTATGTAGCTAATTGCGAGATTGTTTTAATCTCAAGCTTCTTTTGCGTATGGTTGTCATGTGGGGTGGGGTGGGGGTGGGGGTGGGTAATTAAAGAGCTTGAGACCGGTTTGTTTTGGAGATTTCATTTCTTTGATTCTTTTTGTACTCTTACTTTGTTTATATGGTTGTATGTATTATTGAACATATTAATATTCATATTTTTTATCTACTCATTATTGTTTCTTACAAATGTTTATTATATTTTCTAATGCTAAGAGTAATTATTAACAATATCTTAGACCATTTTGAGATTGTCTATAAATAGCATTTTGATTTACATTTGCATATTATTGTGCTCATATTTTTTGAAACTAAGAAGTAATTAACTAACTTGGTATAATGCATAATAATTATCCCCTCAACAACTAAGGTTTCTTTAAAAGTTGGCAAGGTTCCGTCCATAGTGGGACGTGTTCGGCTGTTACTTATAAGTTAGTTAAAATAATTTATAAATTATTTTAAAATAAACAAGTTTAATCAAAAATAAAGATTATTTTACCCTCGTCGTAGTCTTATTGATAAATCACAACTTAAAATAACTTTTAAATTTTGATTTACAAGTCATCGCCGAACGTTCCCTAATAAGACCCTTTTTTAACTCATTTTTTCTATGTGCAAAATTGTTTTATTTTTGTTGGCGTTAATATTCCCAATTTTGAAACTTAATATCAATACAGAAAAAAAAAAAGTAATTCTAATGTGGAAGTGAAATTATAATTTTCATAAACTCTTTAAATAATTTCGTAAGTTTTTTCTCACATAAATATAAGTAAATTTCTATCTATCTCAAATATCTATAAATAGTCCAAGAGTATGTAATTACAGGATTATACAGTGTTAAAATTCAGTTTTTTCTCACATAAGGTTTTCAAATTTCTTTATCTTTATTCTAAAATTCAGATTATACAGTGTTAAACGGTGACACTGTGTTACTAAGTTATAAAATTGTTGGAAAAAAAAATAAATAGATTGAAAATTTAAGCTTTTTTTTACCGAGTTTTTTGATGAATAGAAAATACAAGAAATGGACCAAAAAAAATAATCTTGGTCATATTTCTTATCAAAAGTTTTTTGTTTCAAAAATAAACAGATTAGACGGAAAAATAAATCACATGAGCAATTTTTTTATAATCCTTATTGTACCCTTACATTATAAACACAATACAACTAATACAAGAGTAAAATAGAAAGATTATTATTGACTTTTGATAATCAATTTGATATATTTTTAAATTTTAAATTGAGATGATTCTAAAAAAATTATGAAACAATAAATCTCATTATATTAACTAAAAATAAATAAATCCATATCAATTTTAAAGTTAAAAGTATTTCAAATTAAATTTAAAAGTCAATAATAATCTTATATTTTAGAACTAAAGAAATATTTTAAATATAAAACTTAATTTTTTTTATAAACTCAATAACAATAAGAAAGCCAGAAAGTGAAAAAAACTTATAATTTATTTTATACAATTTTAAGTTTTCTACTATCCCTACCCCCAAGGAAGGCCCAGAATCAAAAAGAAGGGAAGAGATGGAGGGTATTTAGTAATTACGACAAATCTTATAAAATTGCAGATGAAGAAACCCTAATCATCTCTCTTTTAAACCCCGCATTGCAGAGGAGCGGCAGAGTTTCTCACACAGTGCCATAATAAGCAGGTAAATCCTCTCCCCTCAATATCTTCTTGTTTGTTATAGGGTTTTCATGTAGAAGGCTTTTGCTTCTTTTTTTTTTATTTAAAAAAAAGCCTCTAGAGTAGCCATATGAATTATTTGGAGTTTCATGTATTGGCTTAGTTATGAGGCTGATACTGATAATTAGATCCAGAACGTTTATTTTTACTGCTGGATCTCATTGCTATGGCATCTTGAAGGGATTGTTTGTTTGACCCATCCATTTTCCCCCAAGCAGCCTTGGACATACATGTATACATACACACACATATATGTATATATATATATATATATATATATATATATGTATGTGTGTATGTGTTTGAATTTGAATTTAGATTAAATTGCCCTCGAATAATCGGAATGGTTTGCAATCAAGCAAAATTGCTTTTCGGTTCAGACAAGGGCGCACAGCAAGAGAGTCAAGTGGGTCAGTTATTTGATCTGATCTTGAGCCCTCTCACCTGAATTAATTATTTTAGGGTATGGAACTTGCTTTTCTTGGCCATGTTCCTTTCTGAGATTGATTCAGATTACATATTATTTTTTATTTTTTCTCCCAATTGGTTTATTTTTTATTTTTATTCTACTTAGATTTGATGTTTTGGATTATTTTTGTAAAATGTATGTGAAATTTGGGAAAAGAGTAAATTAGAGGTGAATAATATTATGTTGCTGGTTAAGCGGCACCATGAAGCATAGCATGTGTTTATGCAGTGAGATGGTGCTTCCTTAGACCAGTCATAGTAAAATCTCAACCAAACAATATGGATGCGGTTACTACGAAGACTAATACAGTACTGGCACGCTGTGTTATATTGTATTGGTCAATTGATCAAGAGTAACGTTGGGACCTAGTTGCTCTTGGGCTGTTTCTTTACAGATTTTTGCAGTTAGAAAGAAATCCTGGTTACAAGATTGACATTTTATAAACATGATATCCATATAATTGGGAAGACAAAACTAAAACAACTATTCACTTTATATATTTACAATGCACACTAGAAACAAAGCCATTTAGATTGAAAGCTTCCGTCTATCATGTAAAGATGAGACTGAGTTTGGAAGAATAATAAGACGGACAAATGTAGAAATTGAAATTTATAACAAATTGAAAAGAAATCAATAATTTGATTAGACAAAAAATTTAAAAAAGGCGTGCTTTCATTTTGTAGTCAGAATTTGTTAGTATAAACGTCTGATTAGATGCAAAATTTTGGGCATTATTTTTGCACAAGTTTAAGGGAATATGCACAATATTACGTTGTAAGCATGTGCCCTTGTCCCGTTAAGAAATTTCAATTAAAAATTAATATTATCTTGTAAGCAAGTGTTCTAAGGGCACATGTTAAGAAATTTCAATTCAAAATTAATATTACCTTGTAAGCAAAAAAAAAGGACAAAACAGTGACAATTGGAACAAGTAAAAACTACTATAATACTAAGGAACTGATATTTTTATATGTATTTTTGATATTTTCACATCATATTCTCTCACATGAGCATACAATGGGTCACATTCATGTGAGAAGGAACCTTGTGAAAATATCAAAAAACAAATATAAAAATAATGCTCCCCTAATATTTATTACATGCCAACAAAAATATAAAGGAAATAATTTAACAGTAAAAATTATATTTGTGATATGAATATTGATCCCAAATGTCTTGTTTGTTTTTAAATTTAAACTTATAACTATTAATTTAGGGATTATAAAATTACTTAATAATTTTAAAATTATAATTATAATTCTAAAATTATAATCCCGAAATTATAATCTTTGTAAACAAACATACTCCAAGTGTTTTCTTGAATGGCCTTATTTTTTTTATTTTTCTATTGCTAGATGTAATTATTTAAAATGTTACATTAATTTTATTTTAAAAAAAACAATATTTCAAATCTAGACAAATTCATTTCAAATATTATAGAATTCTAAAACTTTTATTTAATCGATGCTGTAGATGTCTAATTTTTCCTTGGCCCTTGCCCAGTCAAATTTAGGCGGTAGAGGACCCGCACAACGCCTAAAAAAAAAAGAAGAAAAAACAGAACACTTTGAACATAGTAGTCCTTGAACGCACATTAGGTAAGAAAAAGTCCTACTACTGGTAAAAGTTGTGATCGTCAAGTTTGAAGTGCACAAACCATCTCCGTCAAAACCATAATTTCATTGCTGCTCTCTCTCTCTCTCTCAGAAAATCAACGGTCTAGAATGAGGGTAGTTACAGGGTAATATTACATCAGCTCGTGAAAGTATTAACTTTCGGACAATTCCTATTATTATACAAGGAAATTACAACTTGTAAATAACTACATGTTTATATTCCACTGTTTGTATTTTAACATAATATACAAAAAAAGATAGCTGCCCTAAATTTACATGCTTTTGACTACGTTCCTTCCCCTCCTCCCCCCCCCCCCCCCCCCCCCAAAAAAAAAAAATGCAACTCAAAAACTACAACAGCTTCAGCTATTATCACTGGCAATTAAATTTTAGAATTAGACAGAATATCTAAGTCAACAAAAACAAAAAGATAAGAAAATAACCTGTAAATGGATGGGAGGGAGAAGGCCCTGATAGATGCGAGGGAGGGGGGAGCAGGGTCTTCGTAATCAGTCGTCTTTCTATATATATATTCCGATATGAGAAACTCAACCCTCTCATATAGTCTTTGATGCAAATCTGCAGGCCACCTTAGGATGAAGAGGTTTTACCTAACGAGACAGAAGCCAGGGAAGAAGCCCAAACACGGGCATTCTTTGCACCGCGAAGGAAGTTACTGGTTTTGCATAGTTTCAACTTGGTCCAAATCCTCTTTAAATCGATCACCTGAAGGACACGTCCCAATATTTGGCTCGTCTCTCCAAATATTTCCAAGTTCAAATGTGGTCCATATGACAGCCACAAAGCTTTCAAGTGTAATAAGACTTTGGGGAAAATATATAGGAATCCGATGAAACAAAGAAAAAACAGAGAGACTACCAAGTAAGGTTCCCTTCTTAAAATCTCATTCGGTGATGAACCTACCCACGATTGCATAACAAAATCTCTGCTGCTTCCAAAATTGACAGGTTGCTCCATAGCACCATAATGAACTGGCTCCCATCCTAAAAATTTTAGCAATCAGTTGAAGAAAAGTCAATTAGTCATACTAATCTCAATTTCTCAAGGCTTCATCTGTAAGTAGGGGGAGCTATGACAGACACAAAATACATTAGTGAATACAGGGAAACGATTGAACACAACATTAGGCCAAGAAAAATTTGCGCTAATGCATATTTGGCGGGTGTTGCAGCCTCAGTCCTTGACACTTTAAATAAGAGATGCTAAAAGAATATGTAAATTTATAAAGATTTGTAGCTAATCAATTACCTGTTGTTTTCCTATAGAATCTTATAAGGGAGGGGAGATCTTTTGCACTGTGAAATCGCATTATTGATGTCTGCTTCACCATTAATATCGTGGGAAAACTATGTACTCCATACCTTGAAAGTATGCTGCAATATGCCACAAAAAACAGACAAGAGAATAGTTCTGAAAAGTATCAGAGAGACAAATCCTATAAGACCCGAGATATTATTGTTTGGCATTTCAGCAGAAATTGTTATTGGAAGCAGAAATCAATAAAATTTCGCTTTTAGAAATAAAATATATATTACAGCAGTATAGCATGCAGTCAAGTTGGTTTATGAGAATAAAAAGGAAGCTCCTTTAGCAAGAAAACATGAAAAAGTTTAAGTTTAACAACCACCCTAAACAGTTGGAACATAGTCCCCAATGTATAGTTTGGTGGATCAAAAGCACCCCCAAGTTATTAAAAGTACAAATAATAAAGAAAATAAAGAACAAATGGCGTAAAATAACTAGTATTGTAACATTGCTCTTGAAAAAGAATGTGTCAGAGGCTTCTTCTAAAACCAACCAAATAGAAGAGAAATAAAAAAATATGAATTACAAGGTGGGTAAAGAAAATGAAAGAGTGAACAGATCACCTTGGCACCACTGAGGATTCTTCAACTGCCAAATGGTTAATTTGAGGAAACATGGAACTCAAGACTTCAAATGTTGAGACGACATTGTGTGAGAACGGACACCAGGAAGCATAAAAGAGTACAGAAGTGTATGCATTTGCACCTTTGGAACTCAATGTTCTGTCAAGTAAGTCACCGCCCACCTAACAAATATCAAAAGGTATTTTACATATCATTAAAATTGTCTGTTGTACTTGTTCCAAAGTATCACCAAGTAGAAAAAGAAGAATTAATGATAACTACATGGCAGAAATACTTGTACCATAGGTAAGTAAATAAAAAGGGTAAGATGGACGCTAATTTTTGAACTAAAGAAACAAAGATAAAATAAACTTGATCAAGTAAAGAGCAAAGGACTAATATTATAGTCATGGAAAAGGATGATACTGTTAACAATTTTTCTTCTTTTCTTTTTAAAAGCGGCTAAGGATGACTAACTTAAACCAGTTAGGCTTATGCTTCACTTTTCATCCCTATACTGAAGGTCAAAAGCTGGTGTACTGTTGGAGATCACGTTGCTAACTAGAACCAAGTACTAGTATGGTAGGAATTTGGTTCTAATAACTCAAGCATCGGACCATAGCTGAAACCTCATTGAGAATATGAGAGGTTATTTCCAGAAAAGAAGAACTCGATATGTTTCCTGTATCTACTGAGGCATGTCTTCTGCAAAAGATAAGATTTGGCTAAGTGTACCTCTGAGATATAAGGCACATTACTCAAAAAACAGCAATTAACAGTGGAGTTATAAAACCCTACCCCTTACAAAGAACAATATGTTGCATTCTGGATATGATGTGTTGCTCCAATGCCTTTGTTCTTGAATTGTCAAAAGGTATAAGCATAAGCAATGTGCTCATAATTTGAAAACTTACCACCTACAGCATAAGCACCAATCACCATGCTTAAATTTCAGCTTAAGCAGCAGCAGTGGCAATTTACACTTTATGATGCTGTTGTTTCTCAACATGTTGCCCGTTTAATCCAAGTGGGGTAGAAGGCTAACAAGTTCTTTATAGAAAATGAATATGTTCCCAAGAATTTTAGCTTCTTGTGAATTTTGTGATGAAATCATAATTTGTGTAATACCTATGAATTTTTAAGATTGATTATTAAAGATTCTGTTTCTTTTTTTTATACTTCATTTATATATTCTAAAATCTGCGGCCCTTCACAAAACGCACAACTAGGTCTGTACCTTCTTTCTAATCCTAAAATAACTATTCGCCAAGCTCAGTTAATTTCCTGCTATTCCTTAGGGTCAGACTATTTTCAGCCTGCAAAAAACTCACAAGTCACAAACTAAGTCCACATAATTAACTACTGCTCTAGAACAGGTAATATTCAAATCTCTCATATTTGAACATCCCGTGAAAACAACCTTTTTTCTTATTGATAGAAAACACAACAGAAGCTTCTGACCTAGCCTTCAACATCAAACACACTAAATTGAATAAGTTATTAAAGAAAAAAAAGTAGAACTAGATCTATAAATAAACAATAAAATTATAGTGGAAAGTAGTGTGGCCATTATTCTGTTAAAGTCAATTGGCACTAGGAACATAACCACCTCTAAATGTGAGAAACTTCCCTGAACTTTCTTTGATTATAAAGTTGATATTGAAATTACAAAAGGTCCAAACTTGATAAACTTTGACTATTTATTCTTAATTACTGGTACATTATGTCTATTTGCAAAAGACACCCATAACATTCACAAGTCAAATGGTAAAACCTTTATTCCAAATCCCTAATTTCAATTACATAGGATCCATAAAAACAACATAATCATAAACAACACATCTTAACACACCGACAATCACTGAAGAAAGTAGACCTAATATATATAGAAATTATCAGAAATTAAATTCTTCAATTTCCCCAAAAGCATAAACATATCAGAATAGGCCCCAAAAAATTGAACTATAAAATCATCTCTCAAATAAGAGCAATTGAAATTATATTTCAAGACCCAAAACCATCAATCAAAAAACCAATAACTTTTATATTTTTATCAGAAACGGAAAAATTAAAACAAAAAATGAAATTTCATCATTAAAATTTATCGAAAGGGGGAAAAGGGTACACAATGAGTATACCTGGAGAGGCGAGCTAGGGGAATATGAGAGAGGAGATTGAGAATTCAGAGAGTTGAGGAAGAACGTCGATTGATGAGAGCATATGGGCGGTGACGACGATGAGGCGCATAATAGCGAGGATAAGGCGCAGATGCATAGAAACAAAGCAGTAGCCATTGATTTCGACATCGGAGGATTTACAGAACAAGAAGACGAAAAATTGATAGAACATAAGAGGATAAATTTACTGATGATTTTGGAGAAAATAGTCTCTTCCTCTCTCCTCTCTCTCTCTCGCTATCTATATATAATATCTGTGTCCTGTGTCTCGCGCCCTACATGACGAGCGAGATTTATCCTAAATTTTGAATATTATTTATTGAATGAGCGAAAAATTCAAAATTATTTATATTTTGTTATATATATATATATATATATATATATATATATATATTAGCCGTACTACCCGTGCCTTCAACACTAGGTACGAAGAAAAAGGAGGAAGAAAGATTGTCAGCGCTTGAGAATAGAGAAAGCAGACGAACTAGGAAGAAAGAAGAACGGAGGAGGATATGAGAATGAGAGAGTAATTTTTTTTCTTTGAAGTTAAAGAGGATATAATGAACGATGAGATTTATCTCAAATTTTAGATGGTCCTGATCGTTTATTAGGGTAAGCGGGAAATTCAAAATTAATTGTGTTTTGTTAATTAGATTAGCCGTACTACCCATGTCTCTGGCACTACGTACGAAGTGGAAGGGAAAGGAGAGATTGTCGGCGTTAGATAATGGAGGAGGCAGAGGACGAGCTCGGGAAGAGGAAGAACGGAGGAGGATCTGAGAGTGAGGGGAGAGCAATTTTTTTTCCTTTGAAGTTAAAAAGAATATAATGGACGGTGAAATTTATTCCAAACTTTGGACGGTCCTAATATTTTATTAAGGTGAACGAAAAATTCAAAATCAATTGTATTTTGTTAATTAAATTTATAGATATAGATATGTATTTATGTATCTAAGTATACAAGTACAGAAGTACTCCTTTCATTTCTAATTAACATTTTGATTATTTTAAATCAATTCGTAAAATATTAAATTAATATAAAATTATTTATTTTTAATATAAATAAATATAATAATTATAAATTAGTTATAAAATATTATTAATTATTATTTTTATTATTTTCAAATTTTAAATTACACTATATTAATTTAAAATTTTAAAATTTATATTTTTTGGGTCGACTTTGCCCTTGGCCCAAACTGGAGTTGCCATATGGACTAACATTTCTATACGTGGCTAACATTTGCTGACGAGGCTTCAAACAAATCTTGATGACTTAGGCATAAACTCAAATTGGAGTTGTGTCTGTTTTCAAAAGGGGTAAATCGACTAAAAGGCGCGAAAAGCCCTAATCAACATCTTTTCCGGTATAGAAGAAGAGAGGAGAAATTAGATAGAAGAAGAGGCGAAGACGAAGACGAAGGTGAAACCCTTACTGAGTTGGTGGACGAAATAACAAAAGCCCTAACTTTGCTATGTGATTGCTCTGCAGTCAGTTCGTGGTATCTGCTTTGCTCTAACAAAAGCCCTAACTTTGTTCTGTGATTGCTCTTAGAAGAAAAGGAATCTCTTAGATTTTCACAGGTACTTTTCATATCTGCTTTTGATTAATAAAGTGCATTTTATATGGGTGAATATGTAAAAGATGGTCATCACATGTGGTCCATGTTTCAGTTGAGTGTTGACTGGTAGGGGACATGTGGTCCCCTATATTATTGTTTATTACATTGTTAATGCTTCTGAGTTTTTTTGTCTTGTAATTTGTTGTTATCTGATTTCTGAATTCTTGGTTGTTGTTTTTTTTTGAATGACAGAATGGTTGGGCGTGTAGATGTATATTTACATCATGGGGCAGATGGCTGAAGGATCCTGTGTGGAGATATGTGGGAGGTGATGTCTATATATGTAAGAACTTTGATGTAGATTACCTTTCTTATATTTGCATTAAGAATACATATATAGAGGAATTGAAATATCCCAGTGTTAAGGAAGTCTATTATTTGGAACCTGGACTGAGCATTGAAGAAGGACTCTTTGTACTTGAGGATGACTATGGGATTAGGAGAATTCTGAGTAAAATAAAGTCAGACACAACTGTCCTAGAGTTCTTTGCAAAGCATGCGATAGATGAACCTATTATGAATGATGAATCACCTTCAGTTGTTCCACCTGAGCTCATAATGCAAACCCTTCCTTCTTTTCCACCTGAGCCCATAATAAATGAACCTGAAGAGGAAGGTGAGGCTAGTGATGACACTTTCATTGAAAGTGCTGAAGTACTTAATGCTTTTGATAGCATTAATAGAGCACATGAAAGCAGGGTAGGTGAGGAAGATGTTATAAATGAAGGGGAGAGTGAGGACAGTGAAGATGATACATATGAAGAGGAGAGTGATGAGAGTGAGGAAAGCTTGTACCTCCTGTACAAGCTGACCCAGGTACACCAAGATCATTAGTTTGCTAACTGTGGGCCCTGGTGCAAATTAGGGTTCACTTGACCTAATTGAATTAAATGCACAAATTAAGGTTCGCATTATAATTAAATGAAAAGACGAAAGAATCGAAAATAAAAAAGGAAAACCTGAGAGAATCTTTCACATGTCCCGAGGTAGAAGACACATGGAGGTGACTCATTTTGGGAATTGATTGAGGAATTGAATTGGTGGCTAGAAGGGCAGGACTATCTGGGCATTACTCTGATGACTAAGGGTAAATTTGGAATTTCCCCGAGGTCATGTGCCTAGCACATGACCACTCTCCAGAAAACCCTATAAATACCCCTTCCACTCCATTGGGAAAGGGACCTCTCTTCAGACTCAAGACTTGGACATCCTCTCAACTAGAAGGACTCAAGAAGACTCTTGAAATCCCAATTACCCTAACAAGGTTTCCGGATTCTAAGAGTGGAAGGCACTCAAGAAGGCTCTCTGAATCCTTGCTACCCTAACAAGGTTCTCGGATTCTAAGAGTTCTGCCACGTGGCGTTGGAGTAATCGCTCACCTGTCGTTCTCCCCTCTTTAATCAATCAATCAATTCCATGCTCTTCGTGGATTTCACTCCTCCTCAGCCAATACGAAACCCTAAACCTAGCAAGGTACGATTTCCTTGCCCACATTTAAATGCCAACTCTGCTGGGGAGGTGTAGAATTCGTGAAGGGTATGCCCACAACAAGAAGTGGGAGAACTACAGGAAGAGCTTCACCGACAAATAACATTACTTCACCGGATCCAGTTCTAAGGCAAGCAAATCAAGCTTTCCAGGGCTTGAATCTGGATCTCGATGGACCCATCCTTGAAGACGCTTCGGAAGGAAGTTTAACATCACCATACATGGATGATCAACATCAATCGAATGTCAAGCAGACAGACGCGGGAAGGCAAGACGAGGATGCAGGCGAAGAGCAGACAAATGCCGCGCAACTGGAGATGCTCAAGGTGTTGAAGGAAGCAATGGAAGAACAAGAGATGATGATGGCTATGATGCTAGAGATGCAGAAGAAGTTAGAGGAGGTGGGGAATTTTTGCCAGCAGTTGATGCAGATCCCCACTTTCAAGGCCATGTTCCCAGGCAATTCGCAAGGAGAACAAGCAAGGGTGGAGGACAACAACAACAACAAAGAGCATTAGGTTGTACTTCCATTGACGGAGAATCAGTCAGTTTCGATTATCAACTTGGAACCCCAACACAGTGGTGACGTGCTACAACATAGACTAGAAGCAAGCCAACCTCAGACAAACATCATCCCGACTGCTCTCCCTGCATTTTCACAAGTTCAAATGCCAATCATCCCAAGCCACATCCAACGAACAAGCCAACCAGTACAACCAATGCAAGCTTTGCACGATGCAAGTGTGCATCAACAGATCTCTTTGTCGTACACCCCGCCAATGCAGCAAAACCTCACAACACCACAAAGAGTTCATGCCGCGGGCCAGTATGTGTCGAAGGATGATATGATAGATGTGATCAATCAACTTCGCAGGCAGACATTCCGACCTTCGGAGTTAGACTTTACTCCACCTTACCCGACACATATTCGGAGACTACCTTACCCAGTAGGGTATATTGAGCATCCCCCACAATTTCCAAAATACAATGGCGAGAAGAGAAATGCTAGGGAACATATTGCCAGGTTCGTGGAGTCGATGTCTCCGTGGCTAGGATATGATGAAGTAAACAACCACAACTTATTGATGAGGGAATTCAACAAGACCTTGACGGATAGTGTCTTCAGTTGGTACTATAATTTGGAGAAGGGATCAATCCATGATTGGTATGATCTAAAATTATAATTTTTAAGAAGTTTTTCTATGTGCAAAAACAGGTAACCATTGTAGAGCTGATGCGATTCAAGTAGAAGCCGAACGGGGAGCTGTCGGATTACGTGGACAGATTCAGGGCCCAAGCACAGAAGTGTGCAGAGCCAATCGAGGAAAAGAACTTGGTCAACATATGCAACAATGGTGTCTTAGATGTCTTAAAGCCCCATATCCTGTGACTCATTTGCGACTCTCTCGTATTTTGCACAAGAATTGGGAGGAATAATGACATTACCCACCTGTCATGCGACAATCACATGGAAGAGCAAGAGGACGGCAAACCGTGGCCTTGGCAGATTCCAAATCAAAAGCACAAGGGGGCAAGAGGGAAAGAAATTTTGATCGGAGTAGAGGAAAGCCCGGAGACAAATATACTGGAAAGCCAGTTCTGGAGGCTATTACATGCAGTGAGAATGCATTTAGGGGTCTGTATGAACAATGGATTGAACATGAAGTGGTGAAACCTCCAAGGCCCCGGTCGGTTGTGACGGAAGAGATGAAAAGAAGATCGAACTTCTATGTATACCACCAATACGCAGGACATTCCACTATGGACTGTTACAGTCTGCGGAGGATATACCATGAGAAGCTGGCGACCGGAGAGATTGAACTAGGAAAAGAAACATGCAACACTATCACCCATGGTGCAGTCCCTAAAGTTAATATGATGGACAACCCAAATACTGGCTCTACCATCGAAAGAACTCTGAACTATAGATACAAGAATTAATGAATTAAAAATCTACCCAAGATGGTGGTCCACCGAAAATGGTGGTTGAAGTCCTCAGGAGTATCCCTTGCCAAGAAATTGGGTGACCAAGGGAGGAGGCACTAGAATTGATGAAAAAAAAATCCACCCAAGATGGCGGTCAAGTCCTTGTAAAATACATTTGCCAAGAAATTGGATGACCCAAGTGACGAGGCACCTGATCTCAAGTCCTCGTAGATCACACTTGCCAAATAATTGGACAACCCAAGTGACGAGGCACCCGAGTGTTACACTTTATCATCAAAAGTGAATGAGGCACCTGACTATAAGTCCTCAGACCCGAAAAGTTATACTTTCAACTTCAAAAGTAACTGAGGCACCTGGCTATAAGTCCTCTGGAGTTACACTTTCAACTCTAAAAGTGATTGAGGCACCTGAGTATAAGCCCTCAACCCCGAAAAAAGTTACACTTTATCTTCAAAAGTGGTGAACGTTATGCTTTCTCCGACAAAAGCAAGATTTATTTTTTTTAATGAAAATCTGAACGTTATGTTTTTCGTTAAAAGCAATCTGATTGTCAATAAAATGACAAACTTTCACTTATAATTGAATAATTTTCAAATTTTTTAAAAAAATTATAGATTCAAGTGTACTTGGTTTGCATGAAATTAAAAAAAATATACGCATTATTGTCTTAGAGTATTGATTTGAATAACTTAGGATTCAATGTAAAACATTGGATCTCGAGAAAAAAAATCCAAGTTAAAGGCAATCGATAATGTTAAAAGAAACTTTATTCTGATAAATGAAATATATGTAAATGAGTTTCTAATACAGGAAAAGGAAAAGACTTCAAAAGGCCATGATCTAAAGGCCATGACATATTAAATTGAAGAGGGGGCATATCTAAAGCCTCCAAGTCAGCAATAGCGACCTCATGAATCTTAAGATTTATCGCTCTCAGCTCCCTAACCTCTTGGGTAGTTGACTCTAAGTCCCATCGTTGGCACTCTACATCCCGAAGCTTGGAATCTAGATCCTGAGACTTGGCCTCCAATTTGCTTACGGCTTCGTCAAGATCTGAGAATTGTACCGAAAAGTAGTCATCCTCACACTTGCGTATAACAACCTCCGAACGAAGTGCAACAATATAAAAATTTGACTTGAGAAGATCCAGCCTAGCACAAAAAAGAGACATATCAACACTCACTGGCTGCAAGGTCGTCTACATCATAGCTAAATTGCTTCAAGTCCTTGACTCGCAAAGAGCCCAATGGGAACATCATCATCCTCTTCATCAGCGTTGGCCTTCTCGATGATTTCTTGATTCTAAAGAAGCGAGAAATTTCAAGAGAGAATAAGAAGGAATTAAATTGAAGATTTTTCAAAATATCCAGGGAGAGCTCCTCTAAGGCTTGTCTTCTTAGGGTTTTTCCCCTAGAGGTTCCCTCTCATAGGACTTTCGTTTTCGAGACTTGCAAAAAATCTAGCTCCGTGAATTATTTAGAAACTTGAATCAAGACTTCAACACTTGAAACATTTTGCGCGATCATCCCACCAAAGGCGTGACTCACGTGCTAGGGGGCAAATGCTTATTGGATGATGGCATAGACATCCTCCAAATTAGGGGTACTGAATTCCCCACAAGCAGTGACGAATATGCATGTAGAGGAGCACCAAAGTGAAATCAACATGATAAGAACATCATGGTTCTGTTGGCAGGGAAAAGTCCCTGCATAGTTGAATGCAATGAAGAATGTCAACCCTCTCTTTAGTATATCCACATAATCACATTCCCAAGTATCTCGTCGGTCCAATGTGGTCATTCCCGAAGGTGGGCAGATGAATCGGACAAGAAGCGAAAGGGATTGAAAGGGTACTCGTGTTCTTCTATGCATATGCGGGGAATGCGATCGAAATGGGGATAGTCATCCCAACATTCGCAAGCCGCTACATATAGAAACAAGTCTTCTCTGACAAGTCATGTCTGGACTGTCATAAGCGTGAACTTGCTCCCAAAAGACGTCGGAAAGACCAAAAGAGCGGAGCCCTTCCCCAATCACTAAGGAACGGGGCCTCTTTGGCGATTTTTGAGTCTGTAGAATGTTCAATGGAGAGGGCCTGCAAGTAAGAAGAATTCAGCATTAGGGCTCTAAAGATCAAGGAAAGGATGGCAAGAAAAACATTTGAACTTGAGTGCTTATCATAGCAAAGAAAGAAGTTTGAGTTTTAAGCTTAAAAACACATGAAAGAAGAAGCAAAAAAGAGCACGAACATTAGAAGCCATTCAAATAAAAAAGGGTAGAGGAATAACAAAAAAATATGAAGAAGGAGGCCACTAGGTTTGGCCCTCCTAGGGTTTGGCCCCTAGGGTTTAGCCACCTAGGGAGCTCTTCCCCTCTTACATTTAACTTCTTCTTGCTCGTTGAATCAACCGCTTGGGATGAATGCTACTTCGCTGTAAAAAACAAAAGTTGTGGTCTTTCTTTGAGAGTATTCAGAGAAAAAGTCAAGATCTTGTTAACATGAAGTGACTTTTTTTCTTTAAGAATATCCGAGCCAAGATCCTTGTTAAGGTGAAATGGCCCGGAATAGATGTTTCCTCGTTGCGGTGTTGCCTTTTCTTCGTGAATATCCGAGCCAAGATCCTTGTTAAGGTGAAATGGCCCGGAATGGATGCTTCCTCATTGTGGTGTTGCCTTTTTCTTTGAGAATATCCTAGCCAAGATCCTTGTTAAGGTGAAATGGCCCGGAATAGATGTTTTCTGCCTTGCGGTGTTGCCTTTTCTTTGAGAATATCCTAGCCAAGATCCTGTTAAGGTGAAATGGCCCGGAAAAGAAATACTACAAGTACCTGAAAAGAGAAGTCGATGAAGCAATCACGAAGAATTAACCAAACGAAAAAACCAACACGACTATAAAAAAAAACTAAGACTATGAGAAAGCTTTTTGAGACCGACCCATACATAGAATCCTTATGCCGAATTGACAGGTCTGATTTCCAAAACTCCACCAATGATGGTAGTGATGCAAGAGGGGCAATTGATATTGACAGGTTTTAGTCGTTGCGAAAGAAGAGAAAACAATTTCCTTCTATGGTTCCGTGCCTCTTTCTCTCACTCTGTTGGTTATTAGGCTTCGGAAGGAGAATGAAGAAAAAGGTCTCTACTTTATAAAATATATATTTACTTTGGTTGCTGATTTAATTTTAGCTTCAAGGTTTGAGATCATCCATATCCATGATCGTAAGAGTTTCCCAAAATATATATATATATATATATATATATATATATATATATATATATATATATTAGGGAAACAAAGATGGTGTAAGGTTTGGAAAGATTTGATAAAGGATGTCCAAGAAATCCGGGAGGAGCTCCCCTAAGGGTTACCTCTCCAAGAGTTTTTGTTTCGTTTTCAAGGCTTGCTCACCATCTCTCAAGAGGATTTGAGCCTTGCAACTTCGTTGGGTTCGGTTCGTCCAGTTTATGTATGGTATGGTTGAACAAGATATATATGGTACTTCTCCGAGGAGTCCAAATTAAAGTGGATGGTTGAGCTTAATCCGATAGTCGTTAGATGAGGTGAAGGTGTTCAACGGTTCAAATCACATGTTCATTCTCTATAAGCCTCACGAGCTTGATGCCTTGATCTCTTTTTTGCCTCTGATCCTCTTGGAAATGGGGGGAGCAGTACTAGTGATTCATTATACCATATAATTATTATTATTACTTTTTATTTTAGTATATTTTATCTTTTGAATATATATTCTACTTAATTAGTAGAAAACATTGACATGAATTATTGTGTATATATAATTGAGATATTTCATAAAAAAAATATATGGAAACAAATATATTATTTTCTAAATATAGAAAAGATTTGATTTTGTTCCCAAATAAAAGGGGAAGATTTCAAAAATATTTGATTTCCTAAAAGAAAAGATTTTATTTTATTTCGAAAATAAAATAAGATTTGATTTGATAAATATGAATGATTTGATTTTATATAAAGAAAGATTTTATTTTATTTTCCAAAATAAAATAAGATTTTATTTACTTAGTAATATATATATATATATATATATATTATTAAGGAAACAAAGATTGAGCAGGATTAGGAGAAGATTTTCAAGATATCTTGGGAGAGCTCTCCTAGGGGTACCCTCTCCAAGGATTTTTTGTTTTCAGGACTTGCAAGATCGAGCTCCGCGAATTTTTCAGAAATTTGAAGCAGGATTCACAGAGTTAAAGTATTTTGCATGATCGTCACTCCAAAGACGCGACTTTCGCGCAGGGGGCAAATGTGGGCCCAGGTGCAAATTAGGGTTCACTTGATCACCTAATTGAATTAAATGCACAAATTAAGGTTCGCATTATGATTAAATGAAAAGACGAAAGAACCGAAAATAAAGAAGGAAAATCCTGAGAGAATCTTTCACGTGTCCCGAGGTAGAAGACACGTGGAGGCGACTCATTTTGGAAATTGATTGAGAGATTGGATTGGTAGCTAGAAGGGCAGGACGATCTGGGCATTACTCTGATGACTAGGGTAAATTTGGAATTTCCCTGAGGTCATGTGCCTAGCACATGACCACTCTCTAGAAAATCCTATAAATACCCCTTCCACTCCATTGGGAAAGGGACCTCTCTTCAGACTCGAGACTTGGACATCCTCTCAACCAGAAGGACTCAATAAGACTTTTGAAATCCCAATTACCCTAACAAGGTTTCCGGATTCTAGGAGTGGAAGGCACTCAATAAGGCTCTCTGAATCTTTGCTACCCTAACAAGGTTCTCGGGTTCTAAGAGTTCTATCACGTGGCGTTGGAGTAATCACTCACCTGTCGTTCTCCCCTCTTTAATCAATCAATCAATTTCTTGCTCTTCGTGGATTTCTCTCCTCCTCAACCAATACGAAACCCTAAACCTAGCAAGGTACGATTTTTTTGCCCACACTAACATCATGTACCTTTCTAAATCTTTTGTCTATGTTATGAAATAAACACAAGCTTGTGTAACACCTATTAAACCAAAGTACTTTGTCTAGGGTTACACAAAAAATGGACAGAGAACACCAACAAAACCCATCTTCTTTAATCACACCATTTATACATACTAGTGATTCTGTCATGTTTGTGGGTCATCTTAGAGAGGAGGTGAAGAAGCAGCTATGGTTGGCTGGGCCTTTGATTTGTGTAAGCCTGTTGCAAGTCATGTTTACAACTGATTTCTGTCATGTTTGTGGGTCATCTAGGAGAATTGGCCCTTTCTAGTGCTTCAATGGCCACTTCATTTGCCTCTGTCACAGGTTTTAGCTTATTGGTGTGTAGGGTTTCTATTTAAATCTTTTGGGATGATAAATTTGGGATTTAATTTGTGTTTTTTTTACAAATGGGTTTGATGGGTAATGGGAATTGAATCTAGTCTTTTGTTCCTATTTCAAAAGCCAACAGAAGTACTTTGGTTTAATAGGTGTTACACAAGCTTATGTTCTTTTATTAGTTAAATTGAATGGAATGTTTATTAAGCCAACGGAAGTACTTTGTTTAGGGTTTAATGCAGAAACTGCCTCATGCACCTCCTACTTCAAGGCCAAGGCCTTCAAAATTACAAGTTCGAACTGCTGTAAGAGCTCATTCCAGGAAGCAATCCAAGCCAAGGTGAAGGATTTGGGTTATTATATGATAACAACACTGGTGGGGTAACATTCAAGGTAATGAATATGTCCTTCATTCTGATTGACATAATATGATGTCCTTTGGTTAGAGTGGATGCAGAATGATGTTGTTTTGTATACATGTAGAGTGGCACATCTTCAACAATTCTCACTGAAGGAAGTCAGACACAGCCACCTATTGTTGACCCTAACACTAGATTTTCAATCCCAAATGAAGCTCAACTAAGAGCAGATAAAGCTACAAACAAAGCATCATCTTCAGTTGGCAGTAGAAAAATAAACCACAGAGGTGATGGTGGCCATGTAATCATGTCCAACATGCCTTTCAAACCTCCAGGATTGCAATGGAGAGGTAGAAAGCTGCATCACTACCACACAGCTTATGACAGATAGGGATGAGAGGATTGGTAGGAGAATCAATGCAAGCAAGTCACAAGGAATTCCTCTTAATAGTAGTGGAGATAACTGAACTTCTAATAGTGTTGTTTTTTTGGGAAATTGTCCATTAAACTTTGGTGACTATTAGAGCCTACTTTGTAATTATACTTCTTCTAATTATGCCTTTGGAACTGAGCAATATATTTTAGACAATGTTAAAGTGTTTATGCTCAGTTAAAAGTTAATGTAATGAACATGCTTTTGAAGCCTATATTTTGGAAATATATTTTGGCACTATCTTTTGGTATCTGTGTGTTGTTCAATATATTAATTTTGACATTTCACCACTGGACTTTGACATTTGACATTGATGTAAAAAAACAATGCCAATGGCAGCCTATTGTTACTCAAACAAGGAACTCAAACAATGACTTCCATTCACCAAAGACTTGCCCAACTCATTAACACACTAAACTACCTTCGAACCAAGCAATGCTCAAACAAGGACTTTCATTAACACAATTCACCAATTACATTGAGTTAACTTCAAATTTTAAACTACATTACATTACAATTCTCCACACTACCAATTCATCTAACACCATTTTTCTACCTAAGTAGCATAAAAGAAATGAAGATAATTGTAACTAAAAATAACATAGCAATGCACTTCCTGTTCAAATAATCTACTTCTTTAATTTGGTTCACAGAAGATTCATGTCCATTTGACTTCAAATTCGTTAGCTCCTGAACCAATTCTTTCAATTCAAATGCCCCGTCAACTTGAGGACTGTAATTCAGCTCCTTGTTCAGTAAAATCTTGTTCTCCCTCTTCAAATCATTTATGACAACCTTTGCCCTATCACACATTTGTGGATCATGCCATACAAAGAACCCACATCCTCTTTCTTGAAACCAAAAAATTAAAATTTTAATAAATTACACTCGGTCAAAACCTTTTCCAAACACTAAATCAAACTAAAGTATAAGATCTTACTCTGAATTTCGAGCATGAGAAAAATCTCCTTCCAGGATTTGTTTCACTCCATGAGGTCCACATAGGAGCTCTTAACCCACAATAACAGATTGGCATAACTTCATAATCAGTCTCAATGGTGCGTTTTCGAGCAGAGGATGAAGATGACGACGAATAGTGAGCCACGGAGAAGACGATTAGGGCTATGTTTTCTTATCCTCTCTACGATTAGGGCTTCGCCTTCGCCTCTTCTTCTTTGTTATTTCTCTCTCTTTTCTCTACGGCAAGAGATGTCGATTAGGACAAGAGGAGTTGATTTTCCCCTTTTAGAAAACAGACAAAACTTTTGTGCTGAGTTTATGCCCAAGTCATCAGCTTTGTTCTGGCTTTGTTGAAGCCTCGTCAGCAAATGTTAGCCATATATAAAAACTGTTAGATCATGTGGCAACTCCGTTTGGGCCAGGGGCAAAGTCGACCCAAAAAATATAACGTTATGGGCATTTTTGGAAGAAAAAAAAGTATAGGATGTTCGGTAGACATCGGGATAAAAGTCAGGGGCATTTTTGAACCTTATCCCAACTACTAATACTTGTCCCGTTACGGATCATGCAGTCATGCTTATATAAGTATAATTTATAATAAGAGCAAATGGGATAGTTTAATTTAATGCTCTATTCATTTTAAAATTAAAGATATAATTTTAGAATATCAAATTTTAAATTAATGTGAATATATTTAATTTTAGTTCATATAGTTATTATAATTGTATAGTATATAACAAAAAGTACAAATTAAAAAAATTTATTTTATTCTAATTTTTTTGAGTTATACTAATTTTGAAGTTTAATAGTCAAATTATATTTTAATTTTGGAACAAAATGAGTATTAAGTTAAAAAAAGTCAAAGTTAATCAAGGTGTTATATGAAAAAAATATTTTTTTTAATTCAAATTTCTCATAATTTTCCCCGACGATTATATATATATATATATATTATATCTTGTAATTATTTTAGATAAATACATTTAATCTTGTTAAGCGTGTCATCCCGTATCTAGTATATTTAAATTTCGTTTTAAACATGTATACCTATTTATAACACAAAAACTATTTATACTCGACATTAAATATATTATTTTATATTATGTTAAGATAGTGTTACTCCTTCTCCATCTCCAAATTTTCCCTAAATTCCTATAATGAAATGTTCCACTATATTTGAATTATAACATAATATGCTCTAAAAATTAGCATTATAACATATGACAAGTTTTGCTTTATGCAATAGTTAATTACATATAATTACTAAACCAATGTAACAATTTGTTCCAAAAACAATTAATGTAATAACTAAACATAATTTGATACTTATTTGAGATATAAAATTTTAAATTCAAAAGAGTATCCTACCCATTAATTGGAAGAAAATATAAAAGTTCAAAGTTGTTTTTGTTTACGTCGAATTTTTAATTGTCAGTTGCGCAGAAGAATATAAGTGGTAACCATTTTGAAAGATGCGTACTAAGTACGACCATTTATAATTCTATCTAATTTTAATTTCATGTATTAATAAATTACGCAATTGTAATTTAGTACAAACTTATCGCAGTCTCATTTTCAAATTTCAATTTTCTATTCATTTTTCATTGTGCTTTCGAGTTTTAAACACACAATAAATTGATATTACACATTGATATTTGTATAAGATTAGGAGGAGTCTCAAATATTCAAAAGTTATTCTTGAAAAAACAAGAGTTCACAGGATTTTTTTTTGTTTGTAAAATTCAATTTTTTTTTTGTTAGCAAGTCAAATTTGCTAGAGCATTTTGAACTTTGACATCCTTCTTAATATTAATTTATACAGGAAAGATCAAGAGCCCTCCCCTTATCTAGTACTCCTCCTTAAATAATATTATTTTATTAAAACTACGTTGTTTTGAAGATTCTTAAAAGAGAGTGGTCCCATTTGTTTTTCTTTTATTTACAAAAATACCACCTGCGACCTCACTTATTTTTTTAAAAGAATCTCCAAAACGACGTAGTTTTAATAAACGATAAGGAATGATATTTAAGGAGGAGTGTTAGATAAAGGGAGTGCTGTTGATCCTTCCTCTATATATATATATATACTAGTTGTGTCTCGTGCTTCCGGTATTACATCGACGGTGAGATTTATCCTAAACTTTGGACGGCCCAGATGATTTATTGAGTGAGCGAAAAATTCAAAATCATTTGTATTTTGTTATATATATATATATATATAATATCTATTAAATATACTAAATTGCAGTACATAACACCGTTGCATGACACATGTCATTCCTAAATTGCAACACTTATCCTACCTATTTAATGTGCTCATCCATTACTCTGATTTTTACTTGTCTTAAATATATAATTACACCGATTTTTGAATTTTATAATATTATATCTTTTATAATATTATACCATATATATATATAAGTTTCAACATCACTAACTTTGACAACCCAATAAATCTATTTTTTTAGAATTTTACATTATTATATACCATTTATAATCTTATACCATACATTATATCATACATATATATAATCCCACACTAATATGTTTAATTTATAATTCTCAAAATCTACTACTTTTCTAAACATAATTATTATATCCTAAAATCACTATTTTTCTAATTATACCATGCATTATATCATACATGTATGGTATAGTATTATAATACACGTATATAACAAAATAATAAAATCACTACCTATCTAAACTATGCGTATATTATCATTAATTACTAATTAAATTATATTACAACATAATATTATACCATTTATAATTATATTACAAAATAATATTATACCATTTATAATTATATTACAAAATAATATTATACTATTTATAATTATATTACAACATAATATTTATAGTTTAAAATATTTAAAATAAAATTAAAATAACAAATAATATCGATCATAACTTACTATGTTGATTTTATAATCCCCTAAATCACTACTTTTTCAATCTAAACGGTTTTTATATTATCGTTACTTAATTATTATCTCCTAAAATCACTATTTTTTAATTCCACATTAATATTTTGATTTTATAATCTCATAAATCACAACAAATCTAAATTGTTCTGATAATGTTAACTGCTATAATATTATCTTTACTAATTTAATTATTATTTTCTAAAATCACTACTTTTTTAATCCCAAATTAATATTTTGAATTTATAATTCCCTAAATCATTACAAATTTAAATTATTTTGGTAATGTCAACTAGGTCTGATATTATCCTTTTTAATTTTATATTTAAGATTTTGGAAAGTATATATAAGATTTTTGTCAAATTATCAATATATTTTATTAAGGTAAGTAACTAATAGAATATTTTTCGAATTTGCTAAGTAGTAAACATATTATGTAATTATAATTCAACTCAACACGTGATATACTTTGGAGGAGAAAATCAAACTAGCAGACCAAACATGATTTTAAATACGATTTGTTTTTGAATTATTTATTATTATTTTTTAAAATATTTTTATAGTACAATAAAAAAAATAATGAACCCACACCGCGTGTGAAAGTGACTTTTAGTATAAATAACTAATTAACTATATACAAACCCCTAAATCACTGTTAAATACTAGCATCCGATAAATTATTTTTATCATCATTAATAATTTTTTTTGGCATTATGATAAAAAACTAATGAGACAATGTATTCGTTCTTTAACTATAATATTGTGTTATGTATGACACGGTGCTATACTGCTATATTTTTGGACATGGTGTTTGTTTGACATGAAGATCCAACATAATTATTAATATTCATTCTTTTCAATTTTCGCATATAACACATAATTTTCCTTCAGGACTGAGGATCGAAATTGAGATATTTTTTCGCTGTTTCTTCTTTCGTTTGGATGTTAGAATTCTGGTGCAAGTAAGCGTATATGAGACATGGACTCTTTAAAATGCATCAAGTAAGTGTGTCAGATATTTAAGGCTTGGTGAGGTTTGTGTAATGTGTAACAGACTTCAAATATGCCACTATCAATCATATCAATATAACAACTCGATGACATTGTGGATTACACTTTCTAAATATTTGTTACTGTTTTAGAATAAAAGAGGTACCCATTTTTAACCCTATTGTAAATATTTTTATCAAGAAATTAATATGATATATATATACATATATATATGGACACACAACTGTTATATAATATTTTGGGTTTAATGATCAGATTAATTTTATACTTCGATATGTATTTGAGCACAAAATTTTACCCAACTTTATGTAATATATGCTATCAAAATTTGATTATCGCACAATAATTTTAATCTACTTATTATATTTTAATTTATTAATTATACGTATAAATTTATTATTAATAAAATAAATAATTGCGCAGTAACGCGCTAGTTTATATCTAGTAGACAACTAAATTTATCTCCATTAAATTATTTTTCTCTCAGTATATATCTCGAACAAACGGTACTAAGAACAGAAGAGAAAAGTAGAAGTAGACTGTAACTAGGGTTTGAAAACAGCGTAAATGGATTTGGTAGCAGAGAAGAAAGAAGGTGATAACACTCAATCTCTCGTCGATCCTTCTCCTACACTTAACGCAGATAAAGATTTAGCTGAAGATCGTGAACGCCAAGCCCGTGACCTTAAAGCTGGTCTTCATCCTCTCAAGGTATCTCTCCCTTTTTCTCTCTCTAAATCTACACCTTTCTATACGTATGTACATATAATTATGTATTGTTTGTATCACTTTTTTTTTGTTATATGTGAATGCTTGCTTCATAAAATAATCGCTCCATTGTTTAATTGTTTGTGTTTTTGTTGGTTGAATGATATATTCCTCAACGTAAACTACCTTTCACTATCAAATGGGTCTGTTTAGGCTGATCTATGGAAATAAAAAGAAGAAAAAGAGAAGATCTGTCTAACTGCTTTTCAACATATTTATGCCCAATTGTATCTATATATTTACATGTGTGCGTTTATGCATATGTTCTCCGAATGGAGCTCCTCTCTTACCTTTATGCTTTTTTGACCGAGGGATTTAGTTCAAACTGGGATATTCAATTGACACATTGTCTGAGTAGCAGGTACCTAAAAATAGACTTCTGATATCATTAAAATTATACCTTGAGGTGAATATCTAGATTATAAATCTACATGGATAGTTGTTTCAAGTTAAAATGTTCACATGAGCTGGAGTAAGAATAAAGGTGTTCTATTGATGTATATTTTTATTGAAATCATAATGAATGCGGAGTCCAATAATCTTAATGAACAGTGAATTGAATTGACTTCATTTTTGTAGTGTATCCTCAAAAGATGTTGGTTCAAGTGTAATTGATATTAGCCAAATTTAGATTGATTACGAGTTGAAGTGTATAGTTAATCAACAAGTTGTCTTTAAAAAAGAATATTGTTTTTCAAGATAAAATAAGGATTTATCATACAGAAGGAAAAGCCGTCAGAGGTTAACAAGCTGGCCACCAAAAAGAACAGCAAAAGGTGGAATCCCTATGTATATTAGTAACAGCTATCCTCTGGAAAGCCCTCATCGTTGACGCCATAGAGAAGCCAAAGAAGAGTTCCGATTTACAATTAGTAGAGGGCTAGGATAGAAAGCTCCATTGTACACCGTTTTAAATTTTTATCAACTTTATGTTACTAAATCCCTAATCTGTTACACAGAAACCCATCATGAAAAGAGTTGGCAAACCCATCTACTTGTTTAACAAAGAAAAATTTAAATAAAAAAAGAGGGGCAAATTGATGGAGTACAAGTGTAAAGCCATCTACAACAAAAATTACATTTTAGTCTTGTACACAAAAGTCCATGGCAAGAATTTTCAAGACGAGTCAACTGCACAACCAACATTTCATGGCTTAATTTTTCATTGGTAGGTACTCTTGTGCGTAGCTGTTAAGACATACCCTAGGCGTAGCTGCACGCTGGTGTAGGACAAGCTTGCCGCAAGACTTGGTTAGAACAATATAAAAGGCTTTGGAATTCCATGAACTAGAAACTGTATTTTAATTAGTTTCCTTTATTTATAGTTGCCATAGTTATCTTATTAAAGTCCAATCTAGGTTAGGAAAGTTCTCAAATTATTATAAATAGTGATGTACTATATTATTTTAATACATTGAAATAGAAGAATTATTTGAGTTTTGTGTGAGATTTAACCTTGTCTCAAAATCCTATCCCCCCATTATTTTGGTATCAAGCAAGGTCGTATATCCCTTGTCACCTACCCACCTTCTTTCTATTAACGTCACCATCCCAGATCATCATCACTACCACCTTTTGCCATCACATAACCAAGGCAAAAAATAGCTAATATTGGACCCAAACTGTCTTCCCCAAAACAGTGGCCCTAGCACACTAAATCCATTCAAACATTAGCCAAATGTTGCCTTAACTCCATCTTTCATCATCTTCATCCTTAAAAGTCCTAATTTTGTGCAGTCACCACTTCAGCCCATAATTAGTCTCAAAGTAGTTTTAAATCTCAACCTATTAACTACAAGCGTACAAATCCTAAATCGTCGTAACTAGAGAATCACCAACACCTCAAACCTTGCCGGAATCCTCAGCGTCGGCGACCCAAATCTGCACCAATTTAAAACCCCAAATCAGATGTCATCACTCTATCCTAGTCTTAGTATGGTGAAGCAAAACCAAAAAGAAAGGTAGAAGGAGAAGAAATGAGGATAAGAAGTGGATACTCACCCCCACCGCAATCCCCCATTGTCGCCACTGCTGCGTCCTGCCGTTGCCACTACCATCCTTATCTTCGTTGAGACTTGAGATATTATTCAACTTTTGAATCTCAAAGCATGTTACTTCTTACCTTGAACTTGCATAAGGAATCAAAAGACCACAGAGACTGAATCTGGGAAATTAAATCTCTCCTGGAATCATGGTAAATGTTATTGAAGTCAACGCCATACTTGATGCCTATGTGTTACAACAAATCAACAATATGAGCATCTTAATTAGCATAGTTATTAAGGCGCTAAGTCGAGGCGAGTCGGTGGCCGATCGCTTAAGCGACTAGTCGTCCATAAAGCGATGAATTATTTACAATATGCATTTTATAAATAAATATATTATATATATAGCTCAATTCACAGGTACACTAAACATAAAAAAATTACTCGCGAATATATTATATATAATTAACACTACATTACAGTTCATAGACTCAAAACATATACTTAAACAAAAAAAATAGCAAGTAGATACATTGGTAAATTTAACTTCAATAGTAAAATAAAACACTAAAAATTTAAATCACTTGTAAAAAAATTAAAATCGAAAGTTAAAATATTTATTGATTATGTTAAATTTAATTTTCATGAATAATAAATAAATAAATATATTTATTGATTATATTAAATTTATATTTCATGAATATAAATAAATATATTACTATATAAGTGAAAAGATAAATATAATATTATACTAATATAATAAAGTATAATAATAAAACATATAATACTAATTTATTCTGTTATATATATAATATTAATATTTATTTATCATGCATATAATATAATATTCATATAAACTATATGATGTAATTTACTGTATATATAAAATATATGTAATACTTAGTACAATAGTAGTATACAGCTATACAACATTCATTATTATGTGTGCTGAGTGCTTTGTTTACCTTATAACAGGTGTCTCATTTACATGAATGGATAGAATAACATGGGCTATCTGTTCTTTAACTAGTGGGTCTTGTTAGTGGGTTAACAAAATATCTAATGAATAAACAAAAGCCAAATCAGACCTTATCATCTTCACCTAGAGCAGTTGAAGGCTGAAATGAACCTCGGAAGAGAAGGGAGTTACGACTCGCTAGTCGCATCAGATTCGCAGCAGCATGGCTAATCTCTTCCTTCCTTTCTTTCTAATTCAAAGTCGATTATGGTTGCGATTGTTAGGGCTGGAGTTTTAGGGCTAATCTCTCTCTTCCTTTCTTGATTAGATCGACTTTTGAAAAAATGAACCTACTGCTAAGTCACGCGATTTGGCTGCTAAGTGTCCAAGACATCGCCAAGGCGACGATTTGCGACGCCTAGTAGCCAAGTCGTTCGACTTAGTAACAGGCCCCAAGCCGAGCCCTCGCTTTGTGCTGCCCAACACGAATGGATGACTAGTCGGCGACTTAACAACTACTCTTAAAATAATGCAAGATTCACTCATAACACTTGAGGCAAATGCAATAATTGTTCAAGAATCCATTGCAACCCTTACGTCAAAAGTTGATGTACTTATGGAATGCACAAATAAAGGGAAATAGGTTGCTTACGGGAATTTTGAAGGTCCACCTTTGGATCCTAATTGTTTGAGGTCCTTATATCATCATGGACTCAATCTATAGGTTAATCTTCATGTTCTATATCTTAGGATGATTGTAGTGGACAGAGGAGAGACATTAGATGTTGGAGATTTTAATGGTGATCATAGTCACAAAGCATTCTTCGATTGGATTCATAGTTTGGAAAGCTTCTTTCGTTGGTAGGAAATTTCCGATGAAAACTTTTCTTTGTTGAAGCGAAATTGAAAGGGACAACTCAAATTTAGTCGGATCAACATCAGCGAAATTTGTATACAATGCGAGAAGAGTGGAAGATATGAAAGCTGTCTTAACACGATGTTTTATGCCTTCATATTATAAGCAGCGAACATATTTAAAGTTCACTGAGATGGTGCAAGGAAGTAAATTCAGTAGCCGAATATACTTCAATGTTTTACATTTTGGTTACTTGGGTTGAAGATGTTTAATCTCCATGTACCGTCAAGGATTTAATCTGGAGATTGCAAGTGGTGTAGATTCAAGTAAACTCTTGCTCTTGTATGATGTTGTTCAAGTTGCCGCCTAAAGTGGAGGATAATTAGAAAAGGACTTCTTCTGTTAAGCCTCCAATGCCAGTCTAAACTCGAAATGAGCGTACTTTTGTGGAATCTATTAGAAGTAAGCCGGTAGGAAGATCGTCAGTAAGTCTTTCAACTACCAACAGTCCTATTCGTACCTCAATTTCTTCTAATGCTAGCAACAGCCATACATCTATGTACTGTTATGGTCTCGGTCACATGTCTTTTCCGAAGATGAATGTTGCCCCTCCTCTAGGTAAGTTATTGTTGACAAAGAGTTTGGGAAAACTGATTTGCACGAAGATGTTTGCAAGATATCGAATATGAGCCTAATGACCAGGATTTGGACATTGATGTTCATTTGGATGGATGTTTAGGTGTTTTTCGACCTTTGCTTACTGCTCAAAAACAGAAGGATGATCCTAAAATCCATCGTGTACGAATTATTCAAACGAGGGTCAACTGTGCAGGATAGACATGCTATCTTGTGATTGATATTAGGAGTTGTGTTGATGTTATCTTTGAGGAAGCAGTTAAGAAACTTAGATTAAAAGTTGAGCCTCACATATGATGTTGCATAGATTACTAATACTAAGCTACAGGTACCAGTGATGTTTAGTTACCTTTTCTATTGGCAAGCTTAAGGATAACATTATGTGTGATGTTTTACCCCTTAAGATTTGTCACATTATCATAGGGCGTATATGGCTTTGGGATCGTCACGCACAACATGATGCCTATACTAATACTTATTCTATTATTAAAAGCAGCATCAAGTTCACTCTTAATTGTGCTCTCGACATGCCAACTTTGAAACTCGTAAAGAATTCCTTTGTAGTCCAGCTTGATTGGTCGTGTTGATGTTCATAACTCGACGGAGTGGAGTTTTTTTTAACGTAGGAGAACTAATGTAGGATGAGCCCACCTCAAGACTTGGTTAGAACAATATAAACCATGAACTAGGAACTGTATTTTAATTAGTTTCCTTAATTTATAATTGTCATAGTTATCTTATTAAAGTCCAATTTAGGTTAGGATAGCTAGAATTATTATAATTAGTGAGGTACTCTATTATTTTAATACACTAATTATTTCAGTTTTGTGCGGGAGTTCTTTGTGTGAGATTTAACCTTGTCTCAAAATTCCATCCCCATTACAAGCCTGTTTATAACAAGTTACACAAAACGGATGAAATACAATGATAATTTATAAGTCATTGGCATTCAACGATTTTCATTGACATTTTAGGTATTATAACTAAAAACAAACAATTATGACTACGTCAACTACTAGCATGCACAAACAATTTTAAAAGAACTCATCAATTAAAAGAATTTGGTAAAGAAAATGTTCATTTTAAATAGAACCGTTGATACATCAAAAGTAAGAGAAGTAAGAGGAGAAATAAATTCCAAATTGTTGGATGGTGGGAATATAATTTTAATATAAAAATAAACTTTATTTAAATATTTTATCATTTTTTTGCGTTGGGTCTTCACAAGATGAGAATAGCAAGATGTCCATGAGAGAAGTTAATTTATGGAGGTAAAAAGTGCTATTTCAAGTGAATACTCCCCCCCAAAAAAACAAAAAAACATTCAGGTAAACAATGAACTTAGCAAGCCTTGTGTCCTTCTCCCATGTCCCAACTACATGTGACTGGTCAATTCAACCTGAATAAGATGTGTATCCCACACATCAAATCTAAACGCTTCTATCAGAAATCCAGAAATGGATTATTTAATTGTTTTAATATAGCTTGGTATATACTCCTAAATGCATTTTAGTTGTAAAACTAACTGCAAAGCCCTTATTAACTTGAAACTATATTGGATTCCTTATAAATATACTTTAGAATATAGAAAAGGATATATTTTTCTGTAAGAGAATGTTAAGGATAAGTTTTTACATATTTTAGTGTTGGCATGAATTGAGGTCGTTATGTTTGATTTCATTCTTTTAATGCCTCATATTGCTTTAATATGATGATCAGCACAAGCTTGTATTCTGGTACACCCGCCGAACACCTGGAGTTCGAACTCAGACATCGTATGAGGACAACATAAAGAAATTAGTGGACTTTAGTACGGTAAAATTTTCTGTACTTCATGTGTTGTGCCTATACGTGGCAATATCTGGTTTAGTTTATTGATCTTGCATCTAAGCATTCTTGAATCTTGGTTCACAGGTTGAAGGCTTTTGGATCTGCTACTGCCATTTGGCTCGTGTATCATCCTTGCCAAGCCCAACTGATTTGCATATTTTCAAGGAAGGAATTCGGCCGCTATGGGAGGTGAAATTTGAGGCCCTCAAGTCTATTTGGTTGTGATTGTTAATTTTTCTGTTCACTTGTCAATAAAAGAGAACTTTTCCCCTTTTCCGTTACCATTATATTCTCATTCAATCTGTTTATTGTTTGATCAGGATTCTGCCAATTGCAATGGTGGTAAGTGGATAATAAGGTTCAAAAAGGCCGTCTCAGGCCGCTTTTGGGAGGATCTGGTGAGTAAAAAACTACATATTTAGATGGAGCGTGTAGTTTTGTTTGATTCTTACGTTTTCGAAAATGTACGGAAATACATCTTTAATGTCAATAATAGGGGTCTGTAGATTTTCTGATGCTTCATGATTTTTATTCTTATGTGATTCTTTCTAACACTGTAAAATATACTCTCTTTTTACCTTTTATTTTTCTGTTTTTTTTAACAAGTTAGTGTGGCACAACTTTTTTTAATAAAATTAGTTTGTCTATTTAGACCATTCTACTGTGGGAAGATCTATTTTTTACTGAACTCTTCCAATTCCATGTTAAACTTCATGCTGACCATGAATATTTTAGGTTTTGCTTTAATTTTGACTAGTATCTCTGATCTTGGTATTTCAATATGAGAATTGAGAAAAATATGAAGATGCTATTTTTATGCAATAGAATCCAAGTTCTGGCGATGTGCATTTGATTGGATTATCCTGGATTTGACCAGGATACATGTAGAAACTTGACATATGTGAGCTTGTTTGAAGGCTAAATCCCCTAATTAAAACGCAGGAGTACTGGAAAAGCCTGAGATAGCGAATCTCTAAATGTTGCGTATAGCAACTATGAAACCCTGGTGCTCCTTGGGTGCAGCTGACTTTGTTTTATGACCCAACAGTCAGAGAATTATCTCGACTGTGCTTTACATTTCGTAATAAGAATAGTTTGGATTTGTCTTGTCCCCACCTGCTTGATAATATTCCAAGTCAGTCATACTCGAAAATTTCTTATATCTAGAAGTATTTTTCTTGCATTAATGTGCCTTTCCCCTGTTGGTCCATTTCCTATTTCCCAAGCATATCCAATCACACTATTTTATCGGTATTACTATACGAAGTAGAGAGAGATTTCATTTAGAGCACTGTATTCCTTGTAGACACCATGTTGAGGACTGAGGAGCATCATCCATGAACCGTCTGTAGCTGGTTTTGTAACAAGTGCAAGGTAGCTGATAATGTTGTGAACTTGAAGTAGATGCAACCTAAATCGTAATTATGTTTAGTTGACGAGATGAGTCAGATGTCTTTAAATTTTATCACTTTATAATTGATTCTAATGCTGTTTCACATTATTCTGTGCATGATATATTGCCAAATAAGCATGATGCTAATTATAGATACATGAATTGTAATTGAAGCATGTAAGATGGAGTGAACTTTCTCTCATGAATATTGGGAAATTTGTCGGTCTTCTGTTCTGATACGGGATGCATGTGCAGGTTCTAGCGTTGGTAGGCGATCAACTTGATTATGGTGATAACGTATGTGGTGCGGTATTGAGCATCCGGTTCAATGAGGATATTTTAAGTGTTTGGAATCGCAATGCATCTGATCATCAGGTCAGCAATTGTTCTAGCTTTCATCCTATTTATTAATACCAATTTTTTTAAAGTGTAATATATTGAACTTGTTTTGATTATTACACTAGGCTGTCATGGCCTTGAGAGATGCAATCAAACGGCACTTGAAGCTTCCCCACAGTTACGTCATGGAATACAAGCCACATGATGCTTCTCTGCGTGATAACTCGTCATACCGAAACACTTGGCTGAGAGGATAGGGGTGGTGCTAAAGTCGCGTGCGTGCAAGCAGATGTTGCTACACAGAAGCTGCAATTTTCAATGCTATGTTGTCTCGTGTCTGTTATTTAGGTTTCAGTGGTTATGAAATCATAATTGTAACCAATAGAACTGTACTAACTAACCGAGGGCGTCTGTTCTGACAGATGACAATACTCGAGATGAAGGTTTAAACCATACATGCATATTATTAGGGTTTGATCTAGAGAGCCATGTGATGTATTTTGATATGCATATGGCGTAGCTACTAACCCAATGAAGTCTGTTTGTTGACCTTTAGCCAGTGGATGTGTAATGTGTTGCAGCTGCCAACTGCCAAGCCCTACATAATCATAATGGTTGGTTGATATTTACTACTTATTTCACTTGTAATTAAACAACTGGTACAATTTATCCCGCCAACAAGTAGCTTGGTTGAGTAGTAACCAAATTGATGCAGCACATATATAGGGCTCGCATTATGAATGACGGGTGAATTTCATTTCTCGAACAATTATATTACTCGATATTATAAATTCATTGATCGGTGTTGATTTCGATTATAACATCCAAAATTATAATAATATGATGTATTGGATGGAATTGGAGGGTTGAAGTAATGGTGGGGAGTCAAGTCCATGTAATTTGAGTGTTGCTGTATACCAAATTACGATTGCAACGTATATCAATACATGAAATTAGATTGGATCATAGGATTATAAAATTGGCCTACTGTATCAAATACATTGTAAAAGTATTATCAATTAGATTTATCCACCTAACTTGCAATAAAAAAAGGACATAAAATTGCAATATATATCATTTTCCATATAATCTATATAAGAAAAAGGACATAAAATCACAATATATATCATTTTCCATATAATCTATATGAAAGTAACGTTTAGTTGTTTTTTGATAAAAAAAAATTAAGTGCCATTTACAATAACTAATATAAAAGAGCACAATATGTAACGTATGTGTCATCTAAAACTTTAATGGGACAAACAGATGAATCTTAGAGAAAAAGATTTTTTTTTTTAGAATTATGATGAAATTTACAAGATTTTATATCTACCTAATAATTTAATTAGACTAATTTTTATTTGAAAATCAATTTTAAGCATAAATTATAGGTGAATTATGTGATTTAGTCTAAAATTTTATTATGCAGAACTCAAAATTATACAGTGCACTTCTTATAATTCTCTTAATTTGAGAAAATAGGTTATAGTTGTTCAAATTTAAATTTTAAATTTTAATAAATTGACTACAAAAATTCAAAATACATATTTCATCTTTGAATTGGGGAGAGTAGTAAACTAGCAAAATAAAGAAATCAAAATATTAGTAATAAAAACCTGGATAGAAAATGATGTGCCGACTTTTGTAACTACTAATCCATTTTCCCAATATTATGCGTAAAGAGTTTAAAAAAAAAACCCTCAAACTTGATAAAGATTAAATAATTAATATTTTATCCTACACCAAATATTTTCATGACAATTTAATTTTTAAAATTACAATTAAAATTAATTATATATTTAAAATAAAAACAATAATTATAGAACTGAAATAATTAGTATTGGATAAAAATTCTGTAAAACTTTTAAACGTTTTATATTCGGATAACACAGTTTTTGTAATATATAAAGGGAATCACTATTTCCACATGAGTTTTTAATATTTTCACATGATCCCCTCTCACAGTAAAAATGAAACCCACTTTTTTCGCAGGTGAGAGAAGACTGGAAATATCAAACCAGAGAACTGTCATTTACAGGACCCTTTTTTTTTCGTCCAACTGTCCATCCGACTCGCATCACCTTACACCAGTAATGTGTTACCAGAAATGGTATTATGCCCATAACATAACATTGTGAGTGTTCCACATTTCATGTAGACATTGAAAGGTTATCAAATTAATTCAATTTCTACAAATTTATATTGTGCTAGAATATGAAACTTCAGGAATCAACCAGAGACGCGAGCGAGCGAGCGATCCTACAACTACACCGATGATTGAAGACCGATAATACCTGACAAATATTGATGTAATGAATGTCAGCTCCCACAGTACAGACATGCAGAAAAGAAGGGAGGGGGTGAGGTAGGGGAATTAGATTATTTAGCTTTACATATTCTGCCTTGTTTGGAATGTTACCGCAGTAAATTGATACAAGTGAGAAGATGATACCACAAAACCATGTGCAAGGAGACGAAAGGCAAAACGGAATTGGCAACATAAAGCCAAGTGAAAATCAAAACCGATCAAGCGACCAACCGGGGGTCGCTTCCCTTCGAATGATATTGGTCATTTAATGAAGGAAACTTAAATAAGTTAATAGATCAACATGGTTAACTGGTAAAATCTACCTTTTCTGTCAATTGCATCATTTCAAAGGTTTACCTCTTTTAGTACCCTATTACCCAACACGTGAAACTAATAAGCAAATACAGAACAATATAAAAGACTAGGAGAGTAGAGAGAAAAGCAATCACCACATCCGACTCTTGCACCTGCATTTCCTGTTGTCTTGCTAAGTTCATGGCCACCTGTTGCAAAACCATAACTTAAACAAGAGAGGCATCATATCGGTGGATAATAACAATATTGGGAGAGATCAATGCTATGAAATTCTCATAGCTTAATAACCCTAAAACATTATGAACAAGCATGAAATCAAAACAAAGTAAAAACCATAAGAACAAGCAGCTATAGGCTTTCATTCATTGAGCAGCTCAGTGGCTATGTTAAGTATCCTCTTTCATAAACGGGAAGAAGGCAATCTAGCTTGGCCCATTACAATCCTAAAAAACTTAATAGCAAGAGATACTAGTTGAGAAACTCATTTCACTTGTGAATTAAATACTTCAACCAAGTTTAGAGACTAATAATATTACTGAATAAATATAAGAGGTCTGTAACAATCTTACACAATACTTCGTAATCAGTCCAGAATAAAACTAGTACAAGAAACTTTAATCTTGAGTTATTCTTCATAAGATCGGTGTTACATGGATTTAACACCAGGTCACCAGCTAATGAGGAGGCTGATTTTCTAGCTAATAAGTCGTTCATGCCCTTCATCATTTCAAAGGTTAATAGCATTGGTCTATGGAATTGCTAGGTTGTTACCTTTTCTAGGAGGCCAAATTATATTTGTTTTGCATGTTCCATTTATATGAAAATTCAATGCAAAAAAAGAATATAAGCGGCAAAAGAATGAAAAAACTATGTCCGTTCTAAATGTTATATCATTTTGACATGTTGAAATCAGAATGAAACATCTTCACATTCAAAATTGATATGAGTTTATTTAATTTTAGTTAATAAATTTATAAATATTGTAAACTATCTAAGAAACGTACTACTATCTCTTGTAAACTATCACTAATCTACCAATTTATACTTTTTACTAACAGCACGAAATAGTCTATCTGTTTTTATATTGCAAATAATATGATTTCGAACAAATTTCTAAACTCCTAACCACACCCAATTACTTGAGTTAGTTCACTCCCATAAGAACAACTAAAGTACTAATTACAACCAAAGAGTAAAAACAGCCCCAGATCACTGCAAATATACAATATCTTCAACAATTCCAGTAAACGATGGAAAAAGGAAACCATATGAAAGTCCCTTACCTCTTCCGAGGTCATCAGGATCAGCATGCACAACAACTGCCCTCCCCAATATAGAATGCTTCCCACTTAATGGAATCTTTACAATGGAGAAAGAAGATAAAAAAAATATAACTTTTAAAGATAACCAATTCTTGAAACTAGACAATAGTTTAACACCATTTCCAAAGTATGGATATGCTGATGAATTTGATGCAAAGATAGTAGGTCCAAGTATAGACTAACTAATATACCTGTATATCCGTAATTGAGAACTCAGCAATCCCTGTAATGTAAAACAACAAAAGGTTATCGATTTATACAAGTAATCAGAAAATCATGTGTAATTAATAGTATTATTATATGAAAAAGAAACTGAAAAATACCATCTGGGCCAGCAACAACATTGCCCAAATCGCCCGCATGTCGCTCATCATCAGTAGGAGCTCCATGATTTTTCTTTAGTGGATTAAAATGAGGACCTGTACGTAATTATGTATATACATAAGATAAAACTAAAAACCCACTAAATCATCAACCAAAATAAACACACAAAAAATAAGCCACTCACGGGTTTAATTTGAAGTGGTAAAAAAGGAGTAATACCAGTGGAATTGCAGCCATTAGTGGTATCACCAAGGGCGTGAATATGGAACCCATGAAGGCCTGGAGCTAGTCCTGTTAATTTGCCTTTCACATGGGTAGCCCCTATTGAATTGAATTTGTGTATTTACATAATTATTATCAGCTATAAATACCACTTGCAATTGAGATAAAGTAATAATAAAACTAATAAAGAAGAAAGTAATTTGAGCTTACAGAAGAGAGAGAGAATACCTTTGGAATCCTGAACGAACTGAAGAGACCCATGAACGGAGTTGTTGTTGCCGGCGATGACCGCGACCGCTTTCACACCACCCATTTCTACTCTGTTCTCTTCTGTTTTGAGTTTTGCTCTTCACCTAAATGCCCTTTTTCTTTTGTCTTATCCTCTCTATATTATTTTTTTGGTAGATGGAAATAGGAAATTATTTTTCATTTTCACATCCTCTTTTTAATTTATTATTTTATAGAATCTATACTATTAGTTAATTCAATAATTTTATGGATATTGAAGTATAAACATAAAACACTAACCTTTGATTTTTTATCACACTATTTTTAAAGTTAAATCATAGAGTTCTTTGTCAGTCCAATTTTCATGTCCGCATAGAGTTTTTATAAATTATATTAACAAATTCTATGTATCTATCCTACATAAAAGGGAATGTTTTTTTAGGGTCATTCAGATATAATTTATTATAAATTTAATTAATTGAATCATATAATATTTCACTTATTAATTGACCCGTTACATATCATAATTCTATGATGGTTGAAGGAAAATTATTCACAAATTTTAATAGGATGATGTTCTTTTTTTTAAGGCCTATTCTATTATCAAAACATTAATGTTTAAATAATGTTACTATCACGTAAATAATTTCATATAATGTTTACATACACATATATATTGCGGGGCTCATATATCAGGCGAGGACTCACATTACACAGGTGTGTATGTGAACATTATGTGAGATTTTTTATATGATAGTAGCATTGTTATTAATGTTTTGATGACTAAAAAACGGTTACAAGAAGAAGATATAAAATAATGTGCATAAATGTGATTGATTATAATCATTAAATCCACCTATCTATTAATTATATTTTGACACATTATTTTATAAATTATATTTTGAAAGAATTGTTTATAAATGTAATAATACTCTTTATTTATAATTATTTACTTCCACTTCTCTACGTCTGCTCCAAAAAACTGCTTTGACAAGATACAATTTAATCTTTTATTTTATATATATTAATTTCTCTCACATCTATTTATTTTATTTACAGCATAGTTTGTGATTAATTTTATTATTTTTTTTAAAAAAAATATTTTTTAGTATATTATAATAGAAAATTTAAAAGAAAGGAGGAGGTGGAGAGGGTGGAGGGTGGGGACTGGGGACAACCGACTAAGTGGAAAGGGGTAGAGAGAGTTTGGCGCCAAGTGGTGGGTCCCTCTCGATATTCGGACTGACTGCATAATCAATCCTTCCCTTCCCTTCGTCCTCCATTCCCCTGTTCCCTTGATTATTTTGATCTGGTGCAGAAATTTCAGCCGTTCCCTAAAAAAGGAACAAATAATTAGCAGTAGCAGGAGCAGTTGTTATATTCTTCTCTTCCATTCCTTCCCCTTCCATACATCTCACAATAAATATAAAAATTACAGAGCGGAGTAGAGAGATAAAAGAGAAATGAGGGAGATCGTAAGTTTACACATAGGGCAAGCTGGAATCCAGGTCGGTAATTCATGCTGGGAGCTCTATTGCCTCGAACATGGCATTCAACCCGATGGCAAAATGCCTAGGTAATCAACTACCTTCATAATCATACATGTATGTGTATATATATATATTAATACATGTGTTTCAATTGCATTGTTTGTTGTTATATCTTTGCAATCAAATTCTGAATAATGGGTTTGGTTTTTTTTTTTTTTTTTTTTTTTGGCCTGTACATGTTGAGTTTTGGATTGGAGCAACCTTGTCATTTTTCCATATTCATCTTGGTTGTTGAATGTGCTAATCCAGATTTGATCTCATGCTACTTGTATTCCTTTTCCGTTGACATACACTTTGATCCAACTTTCTCTGATATTCTTTCGATGAATTATTGGTGTAGTTTTGTTTCATGTGTGTAATGATTAGATGTCATTCGGATTTTGACCTTACAATTAACTGAATCCAACTTCCCTGATTAGAGGGAAGAAAGAGCTGAGGTAAGGTAATTGTTCTTCAGAAAATACCTTTGTGTGTACTATTAAAAAGAAATACCTAAACACATAGTATTATGAATCTGAACTGATATTTTTTGCTAGCAACACTATAACAGGTATTTATGAAAAAGTGGACATTTTATATGATCAACCCATGCTTTAACAAATAAGCATCGTCTTGACTAAATATATTAAACTGAAATATGGATGTAAGATGTATGTTGCGTAAAATCCAAAAGGATAAACAAGAGTCAGATTTATTCCTAACACGATAGTATGAGATCTTTAGAGAAAATGGCGGTAGATGGTCTGCAGGGACTTCTGATTTTGACTTTGTTAAACCAACCTCATAGGATGGAATGTGATGATTCTGATAGTTTGATACTCATAAAGGTGAAAACTGCACTATTATACGATAAGCAATTAGAGTTAATGTTCTATTATGCTGGAAACATCACACTCAATTGGTATTGGAATCTTAAAATGGACTGTTTTGTTTTTTTGTACCTGATGAGCTTTCTTTCATTGATTTCAGTGACACCTCAATAGGTGAGGCAAACGATTCTTTTAATACCTTCTTCAGTGAAACCAATGCCGGCAATCATGTGCCTAGGGCTATATTTGTTGACCTGGAGCCCACTGTCATCGATGAGGTTAGGACAGGAACATATCGGCAACTCTTTCATCCCGAGCAACTCATTTCTGGCAAGGAGGATGCCGCTAATAACTTTGCCAGAGGACATTATACAGGTAATTTGTAGTTCTACTGCAACAAACAGTTTTTTGTTTTGTATCTGTTATTTAGTTAATTCCATTGGATTATGTGCTGCAGTGGGGAGAGAAATTGTTGATATATGCCTTGATCGAGTGAGAAAGTTGGCCGACAATTGCACTGGCTTGCAAGGATTTTTGGTATTTAATGCTGTTGGTGGTGGCACTGGTTCTGGTTTGGGGTCCTTACTTCTAGAGCGTTTGTCTGTGGAGTATGGGAAAAAGTCAAAACTTGGCTTCAACATCTATCCTTCTCCTCAGGTGATTGCTCCAATAAAATGGCCTTAATGACTTATTCTAGGTACCTGTGGCTACTATTAACGCACAACATAATCTTCTTTGGAAATTGAATACCTCTCCCTGTATGAGCAATCCACATTTGCACTCCTACCAACCCCTCCACACCCCCCCTTCCCCCCCAAATTTAAAAAAAATAAAAAAAGTGTTGAAACTTAAGAGGAAGAAAGGAAGTAAATAAATAATATAGGAAAATGCTAACATAGTTTTACTCGAGTATTGTCAATATGCAAGACAGGATCAGTGGAAGATTGTTTTGAGCCTAAAATAAGATAGTTTAAGCAGATGTATGGAAAAAGAGTAATTTGAATATTTAATTAGACATTCATGCCTTTCCTTCTCATTTATCCACAATATCTTTTGTGCTCTTACATTTAGTAATAAAGTGAAGCAATTTTTTATTTGAAAGATTTTTTCCTGAATTTGCAGGTTTCGACTGCAGTTGTGGAACCTTACAACAGTGTTCTGTCAACTCATTCCCTCCTAGAACACGCAGATGTTGTGGTGCTCTTGGACAATGAAGCCATTTACGATATTTGCAGGAGGGCCTTAGACATTGAAAGGCCAACTTACTCCAACTTGAACCGCTTAATATCTCAAATAATCTCATCTTTGACCACTTCCTTAAGGTTTGATGGAGCCATCAACGTGGACATTACCGAGTTCCAAACTAACCTTGTTCCATACCCTCGTATACATTTCATGCTCTCATCCTATGCACCAGTTATCTCTGCTGAAAAAGCGTACCATGAGCAGAGCTCCGTTCCTGAAATCACAAACGCTGTGTTTGAGCCCTCGAGTATGATGGCCAAGTGTGACCCAAGGCATGGCAAGTATATGGCATGCTGTTTGATGTATCGTGGAGATGTTGTTCCCAAGGATGTCAACAATGCTGTTGCTTCCATTAAGACAAAACGAACTGTTCAGTTTGTTGACTGGTAATGATTGTTAATCCGTTTGAAGTTTATGTGGAGCTTTCTGGTCTCAATATAATTAGTGTGACTAATGGGATTAAGAAGTGTCTCTAGTGTTGCATACTCATGGAACCTATTACATTAGGGGTTACTGGTTTATGCTAAAGATGCTACTATTTCCCTTGATACTCTAAAGTTCGTGTCGATTTCCAAGTCGAGTTTTTGTGTTCTTAAAAACTGGTTTTTGGAAAACAAGTCATATTTTTATTCATTTTAGTCCTTCAATATTACTAGAAAATTGCATCTTGCTACATAAAACTCCATGATTCGCTATAGTTCCATTGATGCCACTTGTATTACTAGAAAATTGCATCTGCTTCGCATATCTTGCTACTAGAAATGTTGGTCCAATTTTACTTTGAAATGAATAAAATTATAAATCATTTGCTCAGAATGTGAATAAAAGTTTCTAAATTCCAAAAAAAGATTGTTGTTGTCTTCTGATTGTCGTATGATGATCATCTAGTAAATTTTGTTATACGCATGCATGCATGCTTTCAGGTGCCCCACTGGTTTCAAGTGTGGCATCAATTATGAAGCTCCAACAACGGTACCAGGGGGCGATCTTGCCAATGTGAAGCGCGCAGTCTGCATGATAAGCAACAACACAGCTGTGGCGGAGGTGTTCTCCAGAATCAACCACAAATTTGATCTCATGTATTCCAAACGAGCATTTGTTCACTGGTATGTTGGCGAAGGTATGGAAGAAGGAGAGTTCTCATGAAGCCCGAGAGGATCTTGCTGCCCTCGAGAAAGACTATGAGGAAGTTGGGGCAGAAGGAGCTGACGACGAAGATGAAGGAGCAGAGTATTAATTAATTTGTAAAATATATAGGAGTAGTCATCAAGGTCACCACCCCCCCCCCCCCCACCCCAGCCTATATAAATATAATTCTTTGTTCAATGCATGGTTGCATTATGATATGAAGATCAAGAAATCAAAATTTACATTTAAGGATTACTTGTAATAATTAAGATTTGTTTGGAATGATTGTCATATAATAAAATGCTTACATTCAGTAGAGTAGTAGCAATTTTTTGATGAATCATTTGAGTTCTATTTTCTACTTTTTAGGAGAAACTAAGCTCTGTTATGTGTGCTGTGTTTAAAATACAACCTTTAATAAATTAAATTATAATTAAAATACAATATATAATTCATAGACTATCAAATGCACTTGTAATTTTATTTAAATTCAACCAATTAGTGGGTCTAAATTAAACCCAAATTTGATCAAAACTCATAAAAGAAAAGATGCAAGAAAAACATAGAACAGAAACAGAGGAAGAAAGAAGTAATTAAATTATAGTCCTAAAAAAATGTCAGCAAAATAATGAAGATAAAGCAGGGAGATCCCAAATAGCTTCATTAGGATCATGAACAGTCTTCTCCATATATTCTTGAACCCCATTCATAGCATAAAGTGATGCTGATATCTGTCTTTCCACTTTCATGCGCTCAAATTCTGAAAACTCCATTTCAGCACTACTACTACTACTACTACTACTACTCATCTCAGCCATAATATTGGGCAACTCGAGCATTTCTTGAGCAAATCCAAAACCCCATGACATATTATTATTTGATCGATATGAAAGACCCAGATCAAAATCATCACTACAAATGCCTGCTCAAATCAGGTTTATACGAATCATCAAACAATTGGGTATGATCATTTACCTTCCCAATATCAAGACTCTGTTTTTGCTCTGTTTTTTTCTTGGTGTTGAGCAGATTTTTGATCCGAGAAGCTAGAGGAGAATTAGGAGAAACATGAGTAACAAAATTGGTTGGGGTTTTGGAACCACGAAGAAGACAGGCAGCCTCATCATAAGCACGAGCTGCGGCCTCAGCAGTTTCAAATGTTCCGAGCCACATTCTTATGTTTTGTGTTGTGTCTTTGATCTCAGCTACCCATCTACCAGAAGGCCTCTGTCTCACTCCAACAAACTTGTTGCTGTTTTTCCCTTTGAATTTCCTCATTTTTCCTTTTTATTGTTGATGGAATTGGATTTCCATTATGATGGATAGAGGGTGGAGGGATATTTGTTTGATTTGAAGAAAGAATTTCAAGTGTTTGAGCTCTTAATGGTAGAGTAGTGGAGGAGTTGTCTACATGTCTTTGTTAATGGGGTTTACATATATAGCATAGCATAGATACGATGAGAAGGGTGGGTAATGTCATAGCCCATAGGTTAGTTAATTTTCTATTGGATTTTTGTGTTTGTAATTTTGTGTTTTGGGTTTGGGGGTGGGATTGCGGGGTGGTGGTGGGCGTGGGGGACATTCTTTTTTCCATGCAGACAAAGTATCTCTCAATTCTGCTTTTGTTTATACATCATTACATTCCATTTTATCCAACATTATGTAGAATGACTGGCCTGCCCTGCCCTGAATCCAATCTCTTCTTATAAATGTGAAATGGAAAGTTGGAAACTATGCAGACAGTCGGGGTGTCATGAGGGTAAAAAGGACAATAAACTCAATATATGTGGCTGACCAGGTCAATAGACCTAGTAACAGTGTGAATTTTGGATTAAATAATGCTACTATCACATAATACTACGTAACGGTATGTGATTTGTTATTGAGTTAAGCGAGTTATGTCAATAATAAATTACGTAGTGCCACATATATGTAATATTATGTGATAGTTTTATATGATAGTTTTATGTGATAATAACATTACTCTTTTGGATTCAGCTTGATAGAAACATATTTCTCTAATTTAACATTCCCAAGACTGTATCAAACATTATGATAACAAGGAGAGGAGGGGTGACTCATTAGAGTCTTTTGATGTTGACTATACTTTTCATCTATTTCTTAACTAAAAGATGGGGAATGGGAGATGGGTCATATTTTTTTTTTATAACTCACAAATAATTTATAATATTTATTAGAATTAAAATTTCTATAAATTCTAATGATTTAAGAGTTGTTTGTTTAGAATTGAATGGTTGAATGACTGAATCGGTCAATCATTCAGATGATTTAGGTTGAATGATTTACTGTCATTTTTTTGACTGAATAGGCTGAATGAGGGATGAATGAAGTTTTTTTTACAATATTAACTATTATATTAAATAAATTCACAACAATTTTAAATTTTTTTAGAGATAAAATAATAAAAAATTATTATTCAGATGTTTCAGACATGTCAATTATCAAACAATTTTTTTCATTCAGATTCAGCTCATTAATTTTTTATCAAACACTTTCTCAGATCATTAAATATCATTTGAATACATATAAAAAACAGAATTGTACAGTCGAATAAACCACTAAAAATGTATACTTTCTTGATATTTTTTTTGGGTTGGTTGTTATTTTTAAACACATAGGAGGAGGTAAAATAGGTGGCAAAGATGTCATTATTATTATTTATTTTATATTGCATAGTCCTTGTCTCCTCTTTCTGGCCTCTCTCTGGGTCTCTCTCTCTATCAAACAACATCTGTCCTGTCTGTCTGACTACTAGGTCAAAATTGGGAGGGAGGGACAGACAGTGAAATCGTGAAGGCACGAAGGTATTGCCACTTGGAGGAGCGCCAGTAATCCTCCCTCTTTTGGATGAGTGGACCCCAATAATAATAATAATAATAAGAGATTTCTTAACATGTGTCCTTAGAGCACATGCTAAGCACACAGTTTAAGGAAATATTCTCTTGAATTGTGTGTATATTTTCTTAAATTTAGTATAAATACAGAAATCAAATAAATATACACACAGTTCAAGAGAATATTATCTTGAATTGTGTGCTTATCATGTACTCTTAAGGCATATTAAGAGGATCCTAATAATAATAATAGCTTCACCTCAAAAACTTGCTTAATTTAATCACCTACTCCAACAATACATTATTTGTTAATCCTATCCTTCAGGCTCACTTCTCCCTTCCATCATACTCCCTCCCTTCCTCCTAAAATATAAATTATAAATTTTGATTTTTCTAAATTAAAATTAGATGTTTTAAAGTTTAAAATTTACTAAATTTTTGAAAATAATAAATATTGTAGTTAATTAGTTATTAGCAATACTACTATCTAAATAGTATATAATTTTATATTTACATTGCCTAAAACTAAATTAAATCATATTATTTTTTAATTCAAAAATATTTCAATTTTTTTTAAAAAATTTATATTGATCCCGTATTTTGAAATAGAGAGTTTTATATATTTTACCTAATTAAGTATTTAAGCACTATATGTTACTAAGATAGTAGATTCTCTGTCAACTATGTGATGCTTTTTCTTCAGGTATTAAATTTTTTTTTAAGTGGTGTTTGATTGAATCTTAATATTATGTTTATCTTTAAATTATTAACATACAACTATGAGTTTAAACTATTCAGATTACCACATTAAGATGCATTAAAAGGTGAACTGTTAAAATGCATTAAGATGCAATCAAACACACTCTTACCGTGCTCCATTCAACTTAATGCTACGTTTGGATTGCAGAAATAAAGATAGACATGGAACGTATAAATTGCATAAATGAAGGTGAAAATGGAACGGCTCATTCTTATCTAATGAGACCAAATTTGTGAATTATGGAATGTCGCAATCCAACTAGAATAAAATGAATCATTCTACTCTCCATTTCATTCATTTCTATTCCATTTCTTCACCCATATAAACCTCCATCAATCCAAACGTAAAATAAACGATTCATAACCTGTAAAAAACAGTAATTAATATTCAGATGCATGCCAAGATAAGATGCCTTCCTAATAAGAATAGTTTGAATATTTAAGACTAATATGTTGTGTTTAAATTACAGGTCTTGCTACTGATATATTTTATAGCCCTCCTATTAAATTCTTTCTTGCTATTAAATTTTCAAGAAAATAATTCATGATCAATTTAATACGGCAAGAGTAAAACTCTTTTGTATTACTAGATATAAATAAAATCTATGCTAATTCTCTGTAAGCAGCCAAATTGGGAAAAAAATTATGAAATTAATTTTAACTAAACTGTATTGGACTCTCCATCAAGAGTCCCATGATTAAAAAGAAACTTCAAGTTTTCCAAATTTGAAGGCAAAAACTTGGGCAAGTCCGGATACCATAACAAAATTAAATCAAAGAGTGATTTATGTAATGGAGAGGAGCCAAATCCCTAAAATTGATATCAAAACAAAATTAAATCAAAGAGAATTTCTTCATTCTTTTCCGAGGTTACTGATCACAAATTCACACGAAACATAACTAGTTTTTTCATTAATTCAGAAACTTGGGAGCCATGTCCGTAAAAATAGTTCAAGCTACTGAGTTTCCACAAAATAAACATGGTTCAAAACTAAAATTAGCACACAACATCAGAATAGACCATAAATTAGAGTTAACAATTAATATCTAATGATATTAAAACAAATATAAGTCGAGCTTTTGACAGATAAAAACCAGGGAAAGTACAACCTCTAATCCACATAGAACAGTAATCCTTCACCAAATTGGTTTCAAGACTTCCTAAAGGCTATATGATGAGATAACTACGCAGCACTACAAACAAAACTGGATCACTATGAAAGTCATCCCCTCTTCAACGATTGGCCTTGGCAACCCTCTCAATCTCATCCTTCTTTTTAATTGCATAGCTGCATTATATATGCAAAATGAGGATAGGTTCAACTTTTGATTTGTCAAAAAGAGTAAATCAAGAGTAGAAGCATGAATAATTATATTAAAAATAAAAAGACCATACACAGAAAAACAATCTAATAGCAGGTAAACAAAAGGCTAGCTTATTTACCTGTTAGAAGAACCCTTGGCAGCGTTTATGAGTTCGTCAGCGAGGCACTCAGCTATACTCTTAATATTCCTGAATGCACTCTCACGTGCACCTGTTGTGAGGAGATAAATTGCCTGATTGACGCGCCTTAGTGGAGAAATATCAACAGCCTGACGCCTTACAACACCAGCAGAACCAATACGAGTGGCATCTTCTCTTGGACCACTATGTTTTGAAAATCAGACATGTATTAACAAAATAGACACTGAGAAATTATTATAATGGCATACCCACGTCATTAAAGGAAAGCTTGAATGACTACGAAATACCATCTTGCTAACTTAAATCAAGAATATTGTGGGAAAATATCGATCAAATGAATAAATAGAAAGAATAGGTTTCATAAGTGAAGCTCTCTAGAGAAAAAATATTGATTTTTAACATGGGTACATAGTTTCAACTCATACATTTCAGAAAAAAAAGTATACAAAACTAAAAAATGATATTCTATCTAATTTGAATACCTGTTGATAACAGCATCAACAATGACTTGGATAGGATTCTGGTCAGTCAACAAGTGGATGATTTCCATAGCATGCTTAACAATGCGAACTGCCATCAACTTCTTCCCATTGTTCCTCCCGTGCATCATAAGAGAGTTGGTCAACCTCTCCACAACTGGGGCCTGGGCCTTCCTAAACCGCTTAGCTTGGTATCTTCCAGCAGTGTGAGGCATATAGGTTGGATGCTTAGCAGCAGGTCGCAGTTATGTAATCCTCAACCGAAAGATCATTGACCTGTAGAATGCCATAAAAATTATCTAAAATACTAAGTTGGATAAGATAACAATCCCCAAACCCACATAATTAGAGCAATACAATACATGTCATATATATATATACACACACACATACATATACGCACAGACACATGCATACATGCATACAAGATCAGTTGGAGTTCTACTGCAATTGATAAGATTCAAATGAAAACAAACCGACACAACATGACACGGAATATAAGGGCATATACACAAATGAATTTTTGTTTCATGCTCTAACACTAACAACAGAGAGGTAGTTCTACCTTGGTTTATGAATTGATGATTTACCATTGGATTTATGGACATTGCTTAGTCCCAACTCATAGTAGATCATCCGACCAAAGGAAAAAAGGACAAGAAAATCAGCAATTAAAGTTATAATTGAAAAGTTGAATGTGAAATACATGTTTTTTTCTCATGGATATGAAAACACACATATTTTTGAAGAGCAGGGAACCCTCCCATGAAGAGATGAGGAGCCCAGTTGACTACTATGGTACGTCTATGTTGTGTTTGTGGTCACGAGTGAGAAGGGAAGGGATGCTTAGATAACAAAATTCCATGTACAATCCATGTTCCTTGATAAACTTCTCTAGTGAAGAATGATTTTAAGTTGGGGTTACCGAGTAACTTGGTATCCATCTAATAACACAAAAATATCACTTTGTTCAATAACAACAAGAATTAAGTAATGTGCAAACAACTAAGACTTCATTTGGCTCTCTGTTTTACGTTTCTCTTTAATAATTACTCAATTTTTTAATAACCTAATCTCTAGTAAAATCTATGCTCTCTACACAATCAACCATAATTCTTCACCCATAAAAGCATAAAACTGAAACAGATTATGCCTATTAGATTATCTAGAAGTACAATCAAACGAAGTAGCTGACGAACATAGAGTGTAATAATTAATATAAAAACTAAGTAGCTGAGGTTCATATAGAGTGTGAAAAATTTAACAGAACCTGAACATCATCGTAAGACCATCGATTGAATAGCATCACATCAGTGTGAGCCGGCTCTTTTTCACCGGTCGGGTTATTTACAGCAACAGCCGCCGCCATTGTTGCCTTCTCTGATTTACCTGCAAATCAGAGTATAAAAAATGAGGGTTCAAATGTGTTTACATTTGAAGAGATTAATAAGACATACATGAGATAACGAACCTTCGGCTGACAGAGAAAGATTGCAGCGACTGCTCCGTCGAAGCTCCAGTGAAATGAGAAAATCGGGTAGGCGAAACCCTAATGCGCCTATATATAGGGAAGAATATTCGTTGACTGAAATAACCTCGCGATTTTATGGAAATCACCTATCACTGCAATTATTTTATTATTTTTTTGAGGTTAACATGAAGTTTACTTTTATTAATCTGAATTTGAGGTGGTTAATGTGAAATTAATTTTTGTTAGTCGACCAATACAGTATCGTTTCACAGACGAGAGGTGATCTCTTTACACTTTATTAATTAATTAAACAAATTATCATGAAATTAACTTTATAAACTAGAGCTTTCAAGCCTCGCATAATAATAAAAATAATTTAAATAAATATATTAATAAAAATATGGAATAAAATACAAACTTAAACATTAATGAAAAAATAAATACACCTCTCAATCTACTCTAAGAGTGTATCAAATTTTACTCTTTCAAGGGTGCATTGTTTATGCAGGAGAAAAGTTTCTGGACTTTTTAAATTATTTCCAAAGGTGCAAATTAATTTATTGGTTAAACATTGGGAGTATAACCCATAAAATGTTTTTGTTGTTCAAAACATTTTTATTTACATGGATAAATTTTTCGGTGCATGGTTTTATTTGTATCCAAGAAAAGCTATTTTGGGCATTCAGTCCATTCACACATAATAATTACACACCAGTAAAATAAGGATACATTATTCACCATAAGTAACAAATGGGTTAATTATAAAAATATTCCTCAAAATTTCACAAAATCTTATTTTGTCTCAAAGTACAGTAGTAATTTTCATTAAATTTAAAATATTTGTAATTTGTAATTGTTGGCCACAATTCTTCCCATACATGTGCCAAATTATTGATGATTATGTTATTTATGTTTTATATTATAATATATTGTTGTATACATATATTTGAAATAGGTCAAATGTCTTTAATACAACTGTATTAAACACGAGTTTCAGCCAACAGTCCGTAGTTTCAACAGATTAATCTAAGTAACAGTTCAAAATTTAAACTTTTAAAAACATAATTGAAAATTTTGATAGTTATAATGGCCAAAAATGAAAATTTGTGAAACTTTACATAAAACTTTTGCAATTAACCCTTGTAAAATCAACTTAGATTTCGACCACAGAAATGGCCAGCTAGCTTAAAATTGTGAAATTTCAGAAGCAAAATGTCAGGTTTACTGCAAAAGGCCGACCATCCAAGGGCCTTCCAAACATATTAGAATAAGAATACTCTCAAATTAGCACACATGTAAGTATGTAACCATCACTTTAGGGAACTCAGAATAGACCATTAAAACAGCTAATATCTTTGATATTAAAACAAATGTAAGTCGAGCTTTTGACAAATGAAAACCCGGGAAAGTATAACCCTCAACCAATATAGAACAGCAATGCTTCAACCAAACTGGTTTCAAGACTTCCTAAAGGATATATGATGAAATAACTACGCAGCACTACAAACAAAACCGCCTCAATATGAAAGTCATCCCTCTTCAACGATTGGCCTTGGCAACCCTCTCAATTTCATCCTTCTTCTTGATTGCATAGCTGCATTATATATGCAAAATGAACATCAGTAAATGCGTACCAACTCTTGACTTGTCATCAAAAAGAGAGAAACAAGATGACTTGATCAGAAGTAGGAGCATGAATTTCATTATATTAAAAATAAAAGTACCAAAAATACATAGAAAAACCATCTAATACTCCCTTCGTCCCATGATATATGACGTTTTAGATGATTTCATTTTTTCCAAATTATTTGACGTTTTATATAATCTAAGAGAATTAACCACAATCTTTCCAAAATTACCTCTCATGGAAAATGCAACAGATGTGTGAGAGAATATGAGATAAGTATATATAGTAAAGGGTATTATAGACAATTAATACTATAGTTAATGCTATACAATCCTTTCCTTAATTCTTGTGCACAACTCTAAAACGTCATATATTATGGGACGGAGGGAGTAGTAGGTAACAAATGTTTGCCCTTGTTTACCTGTTAGAAGAACCCTTCGCAGCATTTATGAGTTCGTCAGCGAGGCACTCAGCAATACTTTTGATGTTCCTGAATGCACTCTCACGTGCACCGGTTGTGAGGAGATATATTGCCTGATTGACGCGCCTTAGTGGAGAAATATCAACAGCCTGACGCCTTACAACACCAGCAGAACCAATACGAGTGGCGTCTTCTCTTGGACCACTATGTTTTAAAAATATATTTAATCAGATAAGTATTACATAATTGAGAATGACAAACTATTGTAATGGCATAACTGAACCACATCATTAAAGGAAGCTTGGAGGAAAAAATCGAATCAATGAATATGTAATAAAGAATAGGTTTCCCCGGTGAAGTTCACTTTAGAGTATAAATAATGGTTTTTAACACCAAAAGGAACAAAAATTAGTTATCCGGGTATATAGTTTCAACTCCTACATTTGAAAAAAAAATGCAAAACTTAAAAAATGACATTTTATCTAGTTTGAATACCTGTTGATAACAGCATCAACAATAACTTGGATAGGATTCTGGTCTGTCAACAAGTGGATGATTTCCATAGCATGCTTAACAATGCGAACTGCCATCAACTTCTTCCCATTGTTCCGCCCGTGCATCATAAGAGAGTTGGTCAACCTCTCCACAATTGGGGCCTGAGCCTTCCTGAACCGCTTAGCTTGGTATCTTCCAGCAGTGTGAGGCATGTAGGTTGGATGCTTAGCAGCAGTTGCAGTTATGTAATCCTCCACCGAAAGATCAGCGACCTGTTTGCCATAAAAATTATCAGAATCATAATATTATAAATGAATGAAGGTGGAGGTTAAGAAAACAATCCCCAAACCCACATAATTAGAGGAATACAATTTAATCATAAGTAATACATGTCAAAAGACATATATATATATATATACACACACACACACACATACATAATATCAGTTGGAGTTCTATTACATCTGATAAGATTTATATGAAAACATAGAAAACAAACGGACACAAAATGACAGGGAATACAAATGCATTTATTACACTAATGAATATTTTTTTCATGCTCTTACATTAACAGAGAGGTAGTAATAGAGACCTCGGTATATGATGATTTACCATTGGGATTTATGAATATTGCTTAGTTCACGCCAATTCAAAGTAGATCATCAGACCAGGGGAAAAAGGGACAAGCAAATCAGTAATTAAAATTATAACCGAGAGGTTGAATGTGAAACACGTTCTCTCTCGGGACTTGCTCAGATTCTTCTCCCCCAATGAGACAGGATATGAAACCTCCTTCTGTAAAGCAGGTACCCCCTTCCATGAAGAGAGAGGCTCAACTGCTGTTACATCACAAGGAGATTGTTTTATGAAAATTTGCCAGAGTTTGGGAAACATTGCCTACTTCACCCCCAGCCCAAAACCATTATAAATCATCAGGCAGATAAAAGCAAAATAATTTCTACACAACACAAATGAGGACCCAAATTGACTACCTTGGTATGTCTATGTTGTGCTTGTGGTCACGAGTGAGAATGGATGCAGAGATAACAATAAATTCACTGTAAAGTCCATGTTTCTTGATAAAATTCTGAAGTGAAAATGATTTTTAAGTTGGGTTACGGATTAAATTGGTATTCATTAAATTATTATATGAGAAAATCAACAAGGGACTTGCCCCTTTTTACAATAACAACAAAACTTAAGTAATGAGCCAACAGCTAAAAGTCTTTACCCATTGACGTACAAAACTAAAACCCATCACGCCTGTAGATTATGTAGAAGAATAATCAAATAAGCAATCATTTAGAAAACTAAAACTACAACTTAGTAGCTGCGATATATATTGTGTGATAAATTTAACGGAACCTGAACATCATCGTAAGTCCATCGGTTGAAAAGCATCACATCAGTGTGAGCCGGCTCTTTGTCACTGGTTGGATTATTAACAGCAACAGCCGCCGCCATTGTTGCCTTCTCTGATTCACCTGCAAATCATTGTATAAGCAAATGTGGGTACTCAACATATATGTTTACATTTTAAGAAGATAATAACAAGAGAGATATAAAACAACGAACCTTCGGCCGAGAGGGAGGATCGTTATTGCAGAGGCTGCTCCGTCGAAGCTCCAATGAAATGAGTAAATGCGATAGGCAAAACCCTAATGCGGCTATTATAAAGAAAAGAGTCCAAATTCCCTGAAATAACCTTGAAATTTTTTCGAAATCCCCTTTTTCCGCACATAATACTAATGATACGGGTAGGGTCGGGTTGTACACTATCCGCACCGGTAATTTACTCCACCGTATTCGAATATGGGTCACACCCTTTAAATTTTACATGCCCAATAATTACCCTCATATAATCGTTATTATATTTTACATACTTAACTATTGACTATTGAGGATGGATTTAAACCATACTTCTCTTAAATAATATACTTTTATTAAAATTATGTTATTTATAAAATTATTTTAAAAATTAAAATAATATTAAAAAAGAATGATTTCACTTATTTTTTTTTTATTTACAAAAATATCACCGTGACCCGATTTATTTTTTAAATGAATCCCCAAAACGATCTAATTTTAATAAATGTATGTTATTTAAGAGATATATGTTATTTAAGAAGTATGTTTTAAATTCGTCCTCTACATGTATATAAGTATACAAACTAAGATAAAGTAGTCTAAAATAATAATAAATTAGTATAAATTATCATATTTCACTCATCATTTTTGAGCAATCATAATCTCAAAAACTTTAAACTAATTCGTAGGGTAAAAACTTTATGCACTTCAAAAATTAGAGTATTTTGAAGTTTTTACTTCGATGTTAATTTTAGTCTTTTATAATAATTTGATAATCTTCCCGATGATTTCTTGCTTGAATTCAAGCATTGACATATTTCAAATATATATCATCGAGCTTTTGGCCGGATGGTAGCACCACACCTTTGCAAAGCCAGTGATATAGGATCGAACCTTGGCATTGACAAGGAGAGTGTGTGAGTGAGTTTAATTTTAGTCTAACCTAATTCTTGTTGGTTTCAAATTTGAGCAAGTCTATTGAGACATGTAAAATTGGTAGGCCCATTCACCAATGACCAATCTGCAAACCTGGTGCAAGTTGGTTAGGGGTGTAAGCCGAGCAGAGTAGATCGGTACTGAACTCTAAATCGGTTTGAAAATATAATCTAAAACTCGAATTCAAAGTTGATTCGAGTCGAATCTGATCCTTACTCGTTTTCCGTACTCGATACCTGTTCGATAGATCATATTCATATTCGAATACTGGTATGATCTATACTAACAAGCTAAATATGTGATATTTGTATCAATCTTTATAATTTATACAGTATAGTATTAAATTGTGTAAAGTTGTACTTGAATAAATCAATGAATTGATTGTCAATTTGTATTATATTTTTTGTAATTTTTTTACATAAATAAAAGTAAAAAACTGTTATATATAAATATTAGTTCAATAATTAATTTAGTATGTAGTGATTCAGTATTAAGTGAAATGGTTCATATTCGAAACTCAATTTGAAGGCTCATGAGTAATTCGTTTTGTAAACGAGCCGAGTACTTACGAGCCGAGTAAGTTCGAGTAATGATCCGAGTCGAATCTGACGCAAAATTAAAAATTCCTTATCGAATCCAAGTCAAATTCGAGCTCGATTTTTTCTACTCGAGCTGAATCTGAACATTAGGGTGTTTGTTTACATCCCTAAAGTTGGCACATGAAATCGATTAAAGATGACATATTCAGGACGAGGAGTACAAAAATATGAAAAGTAGAGGGGCCACTTTGCAATAACTTGTGAATAAAACAACAGATGACAGAGATGCAGAGCTGAGAGAACCACTGAACTTTAGTCCGCTCTCTCTCTGGATGGAGCTCTCACTCCCCCCCTCTTCTTCCCCTCGAGTGTCAGTCATTTCTCCTCGCCCTTATATGCCTTTTCTCTACAGAAACCAACCCATTTCTAGCACTTGCAAAGCAACCAATTTAGCGTCAAAATGCTCCAACAACTTGTCTTCCATTGGGTTCTTCGATCACAAAAGTTACTCAAGAATTGTGTATAAGAGACAGGACAAGTGTTTTTCCATCAGGGTATGCTTTAATTTTGCATTTATAATATGGGTTTTGAAATTAGATGAGCAAATATTTGTGGGTTAGTTTTAGATTTCCTTAGAAACTGTGCAACGTTCTGTTGTATTTAATCATTTGAGCAATTGTACAATTGTGCTATTGAGCATGTTTCTTCACCTGGGTAATTATGCTTTATTGTTTCTTATTGTTTCATATGAATTGTGGCTAATAATCTAAATGCTTATTGCAGCTAAATTGCAGTTTGTAATGACATTCTGCTGAATCTTATACAGTGTTTCTTAGAAAATTTGAGGTTTTGGGGTTGCTAATACATATATGCTTAAGCATTTTCTCAACGTATATTTGGAAATAGAATCACAATCTCAACCAAGCAAGACCAATGTGCCCTTGTTCTGGTATTATAGTGCTGAATGGACCCAATCATCTTTTAAATAATTGGGGGGGAGGGGTATGCCATTGCACTTCATCAAGTGCTGTTACATAACAATTAACTTGAAATATTTCTTCAAAGCATTGAGTTATTTTTTAAAATCTTTTAACAATTGGCAATATTCTTACTATTGGCATCTGGTCTACAATGTTGTGAATTTACCACTGGCTGGCCTGAAATTGGCAAGTTTAAGCAAATCCAGCTCTAATCTTCAGAGTACTAACTTCTAACATCACAAGGCAACTCTGTTAAATAAACGCTGCACGTTCAGAATGATCAATTGATCAAGTTAAGATTTAGTACATGTACTGTACCTACCAACATTTGAATTTGCTATACAAACTACAATGTTCTGATTCCATTCAGCTCTTGAACAATCTAATATTACTGCTAACCTTAGTTCGTGTTTGTTCGACATTTCCTTAAAATAATTCATACTTGGTTGATATCTTCTTAAGTTCTTTATTATGAAATTATTGAATTTCAAGTACATAGATTATGACATATATATCAAAGTGGATACATTCAGGCCTCCACTCAAATTGGTTCTGCTGGATCTGATCCTGTGTCCAACAAAGTTTCAGAGTTTAGAGACGCATTTTGGAGATTCCTAAGGCCCCACACAATACGTGGAACAGCATTAGGATCAATGTAAAAAATTGTTATACACAACATATTTTTGGTTTTACATATTCTTTTTAAAAGCTTGTGCCAGTTACAGTTAAGTTTGGCTTGTTTTTGTTATTTTTGACAGTTCTTTAGTAACAAGAGCTTTGATTGAGAACCCAAATCTGATAAGGTGGTCATTACTATTGAAGGCGGTTTCTGGTCTTCTTGCTCTAATATGTGGCAATGGTTATATAGTGGGCATCAATCAGATCTATGATATTGGGATTGACAAGTAAGTGACACGTATACAAATATAATTTACTTGCGTAAATCTATATGTTATATGTCAAATTTGTTAGTAAAATTGAATAGACAAGGGCTATATATATATATATATATATATATATATATATATATATATATAAGACTTATCTTGTAATAAAGCAGAGATGCAACGTAGTAAATTTAATATGTCAAAGCTAGTAATTAGTACTATGTCCTTAAGACAATTATGCCCTTCTTATGGTGCTTAGAATTATTTGTCTTCCAGGTTATAATGACAACGTATGCTATAACAACACTACAAATAGCATACACAACGAACCAAATAAAATGCTATGAACTCTCTCTCAAAATGACTATCAATTACTTATGAAAAGATGAAGACTTGAATGACTGCGAATGCTTGTGAATTGAATGAATCAAAAGGCTGCCCCCTAGGTTATTTATAGGAGGGTTTAATGACCCATCAGATGGGACACAACCCCTTGAAAAGACACATTTAGCCAAAAACGACATAGTTTTTGGGCTTGGCAAAAAGGGCGCATCCGTTCGGATAAAAACGACTTAGTTTTAGGCTTGTTAGAAATGACACTTCCATTCTGGCAGGCGCTTCCCAAAACGACGTAGTATTAGTGCTTTCGTAGTTCCATTCGAGCCAATGACGCTTCCCAAAACGACGTAGTATGATAATAAGTAATGTTTCTCAAAATGACACAGTTTTGATAATATAACTAAATAAAACAAAATTTTAAATAAATTTTGCCCAAAAAATATATACCGCCCAGACCAAGCCTTGACTAGGTTCTCTCCCCTCCACAAAAGTGGGGAGCCCCTTGGGGCCCAAACCCAAGAACAATTTTTTTGTATATAAACCCATTCAAACTTTAGTTCTTAACAGATGTGGGTCTTAGCTTTCCACAAGTATTAATTATCATTTCCAAGGATAATCTTTGGGAGTTCAATTCTCATTCATTATCCCATGGATTTGAGCTTCCAAATACTTAATTTTAATCTACTCATGGAGTAGAACACTGATATGTAGATTCACTTCAAATGATTAATGAAACCCGCTTCAAATTTAGCTCAAATTCTAACAAAATTATAGTGTGTGTGTGAATATATATATATATATATATATATATATGCCTGTATACAAAGAGAGTTGTGTTATTGGCTTTTGTTCAATGTAAATCAAAACATCCATAACGCCTTCAGCAGTTGGGCTCAAGGAGTTGTGACCAAGGAATGACATGTTATGGGGTATGATTTAGGATGCGCATGATTGGGTCTTTCTGAGGAAGTTCATTTAAGTACTAGTAAAGCAGCGGGATTTCGGGTTCGAGTGGCATTTCACCCCTAACCGCAACTCATCCGCTGATTTTTCACATGCGGTTCCGATGATCTTAAATCCAATTCCTTTTATTAGAAAGCTATGTATAATATTGTGTAGCGCACATACTTAGTCATCATTTGGATACCGTTTTCGAAACTGTTTTATGTCTTCTATTCTGAAATTCCAGGTGTTTGGCATTTTTGTTTAATGCGTTTGACCAGCGTTTTTGTTTTCTCAGAAAATGTTTCTGAAAACACCCATATATCAGGACACATAAACATGTTTCCTGAAAGGCAGAACGAAACATGATTAATAAGTCTCAAATGATCAAATTATAGTATGATAAACCTCTTAAGTGATCAAATTTATGCCAAAGTTGACTAAAAAGAGAATCATTATGGACTTTACATGTAAAAAAATTATAATTTATTTATAGTTTTCCATAATTTTACTACGAAATATTTTGAGAACATATTTCGCCATTTCAGAAAATGGAAATCAAACCTGTACTCATTTTCAGAAATTTTTTGGAAAAAAAAAAACTTAAACCACAAAATGAAAATACTACAGAGATGATAGCCAAGAGGCCCTTAGATTCTATATTAAATCCTCTTGTGTGCTTACCAATTAGTTCATATTTATGCAAATTTATTATCAATCTTGGTTTAAACTTTTTTGTTTGGATTTTGGTTGCAGGATAAACAAACCTTACTTACCTATAGCCGCAGGAGATCTTTCAGTTCAATCTGCGTGGTTTTTGGTGTTACTGTTTGCCGTAGCCGGCCTTTTGATTGTTGGAATGAACTTTGGTCCATTCATTACAAATCTGTACAGTCTTGGTCTTTTTTTGGGAACAATCTATTCAGTTCCCCCGCTCCGAATGAAGAGATTTCCTGTCATAGCATTTCTCATAATTGCTACGGTATGTTTTATCTCTTCTCATCTTTGTAAAATTATTATGCACTGTTATAATATATACAGCTGACTATAAATATACATAGCTTTTCCAACCTGGTAAGAATGCAGTTTGTAGATTATTAAAGAACTACTTTGCAGGTGCGAGGTTTTCTTCTTAATTTTGGTGTATATTATGCTACAAGAACTGCCCTTGGACTACCATTCGAGTGGAGGTAAGTTGTAAGTCACTATTGATTGCTTCATGTTTTTCAAATGAAAGAGCCTTTATAATTGAACACTCTCTCTCTCTCCCTCTAACACAGACATACATGCACAAAAAGCCATTTTCAAGGGTTCAATATTGGACTCAAATGGCATTTTGGACATTATCTGTCAATAATTAAATTCTGGATCAGAATAGTCCTAAAGTCGCTTGTAGATCTTAATTCCTCAATATAATCTGGGAGATTCTAGAACCAGAAATGTTTGTGTAATCTGGGAGCTTCTAGTGCTCCATTTAAACATCTACCATGCTATTTCAGTATTCAGGGAGGCATAATTGTTTAGTCGTTTGTATTTTTCACTGAGTAAGAGTTTTCATGTCAATTTGAATCAATATTTACTTGCAGTTCGCCAGTGGCTTTCATCACAACTTTTGTCACGTTGTTTGCGCTGGTGATTGCTATAACTAAAGATCTTTCAGATGTAGAGGGGGATCGAAAGTAAGTTGCAAGACCAAAACTTTTCTATAGTTCTTCTAGTTTTGCTTATTTTTGTAACTTCTGCATGGGAAACTTTAGCTGATTTTACCTCATTTCCAACATATCCTTCTTGTTGTAAATTGTATTCCTGAAACCTGAATTGAAAAATCATAGTAACAGCACACAAATCTATACTTTAAATGTCCTTCTGAAAACCTTGTTACTAGAATTGCCAAATATTTGAACCTTTATTTCCCACTTAATGAATACAAACAAATTTTATTGTTATGCTCAAACCCTCATGCTCATCTTTCTCTTTTATAAAATTGTATTTTAGGTTTCAGATATCTACTTTAGCAACGAAGCTTGGCGTGAGAAACATTGCATTCCTTGGTACTGGGCTTCTGCTAATAAATTATATTGGTTCTGTATTGGCAGCAATTTATATGCCTCAGGTGAATACATCTTCCTTTAAGCCTAGCTTGATGATTATTAGTTCTTCTTTGGCATTTGATTATAATTAATCTCATTTTTTATCAACTACAATGAAACAAGTAACTGTGCTATAATCTTAAAATTTTACGTTGACCAAAAAATGAAGCCTTTGATTTAAACTTGTTTCAGGCATTCAGGCGCAGCTTGATGATACCAGCACATACCATCTTGGGATTGACTTTAATTTTCCAGGTTCATTCTCAAGATATATAACAGTTCTCATGTACTTCCATGATGTCATCTCCCAACTATCTTTTGCATCAATTTCAGTTTTTCCCTCATCATTGTGTTGTAGCCTTGTAGGAGAAACCAACATGTTTCCTCTTTGTTATTTCAATTCATATATGTTTTTGGATTGATAAAAAATGAAAGTAATGGATGAAGTAAGTTTGCAAATTTTAGCTGTAATTTTTTTGTGATTGAAATGATCAAGCTTTTGCATGGTGGCTGTTTTGCAACATTAAGGTGATCCTATTTAAGCATTGTTTTTGTGTTACAGCAGTACCTTTTGTCCAGGCATGATTAATACGCTATTGCTTGTTTGTGAAACTGCTAATTGCTGATTTGTCTTCTCTTTCATCTTCTAAGCAGGAACTCTGTGGTTAATCTCTTATACTTTTTTTTAAAAACACTGCTGAATGTCTGAAATTCTTCCTGGGCCTCTTGACTGTGTGCTACTGGATTATTATCTCTTCCCCTTCCATTTCCTCAACTGTGATTTGACTTTGAATTTATTGTGGCATATATTGCGTTGGTAGTCGCGTGAAAAGTGTGGGTGCCACTGTACCATACTTGGTTCTCTTTTTGCAAGTCCTTCATGCAAATCCAGTATTGTATATATACTCTGCATATGACTATGGTTTTAAAGTTTCTGTTTTCTTCTGTTTATGGTGTTCTAGTTCTGTTTAGATAACATTTGGTTTCATGTGACACAGGCATGGTTACTGGAACAAGCAAACTATACTAAGGTAATATCATATCAAAATTCCACGAAAGATTACCTAACGTAATCTGAAAGACTACCCTTAATTTGTTGTCTGAATTTCTCTTGCTTGCATTATTGCAGGAGGCAATCTCGGGGTTCTATCGGTTTATATGGAATCTCTTCTACCTTGAGTATATCATATTCCCTCTCATCTAAGAAAATTATCATCTATAAGTGGTATTTCCACCGTTTCTTTTGGAAGGCTTCACAAGTGAGTATGCGTCGAGGGTGCTGGGGTTTGAAACTAACCAAGCTGGAAGTAACTGATAAAATCTGTTTCAGATGCCGTAAATTTGCTCGAGAGGTAATGTACGAGACAACTCATTTTACTAATTTACATGGAAGAAACAGTGGGGGGTAGGAAGGGAAATTGTTTTTTTTTTACAAAATATTATTTTTTGATGCTTAGATGTGTTTGTACTCTCTCTGTAATTTTGGCGAACCAAGTGTTTGTTTTAGTAATGAAGATTCTATCAGGCTAATAGCATGTACTTGAAAGGTGTTCATCAGACTAGTATTTAGTTTTTGAAATGTAATTTACCCCATAAACCTGTCTTAAAAGTTGTTGTACGGATAACTCTGGTAGCCTACATGTCTGGAAATTAAGCATCACCTATTTGATCCTTGTTTGTTTGTGTAATTTTTAGCCCCCAAATAAGGAAAATCTATTGATCCTTACTATTAGGTTGTATGAGATTGGATTATTTTAATTATTTATACTAGTTAAGTACTTATAGGCTTTAACTAAAATCACCACCAAATATTGTGGGGTCAATTGACCCCACTTAATATATACATATATATATATATATATATATATATATATAAAATTAACAAAACATATCTGATTTTGAATTTTCCGCTCACCCTAATAAACGATCAGGATCGTCCAAAGTTTGAGATAAATCTCACCATTCATTATATCCTTTTTAACTTCAAAGAAAAAAAATTGCTCTCTCTCTCAAATCTTCCTCCGTTCTTCCTCCATTCTCTAACGCCAACAATCTCTCCTCCCCTTCCCTTTCGTACGTAGTGTCGGAGGCACGAGTAGTACGGCTAGTATATATATATGATGTAATAGATTTTTTTGGGTGTAATTTTGAAATTTGACCCCACTGAATTTATATATATATATATATATGATCATACCATCCAAGCAAGTGCTTGGTGATTAAACTAGCTTTGCTTGCCATAAAAAAGCATATACAAGACATACAGAAGAAAATTGAGATCTTTATATCTACTCATCTTTAGAACCCAAAAAAAAAAACTTACAATTTTCATTTCAACAAGTAAAAATCTTACAATTTTCATTTCATATTTCACTACTGAGACCTATATATAAATTGTTAAAAGAAATGGAATTACAAAAACAATAAAAATGACTTAAGAATTCCTACAACATATTCCTCTACTTCAACACCAGGAATGAATATCAATATCATCTAAAACAGATTATACAGTTGCTGTTTTGTTTTGAGGAAAACTCACTTGCTGTCCGGGGCAAGTGGACTCCTGCCTGCTGCAGGCGTTTCTTTACTCAGAAACTTTGAATTATGATGGGCTGACTTCCGCGGAGAGTAAGCATTGCTTCTTGGAGACAAGCTCACCTCCTCCAGAACCCGGAACTGGAGTTCTGAAGGATAGTCCCTCATACATCCTATCCGCGGCCCAGCTCCTGTTGTCCATGTACAAGTTAGTTGCTGTGCAAACTGATACGACTTCATTCCTTTATGCGAATTTATTCTCTGGATGATCTTTTCCTTAGGGACAGGTTCTTCATATTCTTCTTCTTCTTCATCATCATACAAATTACTCTTAGAAATCATAAACTCTTCATCTGACAAAAATTCCTCTGCTGTTTCATACCCATCCCCATCCTCGTCTGATGATGAACTACTACTGTACAGAGGCGGGGGCCTGTATCTAGGTCTTGGCAGTTGTTCTTCCTTCATAAACATCTCAATCAAATCCTCCCTTTTCGGTATTTCAAGTGTAGTTAATGCTGAAGAGAATCCTTGAGACCGCCTTGATAAAGTGGGAGGCAAATTTTCTGCATCCTTCCTGTATTGTTTTCTTGAATTGGTTTTCTTCCACTCTGAGCTTTTGGTATTATCTTCTTCTTCCATCATTCGACCAAGGTCTGGTTCTGACTTGCGGCTATGCTTAGTCAAGCTACTTTCCTTCTTGGTAAGCATTACTTCTTCCCCATCATCACCAGGGCTTCTCTGCAGAGAGGGAGGGGGAAAAAAAGTAAATCATCCAATATTTTAATACAACAGTCTTCTGATGAGTTAATTTCATGCTCACACTTTATAGCAAGCATGGTTAGTGTTCCTACCTGGACAATACTGAGATCCACATTGTGTTCCAAAAGGAAAGACATAAGTGCCTCAAAATTTTCTGCCGTTGGGAGGTAATGCCCGCTATGAGGCCAAACCGCCTATTGAGTTGCAAACAAGGGATTAAAATTTAACCGACACGCCACCATATAAAATATCCAAATGAGCAACAGAATAAAGTGAGGATGCCTCAGCTCTGTACCTTTAGAATGCCATTTTCCACCACCAATCTACCGGCAGACAATGTGGCTCCACCAGCCAAGAAACTTGAATGTTGAAAAGTGCCTTTCTTTTTCAGCCCAACATACAAGATCCTAGAGACACTGAGCACAAAGATCCACTTGGCATCTTCAGGTCCTCTACTAGTATCAAGAAGCTCTCCGCTCTGCTTGTACATGAAATTCCCATTCACCACCGTAACTTCGTATTCCTTCCTCTCCATCTGTGTAAGTGGAGTTAATTTCATTAGGCTAATATACATCAACTAAACTATTAAAGTGCATGGCGATTCACTACAAATTCTAAATTTAGAAAATTTTGGTGTTTCCCCATACCAATACACAGAGAGTCCCGTAACATAACTTGAGGATTGTGTTCTCAGTTCAACAAGTTTGTGGTTAATACTGTACCCAGATTTTAAAATTTCTATAAGAAGATGGTCCTAGGTCTCTACTAAAGCACTAGGGAGCGGTGGTGTTTGATTACATCTTAATGCATCTTAACAACCCACATCTTTGTATTAGGACGTCATCTGAATAAGTTTAGACTCGTATTTGTATCTTAACTATTTAGAGGACCTCTTAATACAAAGATGTGGACTCTTAATACAAAGATGTGTGCTCTAAAGATACATTAAGAGGTGAACTGTTAAGATGCATTAAGATGCAATCAAACACTTAATGTCAAATGAAAAACTCACCGGACCAAGATACTTTATACATTGTTGTTGAAGCTTTAATCGAGGGCATCTATCAACGGTCACCTCTCTCCCTTCACCTACATCAAGCCTGAAATTCCACTGCTATCTATTAAAACTTTCTAAAGTGAGTTATCTTGGGTATCAAACAAAGGCACCTTCCTTTCGAATTGTTATGTGGTCAAAATAAATTTTACCAATAGAAGAAGGGCTGTCTACTCTGACAGTGCAGCCACTTGAGATAGTAGAATTGAAGATTATGGCCATAGCGATGCCGGGGATCAATCTACATGACACAAAAGAAAGTAAATCAACGAAAGTATTGCCATTCAGAGGTTCTGTATGTAGAAATGGGACTTACTGCCTCAAGCCAATGCTGCAAGGCAAGTTTGCGTGCCTTTTCATCCTTTGACAAACCTTTCCCCACCTGCCAATTAAGGCAAAAGCTAACAGTTTAGAGATAAAACATGGAACCATTATGCGTGTCAAATGGTTCAAAGCCTACCTTAGCTGCTCTGGTCCTTGCTCTTGACCAACGGGAAATAGCAGTTTCCGGTTTCTCGATCTCAAAAAATGATATAGAACTGCGCTTGAGTTCAGCAAAATCTAATATCTTCCACCTACAAATCACATTTGAAAGTTGAACAAAAGTGAATGAAATCGTTCTCCTTGGTTTTCTTTTATGGAACCAAATTTCTAAAGAACAATATCAAGTAACAATCCTGGTCATAGGATGAACATATCCTTTCAAATGCTACAAACAATAATATAACATATCTGCTGCATTTTTCAAGTGGTCTCTGATTCTCTACTAAGAGTAATTAAAATAGTGAATGATACTAACCATCTCTGTTCAACCAGAACAGCACAATCTGCAAGTTGTCTTCTGATTCGGAAACTTTTATATGTTTTCTGCAACCTCAATGCTGCCAGATGTCTTAGGTTGTCCGGCCTTGGCGATGGCGTTTGAAGGATATTCTTCTCAGTCATGCTTTCTTCTTTCGGCAGGGGGTCACAATTTTGTCCCTTGTCATTGTCAACTGGTGTACGAGTTACATTGTCCTCCACGTCCGGGGAAGGAGGAGATTTAAAGGAAACTGATTTCATTATGCCAGGCTCGGAATCTAAACCATTAAAACTGATGGATCGCAATGCAGTCTTCACGTCATCACCCACAAAACTTATCGATCTAACTAAATAAGATTCAAATCGACTATCCAAATCATCCAGCAAGTGGGCATGAAAAAGATATCCCCATATATTAGAAAATCAATGGGATAACTGTACCTGCTAGTGGAAAGTAAACAATTCAATGCCATGTATATTTATTGGAATTTCTTAACATGTGCCCTTAGGCACATGCTAAGCACACAGTTCAAGGGAATATTACCTTGAATTGTGTGCATATTCCCTTCAATTCGGTGCAAATGCAGAAATCAAGGGAATATGCACACAGTTGAAGAGAATATTCTCTTGAACTGTGTGTTTAGCATGTGCCCTTAGAGGACAGTAAGGACTGTCGTAATGAAAGATAGACCTGCCACAAATTCACACAAATGCAAGGTGTATGATTGGAGAAGTTTAGAGGCTCTTACAAAATCTAAACTTCTCCCAAGACTTTGTTCTTTATTATTTAGATGTTTTGAAAGTAAAAGTAATCATAAAAAATGGTAGCACTCAACATTTTCTGATAAATTCATATAGGGGAGAATCTAATTTAGTAGAAATAAATAATCCAGAAATGCAATTAACTAACATTTATGAGATTTTGAATCAAAAAAAATAGCATTTAGTATTGAAAAAAATATATATAAAAATTGATTGATTCCAAACAACTGATCAGGAAAGAATAAGCCACTTTGTTTTAACATAAATTAACAATGTGGGTTCAAACAAATTTGATCATTACTAACAAAATTCTCAACCTGCTCAATCTTAGACCATCTACCACCGAAAGAACTTCAAATCCCAGAATACCCATTTCTTATTAAGCATCAATTAACACCATAAACAATAATAATCATGGGAAAAAAAAAGTACAAATAAAAAATACAAACAATAAAAAAAATCCACAATATCATGATACAAGGAGTGATTGTACCTTATTGTAGGAGCTTGACTGGGAGAAATAAGATAATGTAATGAGAAAATAAGAGAGAGAAATCTAAAAAGGGGAAGAACCCAAATGGAGTATAGGTGTGATTCGATTGTTAGGTGCAAAAATGAGAGAGACCGTATAATGTGGGAGGGTTTGGAAACAGTTTTTTTGAGGCCAAAACAATGTAATGAGAAAGAAGAGAGGGAGGAGTGGCTTTGATTCTATTTGAGAATGTGTTTGCTAATCTACCAAATAACTCCACGTTTATATAGGGGAGGAGAAGGAAGAGAGAGAAAGAGGCCAACACACACACAGAGGAAGTTTCTATATGTATGCCATGTATTGTTTGTTACACATGGGAAGTTTTTATATTTCCACGTCATTTTTTAATATTTTTACACGTATGCTCACATATTAGTTAATAAAAATTCGACTAATCAACTAATATGCGACTCCTACGTGTGAAAATATTAAAAAATGATATAGAAATATCAATTTTCTATTTCAACACTACAAATGCATCAACTGGTTATGATAATGTTCCAATGTCTCAACTCTAATCTTTGTTCTTATTCTATAAATTGGTGTCACTAATTTTTACCTATGTACTAAATTCTTGTACATATTTTTAACATTGCATGTGATGATTTTAAAAAACTACACATAGTAGGTATTGGCACTCAAGGTAAACATCTCTTGCTCAATTTTGGTGTTCTAAATGTTGCGTACTCTAGCTACACTTACCCGATGCACTTTACATCTATCAGTATTTTAATCTGGCCTCTAGGTAGCCCTTTCCGCTATAGGCTTAAACTCCTCTTTTTTTTTTGAAAAGCTAGCTATTCAAGAGGGAATGTCCAAGCCTATATCAACCCCACATTGATATCTCATACTACCAATGTGAGATCTGCCCCCCATATGACAAGCTCACATCAGTATTCATAACATTCCACCACGCTTCTTTACCGACGTTCGTGAGTTAAATAGATTATGTTTATAATAAATTGCACGTAGATGAATAAAAAATTTAAATGCGTTTAAACCTCCAAAAGCTCTATAAGACTGTAAACAAACAAACACTACATTTATCTTCTCAAAATAAATGAACATTTATTTTTCTTTGCTACATTGACACACACTCTTTACTGCCACCAAGGATCAAACTCTTGATTTTATGGATATCATGAGGCGAGTTATACCGCTAGGTCAAATATCACGTGGTAAGTAAGTGAATAAATAAATAAACATTTCATTCTACTACTAAGATGAAGAAATTTCTTAGATGTGGAAATTTCACACATATACTTGAAGTATGTTTGAGTATTTTGTTGGAGTATGACTAAACAAAGAGATTCAGATAGCCCCACCTTATACACATCTATATAGACTAGTAAATGTTGACCCAAGGTTGAGCTAGAATATTGCTAATGCTGGCTTATCCGTCCAATAGCACTAGTTTTTCCATGGCTCCCTAGAATTTTGCGGGTATAGATATTTCCCAGCAGGGCGGATTGTAGCTTGCGGTTGTCAAGTATCCCTTCACAATTCTAATTTGACAAAATTGTAAAAAGTTATTAAATGAATTAGCATCATAGGAATTTTCATTGTGCATATTGGCGTTGTTATTTATGAAATTGTGATTTTATATGTCGATTTTTTAGTTATGAGTTACGTGAATAATTAAATAATTAAAGTTGGTAATATTTTAATAATGTATCTAATGCGGGCGCGTCAGACGGAGCTGACACGAGACTTTAAATGGTACGGTGTTACAAGGACATTATGAGTTACGTTATAATGTGAATTAGAGTTGAAATAGAAGTAGTCGTCATATATACTTTCTATTGTAAAATACTATATAATCAAGTGAATAATAAAATAGAACGCCGCTCCGGTGAACGTATTCAAATTAAAAAATCACGTAAATCTCTATGTTAATTCTTTATTGTCGTGTGCGTGTGTGATTATTCTAATCATTAGTCATGTAAGCTCCTGAAACAACAAACGTCAAAATCATTAATAGGTTTTAAATACGTTACAACAATTCCGAATATGTAAACTAAAATCAAAATATTTTATTTACATTTTAATTTCAGAATTTTAAAAATTAGCTTCAAAAGTTTTAAAAATATTACTATATTTTCTTTCTTTTCTTGGCGAATGGATTATCTTATCTTATTTACGGGTAGTTCTCTCATTTTCACATAAGAACCGACATGATTTTAAATTTACACAACAATATTTTATAAAATGACACAACATTTTAAATTTGTAGTCAGAATTTGATCATCGCATTATTATTATTATTATTATTATTATTATTATTATTATTAAAAATTAAGAGTATTTTTTATCAGGCGACGATGTTGTCTCCTTACTATGATATATTTATTATTACTTAAATCTAAATTTTTTGAAATGGGAGCTATTTTTATTTGATATTTTAGATCCGGTTATCATGAACATGAAGTTAACTCTATGGTAAGTTGGTTAATTGACCAATGCAGTGTTAACAAGCACAAAGAGGTCACCTCCCGATCTGCATGTCGATACTGTATCGGTCAATTGACCAAAGTTAACTTGTTAACACTGACGGAACTAAGGGGGGTCTAGAGGGGTCATATGACCCCCCAACCTTGGAATGAAGTATGTTAATATTAGTTAAACTTGATCTTTGTTATGTGATGGTATTAATTCATTTGTTTTCCTCATATTCTTCTACTTATAAAAAATTAACAATATTACTATAAGATAAAATAATATTAAATAAGTTTGATGATTAATTAATTAATATTGCACTCATTTGTCTTATTGACTTAATTATTCCTTGATATAATTTTTTTGTAAATGAGAATAACTTAATTCATTTTTTTTGTTTTGAGTGGCTCGTCTCAGTTGTCTCCAAGGAAGATGACTAGAACCACAATATAAGGTTTTGAATATATAATATTATAATTTGTAATTTATTATAAAAGTAGCTAATTAGTTGACTAAAAACTTCAAAGTCTGATTAATAGTCTCATAGTTCGAAAAAAAATCAAAATATATATATATATATATATGTATATATATGTATATGTATTTAAAGCTATTAGATTCACAACTCAAAGGTTGACAAGGGTTGGAATATATAGGATGTTATGAAATATAATAATTGGACAAAATAAATTTGAAAGAAGCACGTCAAGCATCAATAAATAATTTTTTTTACTGAGATATTTTGACCCCTTCTAAGAATATTCTGATTCCGCCATTGCTTGCTAATCACTCTCTGATATTTTAGCGGGATTATAAATATTTATAAATTTGTAATCAATTTTTTTATTAAAAAACAAAAATATAAAATACTCCCAAATTAGAGTATCAATGGAAGTCAAACTTCTCTGCACCGGCAATTAGCCGTCGACATGTACCAAAAAGTACGGTACTCACTCTGTCTAGGTTGTCACTAAGATACTTCTATATATACACGCTGCATCAGTCGCACGTAATTATCACCGCCTAATGGTAAACCAATGGGCAATCTCACGGCTCCTTGAGTAAAAGCACATTGGTATGTCACCTCCACCGATGCACGGACAATCAACCAACTACCCGATACGACTGTCCTTTTTTATCTTCTCCCATTAAATTCAATAACAGCTCATACAGGTGTACCGTATCTCCGTACAACTATACTACTGCCATTGCCTATTGGACTTATTCCTCCATGTTTCCTCGTGCTTTCGGCTAATTTATAAATATGTTTACTATAAGTCGTTGGTTGCGGTTGGCATAATTTATAAGAAAATGATATATATGGTAATAAATATTTCAAGAAGTTAGATTACAAATATGAAATAAGGTCAAATAAATTAAAGTGGATTTTTTTAATTCATATCTATTTTTTGTATGCACATACGTTTCAGTTATAATTTGATTGAAAATTTCTGCACTTAATAGCAGGACTCCACTTTATACGATATTAGCACTCCGATAATACATGTGGTACACATAAATTATGTGAGATAAAATAAAACTTAATTAAATTTAAAATTTTAATAAAAGGATTAATATATATATATATATATATATATATATACTTATTACTATATCGTTTCCAAAAACGTCATAGTTGTCGGCAATAAGTGCAGAGTATAGTGAAACTAAATTATATTCCCTTTTCCCTAATGTTACTCAAATCTGAATCAACTGCTTTCCCATAATCACCCCATATAGTCTCATAATCCAGACTTTAGGAAATGAAACCAAAGTAGTAACATTAATTCATCTCTCTTTGTAACATAGTCAAAGATCACAAAGAGCACTTTATAAAAAATCAAGAAATACCTTATCCATTAAAGGACAACACACAGTGAGAAAGTAGGGATTCGTTTTCTCAGTTCCTTTATTTTGTCGCTATACTCATGCTATATTATTACAACGTACTAATTAAATAGTCTTGCTGTGTAAACTTCAGTCTAGTCACTCCTCGAATGCCTAACTTCAAACTTTCAAATTTATCACAACGGGAATATCCCAAGGAAGTTTTATAGAAGGGTAGCAAACTTCAAACATCGGGAATATCGAATCAAGCCAAAACGCTACCTAATCTAAAAGTTCAAAAAGCCTCATACTCTACGATTTTAAGAAAACTCACCTGCTGCTATGTTATTCGATCAAGAAGCTTATTGTCACTTAGCAGCACCTCAAACCAACCTTATTTCTTTGTAATTGTTATCTTAGTCATCAGTGTAATCCAAGTATGTGTGACTTGTGAGATTCTTAGTGAATTAGTTGTAAAACAGGTCTTTGTGAATTGTAATCTTAGTGATTACCTATCTTTAGGCAAATATCCCTACCCTCAGTATGACGCCCCCAAAATAGGTTTACACCACCTATTTCGAGTCGCCAAGAAATATATGGTACAAAATTCAAATACAAATCTTTTATATCCAATTGTTGTACACAATATGACCACACATAAAGTATGAGTTCTAATATGAATACAGTACTCATACTCCTTATCAATGATACGTTACATAAAGGTACAATCAATAACTGTTTTAAGAATTAAAATATTTAGAAAATGCTCAAGAAAACCTTCGTACATGGGAGACCATACTTCTAACTTATAATAGATATCATAGTACTTGAGAATTAACCTTGGTTGACCAAATAGACCCAAAAGAAGAACGAGAAGATTACAATCCTGTTTATTCCAATGGTGGGTATTCTTTTGCCATATAATTATCTCAACTTTCTCAAACTGAGGATTATATTCCAATCATACTCCAAGATTATATAGGTAGTGCTCATAGATATAATCAGCAAGTGGATGTGCACAACCATGTCTTATGATAACACGAAGTCGTAAGTGATTAGATATCTTGTATGATGGTGGCAACACACCCTTCAAAAATTGGGTTCACCTCACCTAAGTCGAGTCACCAAAATCAACTGTTAAATGACGTATAAAATACGACGCACACATTTAAAGTTCTCAATACAATTATATATTATCATGCTATTTTATAATGTATTGAGAAACTTCAACAGTCACCGACCATTACTCTATTCCCTTGTTATCCTCGCTCGATCCAGCTACACTCTTATTACCTGAAAGGAATTGTGATTCAAAAAGGTAAGCACAAATAGCCCAGTAAAGAATATTATAACTAAAAATAATTAAATTATCAATAGCCTTCATCAGTAATGAATCAGATCTTTAGAACCATAGCTCTCAACAGGGAAAAATTTGATAGAATACAATAGACAACAAGTTTTAGATCAACAACTGTAGCAGAACAAACAATCAATTAGAAGAGTCAAGTAGAACATAATATCTACTATCTTTTTCATGTTAAAAGTCCACCAATAATATTTCATCCTTGTAACATCAATCAACAGTTCCTGCCCACAATCATGTAAATAGTTCATGATCATAATTATGTTGATAAATTCCTCTTCGCACCAAGGGCGAAGATAATTTTTATCACCTGTCTTTACCTGAAATACCAAAGATCATGGTTATACCAAATCACAGTTCATTTTCATAATCATGCTAATAAATTAATCTTTGCACTCAGGCCAAAGATATTCATTTGTAACATCAATGGTCATGATTATATTAGTTTACAGCCTTTAGTCATAATCATGTTAGTCAATTCATCTTTGCACTATGGGCCAAAGATATTAAACAGTAACATCAATGGTCATGATCCTGCCAAACACCTGTCCATCTTTGCACTACTGGCCAAAGATATTCAGCAGTAACATTAATGGTCATGATCCTGCCAAACACCTGTCCATCTTTGCACTACGGGCCAAAGATATTCAACAGTAATGATCATGATCATGCCAAACACCTGTCCATCTTTGCACTACAGGCCAAAGATATTCAAGTTTTATATTTCAAAGATAACGATTAAAATTTAATAAGAAGATTTAGGTAATTAAAAATTCAAGTGAAATGATATTAGATGAAATACAAATCTCAAAGGAATTTCTAATAATTTCAGAATTTATAGAAGAAATACTTATAACCATGTTGATCAATTCACCTTTGCACTTAAAATAAAGTTATTCAAATGTAAAATCAATGGTCATGATCATATCAATCAATAATTCATCTTTGCACCCTTGGTCGAAGAGAACCCATAGTCATGATCATACCAATAATGTGACGCCCCCAAAATAGGTTCAATATTCAACCCATTTTGAATCGCCAAATACACTCAACAAAATTCAAATACAAACTTTCATATCACACGGTGGTGCAAAATACGACCGCACAACTATGAGTGTCAATACAGACATGTAGAAAATATTAATATTCAAACTAAGTCCTCATTATATTTATTATCACACTATTTTAAATAAATAAAATAGTGAGGACTTCTATAGCTCTAACTCGGATCATCACTCCATTCCCCTACTAGTACCCGCGATATTTTCATTTCCTGAAGAGAACAATGAAAGAAAAGGGTAAGCTCAACTAGCCTAGTAAAAAATATTATGACTAAGATAATGAAAAACAAATTATCGTTAGCCTTCAATAAATCAGATAAAATATTATGGACAACAAGTTTTAGATCAATATTCGCAGCGGAAATAACAATTCATTAGAAGGGTTAAGTAGAGAATGATGTCTACTATCTTTTTTGATTTAAAAGTCCATCATCAATATTTTATCCCTGTAACATCAATCAATATACATCTCAAATGAAATATCCATCTTTGCACTACGGGCCAAAGATATTCATTTGTATCATCAGTTGGTCATGTTCATCTCAACACCTGTCCATCTTTGCACTACGGGCCAAAGATATTCATCAGGTAATCATTCATCTTGCACTACAGGCCAAAGATATTCATCATGTAATTATTCATCTTTGCACTACAGGCCAAAGATATTCCGTTATATCACCATTTAGAACTGAGGATGATGAAAAATAATACGAATAACGAATCCAGTGAGATAAAGGATAAATATTAGGGATTCGTAATTTAGTTTATCCAAGTTCAATAATACTCCATAATAATCAATTATGGAGCAAAATTCAAGAATGAAGATCAAAACTTGGATCCCATCAAAGATGATTTGGAAAGAAAAAAAATATTTTTTTTACCGTGAATAGTAACTCGTGAATAGTAACTCGACATGAAAAAAATAAAAATTTCACAAGCAAGTTCAGACCAATATTCCAGTGAAATAATATTAGATGAAGCGCAAAACTCAAGTAATATCTGATCATTTCAGGAATTATAGAAGCAATACTTACCGTAGTAAGTTTAGAGTTAAGAATCTGAAATGAAACAATATACGAAACTACAATTGAATTTTCACCCGTCTGGCGGTAGTCCGCTCAAACAGATTATTTCCACAATTTAATAACAACTGAATACGAAGGGTTATTCACCCGTCTGGCGGTAGTCCGCTCAAACAGATTATTTTCACAATTTAATAACAACTGAATACGAAGATTCACCCGTCTGGCGGTAGTCCGCTCAGACAGCTTATTTCAACAGAATAATAAGAAATGGAATAACAACACTTACGAGTATTGAAAGAAAATAACTCTCTTCATGAATACGAAAGAAATAATACCCCTTACCTTAAGATTTGGAGACTGCACTAGCGTAATAGCAGAATACTCTTCTTCTTTCTCTCTTATTCTCTCTATACTTTCTCTCTCTATATCTTTAGTGAATTGGTGAGAAATAATGAAGAAATGAGCTTCTATTTATAGGCTCGGTAGAGTAAGGGTAAAATAGTCTTTTCGCCATAATTTATGACATCATCGTTTGCATCATCGCTCTGATGGCATCCTTGCTTACCTCATCGCTCCAATGACATCATTGTTTGCATCATCGCTCCGATGACATCATTGTTTGCATCATAAGAGTTCAAATTCAATTTGCACTCTTCCACCTCGTTTAACTTTTATACCAAAAATTTACTATAATAATGTTACCATTCAAATCATACTATTATATAATCACATCATACTACTATAATGTAATATTATAATAATATAGTTGAATAAATTATTTTATCGGACAAGATAAAATACCACTTTCAACAAATGTCACATGTTAAAAATTTCTCCGTTTAAATTCACATTGAATAAATATTTCCTTATCATATATATCAAAAATTAATTATTCACAAATAATATTACAGAACTACAATATTGACAACCAGGTCGTTACCAGGAAAGAGGGGGCCTTCCGATAAGGATTTTTCTATACTGGCGCGCAATTAATCAACCCCTTTCCTAGACAGAACTTCCTTAGACATTGTCAATAATGCTATCTAATAATATTATTCAAATAATATGAATTATTGATTTGATAATTTGAAATAATGTGCAATGACAATTATTGAATCCATAAAATATTATGCAATTATTGAATCAATAATATAAAATATTGAACTGTAATTACTGTAACAATAATTGAGTAAGTGCCTTCCTACGTAAGAATCAATAATTCGAAATACTGTGCAATACCGTGTGCTACCGTGCAACACCACGTATTACTGTATTTTAACCACCGGGTACGGTAACAGTTTTGCCATTATTTTTATAAAAAAGTTATTTCTGTCACTTTATATATCCGACATTCATTTCATTGTGGGGTCCACCAATGACTGAGCCGTCGTACGAATATTCTCCGACAAAAAGAATATTCCACGACCAAACGAATATTCCCCGACACAACGAATATTTTATAACCACTTGTTTACTTTGTAAACTTTGCACATTTCACCCATAACTTATCACATTTATCAAATCAACACCTTACTATTTCAAAATAATATATAAAGAAAATTAAATCTTATTCATAAAATTTGGGATCTTACAAATAATCTACCCATCTTTACACTCAAGTCAAATAGAACTTTCATCACCATGATTATAAAATATGATCAAGGATAAGTATTAGAGATTGATAATTCAATTTATCCAGAGTTCAAGAATATCCAAATTATTGACATGAAGATAAAAATATGGATCCAATTAAAGATAATTTGGACAGGGGAAAAAATATTTTTTCTCGTGAATAGTAACCCATGAATAGTGGCTCGTGAATAGTAACCCATAAATAGTACTCCAGCATGAATAGTATCTCAGATGAATAGTACCACGCGAATAGTACCCTGTGAATAATACTCCGGCATGAATAGTACCTCGGATGAATAGTATTCTTGTATGAATAAAAGATAATTTGGACAGAAAAAGAAACTAATTTTGTCGTGAATAGTACCTCATGAATAGTATCACGTGAATAGTACCCCGACATGAAAAGATTAAAATCTCAATAAGAAAGCTCAAACCAATATTTCAGTGAAATAATATTTCAAACGAGTATGAAAGAATATACGAAAATGTAAATGGATTTTCAGTCATGCAGAAATCCGCATAGACATATCATTTCCACAATTTAATAAAAATTAATACAAAGAGTTATTCACTATGCATGCGGTAGTCCGCGTAGATAAGTTATTTCCAAAGCTTAATAAGGAATAGAATAACAATCCTTACGAGTATTGAAAGAAAATAACATCCTTTCCGAATACAAAAAAAATAATACCCCTTACCTTAGTAGAAGTTTGGATACTGCAATAGTGTAGTAGCAGAATACTCTTCTTCTTTCTCTCTTATTCTCTCTCTATAAATTCTCTCTCTAAAGCTTCAGTGAATTGATAAGAAATAATGAAGAAATGAGCTTCTATTTATAGGCTTGGCAGAGTAAGGGTTAAATAGTCTTTTATCATAATTTATGACATCATCGATTACCTCATTATTCCGATGACATCATCGCTTACCTCATCGTTTACCTCAAAAATATTTATAATTATTAAAAAGAATTCAGATTCAATTTTTTCTCTTCCACCTCATATTATTTTTATACCATGAATTTATTATAATAATGATACCGTTTAAATTATAAATTTTTACTATTATATTATCACATTATACTATTTATAATGTAATATTATAATAATATATTTGAATGAATTATTTTATTGGATAAGATAAAATGTCAACTTTCAACAAATGTCTCATGATAAAATTCCTCAATTTATATTAAAATTGGATAAATATTTATTTATCATATTTATCCACAAATTTTATTTTATTCATCAATTATTATTCACAATTAATATTATAGAATCACAATATAGACAACCAGGTCGTTCCCAGGAAAGAGAGGACTTTTCAATAAGAATTTATCTTCATTGGCGCGCAATTATATAACTTAACCACTTTTCTCGATAGAACTTTCTAGACATTATCAATAATGCTATCTAATAATATTATTTCAATAATAGGTGTGACAATTATTGATTTAATAATATAAAATAATGTGCAGTGGTTACTGTGATACTTATTGAATCAATAATATAAAATAATATCCAATTATCAATGTAGCAATTATTGAATCAATAATATAAAATATTGAACAGTAATTACTGTAACAATTATTGAATGAGTGACTTCTTACGTAAGAATCAATAATTAGAAATTACTGTGCAATACCGTGTGCTACTGTGCAACAACACGTATTATTATATTTTAACCATCGGGTATTTCAATAGTTTAACGGTAAAAATTTTATCGTTATTTTTTATAAAAAGGTTATTTCTGTCGCTTTCAATATCCTACAATTATTCCGTTATGGGGTCCACCAATGACTGCGTTGTCGTACGAATATTCTCCGACCAAACGAATATTCCCCGACTTCTGCTGCTTTTTATATTCGACATGTAACGCCTCCAAAATAGATCCAATCCCCCCAATTCATTCTGGGTCGCCACGAAATACACTCAACAAAAATTTCAAATACAAATCTTCAGATTCTATCTTTTAAAATATCGTACAAAATACGATCACAATTAAACTGTGAGTTTCAAAATAAATACTTTGCCCATACTTCAAATCAATGATACGTTACAAAAAGGTACAGTCAATAACTGTTTTAGGAATTAAAATCTTTGAAAAATGCTTAAGGAAACCTTCGTACATGGGAGGCCATGCATCTAAGTTATAATAGATATCATATGACTTGAGAATTATCCTTGGTTGACCCAATAGACCCCAAAGAAAAATGAGAAGATTACTATCATGGTCTTTCCAATGGTGGGTCTTCTCTTGCCATATAATTATCTCCATTGTCTCCAATTGAGAATTATATTTCAACCAAACTCCAATATTATATAGGTAGTGCTCATAGATATAATCAGCAAGTGGATGTGCACACCCATGTCTTATGATAACCCAAAGTTGTAGGTGATTAGACATCTTATATGATAGTGACAAAACACCCTTCCAAAGTTGGGTTCACCTCAGCCTATTTGGTTCACCAAAATCAACTGTTAAAATAATGTATAAAATACGACACACACATTTTAAATTCTTAATATAATTCTTTTCATACTGTTTTATGGAAAACCTCAACAGCTAAAGACCATCGTTCTATTCCCCTGTTATCCCTGCTCAACCCCGTTATACTCTTATTACCTGAAAGGAATTGTGAAACAAAAGGGTGAGCACAAATAGCCCAGTAAAAAATATCATGACTAAAGATAATTAAATTATCAATAGTCTTCATCAGTAATAAATCAGAGATTTAAACATATGGTAAAACTTTTCAACCATAGCTGTAGCGGAACGAGCAATCCATTAGAAGAGTCAAATAGACTATAATGTCTATTATCTTCTCCATGTTAAAAGTTCATCAATAATATTTTATCCCTGTAACATCAATCAACAATTCCTGTCCACAATCATGTAAGTTCATGATCATAATTATCTTGATGAATTCCTATTCGCACTCAGGACGAAGATAATTCTCATCACCTGTCTTTACCTGAAACACCAAAGATCATGGTTATACCAAATCACAGTTCATGATCATAATCATGCTAATAAATTCATCTTTGCATTACAAGCCAAAGATATTCAACAATTAATCATCCATCTTTGCACTACAGGCCAAAGATATTCACAAATCAACAGCTCATCTTTGCACTACAGGCCAAAGATATTCAACAACAGGTCATCTTTGCACTACATGCCAAAGATATTCACAAATCAACAACTCATCTTTGCGCTACAGGCCAAAGATATTCATATCTCAAAAAATATCTAACCATTTCAGAATTTATATAAACAATAATTATAACCATGTTGATCAATTCACCTTTGCCCTTAAGCTAAAGATATTCAATTGTAAATTCAATGGTCATGAACATACCAGTCAACAATCCATCTTTGCACTACTGGCCAAAGAGAATCTATAGTCATGATCATACCAATAATCTACCCATCTTTACACTCAAGTCAAAGAGAAATTTCATCACCAGGGTTATAAAAATGTTATATATGATAATAAAAATAATATGATCAAAACATCGATCTCCAAGTTCAAAAATACTCCATAATAATACTTTGTGGAGCAAAATTCAGAAATAAAGCTCAAAACTTAGATCCAATCAAAGATATGAACCTTAACAGGCAACTTGGACAAATAGAAGAAAATTTAAATTTTCGGTGAATAGTACCGTATAAGTGAATAGTGCCGTATACGTGAATAGTGTCGTATACGTGAATAGTAACCCCGACACGAAAAAGATAAAAATTTCATAAGAAAAATCATACTTCGTGAATAGTACCGTATTTGTAAATAGTGCCGTATACATAAATAGTAACTCCGACGGAAAAAGTGAGAATTTCATAATAAAATCCATGCCAATATTTTGGTATAATGATATTGAAAAGAATAACATCATTTATGTAAGAAATAACATCCCTTACCATCCCTTACCTCAAAAAGATAGTACCTCTGACTGGAATATCGGATATAATACCAAAGAAAACTTGCACTCAATAGTAATACTCAAAGTATTGAAATACTCACAAAAATACGCTCGATATTATAGAGAGAGAAAACTTCTGATTCTGGTGTGATTTTCAATTCTAACCTAAGCACCCTATTTATAGGAAAAGCTTAGGATGCCAAAGGAGACTAAAATAATAAAATATTATTATTTTTCTTAAAAATTCCGCCGCCTGGCTGCTAAGAGTTTTTCAATAAAAGTAGGGCCCACCCATTAAAAAATATATTTATTTTCTGAAACCTCAATAATTCATAACAAATAGCCCATTTGTCAGAAAAATATAAATTCTATGTCCTTTCATAGGAAATTTAATTCTCTACAACTTTGCAGAAGGAAGTTTTTCCAAATTCCAAACATAAATTATCCGAAATCCATAAACAGATGATTTTCCACACCAAAATACTGATAAAAACTCATCAGCGCTAATTCCTTCTTTAATATCCACAAAATAAATATTTCTTTATCATATAAATCAATAATTAATTATTCACAAATAATATTACAGAACTACAATATTGACAACCAGGTCGTTCCCAGGAAAGAGGGGTCCTTCCGATAAGGACTTCTCCTTACTGGCGCGCAATTAAATAACCCCTCCTAGACAGAACTTCCTTAGACATTGTCAATAATGCTATCTAATAATATTATTCAAATAATATAAATTATTGAGTTGATAATGTGAAATACTGTGCAGTGACAATTATTGAATCAATAATATCAAAATATCAACTGTAGCCATTATTGAATCAATCATATAAAATGACAACGTAGAAATTATTGAGTCAATAAAATATCAATGTAACAATTATTGAGTCAATAATATAAAATATCAACGTAGCAATTATTGAGTCAATAATATAAAATATTGAACAGTAATTACTGTAACAATAATTGAGTAAGTGCCTTCTCACGTAAGACTCAATAATTCAAAATACTGTGCAATACCGTGTGCTACTGTGCAACACCGTGTATCACTATATTTTAACCACCGGGTATTTCAACAGTACTAACGGTAACAACTACGCCGTTATTTATAAAAAAATTATTTCTGTCGCTTTCTATATCCGACAGTTATTCCGTTGTGGGGTCCACAAATAGCTGCGCCGTCGTACGAATATTCCCTGACAACAAGAATATTCCACGACCAAACGAATATTCCCCGACAACAAGAATATTTTATAACCACTTACTTATTTTAAAAAATTTACATATATCACCCTTAACTTTAAACTTTTATCAATTTAACCATTTACTAAATAGAAAAATTGAATACTTTTATTTCATAAAATTCGGGGTCTTACACTTAACATTTCAAGGCTGCTGAATGAGCAAGGTTTGTTTGTTTTCTCGAACTTATTTAGTGCCTTAGTGCATTCTTAAACAGTTCATCTTCAAAAATCATGAATAAAATGTTCTTAACTCTTTTGTCAACTGCTACAAGCTTCTTTTCGTTCTCAATTCACTCTACTATTTATTTAATCGCTACTTTATTTGGATCATCAGAGTTGGAAGTTAACTTTGTAGAAATATATGATCCATTTAACACGATATTAAATAGCTCGTCATCAATAGCATCTATATACGCTTTATATACGAATCTTTCAATTAGTAAACTTATTTTTATTACACAATATTGGCTTGTTTCCACCACCAAACTCAAAACTACTTTTGTTTTGTGTCATGAATCTACTCAAGCGATTAAACTAGTTCAAAGAGAAGCAGAAACTTTAATATCACTTGTTATTTCCAAGAGGCACAAGAAAGAATTTAAAAGGGGGGTTGAATAAATTTTTTCAATTTTTTTTTAATAATTGATTATCAAATAGTTAAAGAGATAACTAATTTTAATATACGCAGCGAAATGATATTTTTAAAGATGCCCTTCAAAGATATAAAGAAAATCCCAGTTCTAAATTTACCAAAAATGTGAAAAAGTCACTGACTGAGAAAACATACAGTAACAGGAAAATAGAATGCAAAAATATAAAGAACATATAGATTTTTAAGAGTTTTGGGACACAAAAATCTCCTAGTCCTTTCTTATACTCTGAGTGTAAGACCCCGAATTTTATGAAATAAAAGTATTCAATTTTCTTATAATTATTATTCTATTCAGTAAATGATTAAATTGATAAAAGGTTAAAGTTAAGGGTAATATGTGTAAATTTTATAAAGTAAGCAAGTTGTCATAAAATATTCGTTGTTTCGGAGAATATTTGTTTTGTCGGAGAATATTCCTACTGTTGGGGAATATTATATTCGGTAAAGTACGACGGTGGCGCCGAAATAACCAATAATTAGTGGGCCCACAATAGAACAACTGTCGTGTAAGACCCCGAATTTTATGAAATAAAAGTATTCAATTTTTCTATTTAGTAAATGGTTAAATTGATAAAAGTTTAAAGTTAAGGGTGATATATGTAAATTTTTTAAAATAAGCAAGTGGTTATAAAATATTCTTGTTGTCGGGGAATATTCGTTTGGTCGTGGAATATTCTTGTTGTCGGGGAATATTTGTACGACGGCGCAGCTATTTGTGGACCCCACAACGGAATAACTGTCGGATATAGAAAGCGACAGAAATAATTTTTTTTATAAATAACGGCGTAGTTGTTACCGTTAGTACTGTTGAAATACCCGGTGGTTAAAATATAGTGATACACGGTGTTGCAGAGTAGCACACGGTATTGCACAGTAGCATACGGTATTGAACAGTATTTCGAGTTATTGAGTCTTACGTGAGAAGGCACTTACTCAATTATTGTTACAGTAATTACTGTTCAATATTTTATATTATTGACTCAATAATTGCTACGTTGATATTTTATATTATTGACTCAATAATTATTATATTGATATTTTATTGACTCAATAATTGTTACGTTGTCATTTTATATGATTGATTCAATAATGGCTACAGTTGATATTTTGATATTATTGATTCAATAATTGTCACTGCACAGTATTTCACATTATCAACTCAATAATTCATATTATTTGAATAATATTATTAGATAGCATTATTGACAATGTCTAAGAAAGTTCTGTCTAGGAGGGGTTATTTAATTGCGCGCCAGTAAGGAGAAGTCCTTATCGGAAGGACCCCTCTTTCCTGGGAACGACCTGGTTGTCAATATTGTAGTTCTGTAATATTATTTGTGAATAATTAATTATTGATTTATATGATAAAGAAATATTTATTTTGTGGATATTAAAGAAGGAATTAGCGCTGATGAGTTTTTATCAGTATTTTGGTGTGGAAAATCATCTGTTTATGGATTTCGGATAATTTATGTTTGGAATTTGGAAAAACTTCCTTCTGCAAAGTTGTAGAGAATTAAATTTCCTATGAAAGGACATAGAATTTATATTTTTCTGACAAATGGGCTATTTGTTATGAATTATTGAGGTTTCAGAAAATAAATATATTTTTTAATGGGTGGGCCCTACTTTTATTGAAAAACTCTTAGCAGCCAGGCGGCGGAATTTTTAAGAAAAATAATAATATTTTATTATTTTAGTCTCCTTTGGCATCCTAAGCTTTTCCTATAAATAGGGTGCTTAGGTTAGAATTGAAAATCACACCAGAATCAGAAGTTTTCTCTCTCTATAATATCGAGCGTATTTTTGTGAGTATTTCAATACTTTGAGTATTACTATTGAGTGCAAGTTTTCTTTGGTATTATATCCGATATTCCAGTCAGAGGTACTATCTTTTTGAGGTAAGGGATGGTAAGGGATGTTATTTCTTACATAAATGATGTTATTCTTTTCAATATCATTATACCAAAATATTGGCATGGATTTTATTATGAAATTCTCACTTTTTCCGTCGGAGTTACTATTTATGTATACGACACTATTTACAAATACGGTACTATTCACGAAGTATGATTTTTCTTATGAAATTTTTATCTTTTTCGTGTCGGGGTTACTATTCACGTATACGACACTATTCACGTATACGGCACTATTCACTTATACGGTACTATTCACCGAAAATTTAAATTTTCTTCTATTTGTCCAAGTTGCCTGTTAAGGTTCATATCTTTGATTGGATCTAAGTTTTGAGCTTTATTTCTGAATTTTGCTCCACAAAGTATTATTATGGAGTATTTTTGAACTTGGAGATCGATGTTTTGATCATATTATTTTTATTATCATATATAACATTTTTATAACCCTGGTGATGAAATTTCTCTTTGACTTGAGTGTAAAGATGGGTAGATTATTGGTATGATCATGACTATAGATTCTCTTTGGCCAGTAGTGCAAAGATGGATTGTTGACTGGTATGTTCATGACCATTGAATTTACAATTGAATATCTTTAGCTTAAGGGCAAAGGTGAATTGATCAACATGGTTATAATTATTGTTTATATAAATTCTGAAATGGTTAGATATTTTTTGAGATATGAATATCTTTGGCCTGTAGCGCAAAGATGAGTTGTTGATTTGTGAATATCTTTGGCATGTAGTGCAAAGATGACCTGTTGTTGAATATCTTTGGCCTGTAGTGCAAAGATGAGCTGTTGATTTGTGAATATCTTTGGCCTGTAGTGCAAAGATGGATGATTAATTGTTGAATATCTTTGGCTTGTAATGCAAAGATGAATTGATTAGCATGATTATGATCATGAACTGTGATTTGGTATAACCATGATCTTTGGTGTTTCAGGTAAAGACAGGTGATGAGAATTATCTTCGTCCTGAGTGCGAAGAGGAATTCATCAAGATAATTATGATCATGAACTTACATGATTGTGGACAGAAATTGTTGATTGATGTTACAGGGATAAAATATTATTGATGAACTTTTAACATGGAGAAGATAATAGACATTATAGTCTATTTGACTCTTCTAATGGATTGCTCGTTCCGCTACAGCTATGGTTGAAAAGTTTTACCATATGTTTAAATCTCTGATTTATTACTGATGAAGACTATTGATAATTTAATTATCTTTAGTCATGATATTCTTTACTGGGCTATTTGTGCTCACCCTTTTGTTTCACAATTCCTTTCAGGTAATAAGAGTATAACGGGGTTGAGCAGGGATAACAGGGGAATAGAACGATGGTCTTTAGCTGTTGAGGTTTTCCATAAAACAGTATGAAAAGAATTATATTAAGAATTTAAAATGTGTGTGTCGTATTTTATACATTATTTTAACAGTTGATTTTGGTGAACCAAATAGGCTGAGGTGAACCCAACTTTGAAAGGGTGTTTTGTCACTATCATATAAGATGTCTAATCACCTACAACTTTGGGTTATCATAAGACATGGGTGTGCACATCCACTTGCTGATTATATCTATGAGCACTACCTATATAATATTGGAGTTTGGTTGAAATATAATTCTCAATTGGAGACAATGGAGATAATTATATGGCAAGAGAAGACCCACCATTGGAAAGACCATGATAGTAATCTTCTCATTTTTCTTTGGGGTCTATTGGGTCAACCAAGGATAATTCTCAAGTCATATGATATCTATTATAACTTAGATGCATGGCCTCCCATGTACGAAGGTTTCCTTGAGCATTTTTCAAAGATTTTAATTCCTAAAACAGTTATTGACTGTACCTTTCTGTAACGTATCATTGATTTGAAGTATGGGCAAAGTATTTATTTTGAAACTCACAGTTTAATTGTGATCGTATTTTGTACGATATTTTAAAAAATAGAATCTGAAGATTTGTATTTGAAATTTTTGTTGAGTGTATTTCATGGCGACCTAGAATGGATTGGGTGGATTGGATCTATTTTGGGGGCGTTACATTAAGCATAGTTTAGAGGAGTAAAGTAGTAAAAGACCATTATTTAAATTCAACTCATTCAGATTCAGATTCAGATTCAAATTCATTCAATTTTTATCAAATATCTCCTAAATATATAAAAAAAAAGGTGATAACCTTCTCTATTTTTATTTTCCTATTATTTATATATATATTTCCCCCTTAATAAAAATTGGTGTTAGGGTTTGGCCTGGATACGGTGCAAGGGTTTTATCTTCTCAACTCTGTTCCTCTCGAACCCAAAAGAATAGACGTTTCTCTCTCTACAATTTTGGTTCCCTCTTTGTTTCGCGGCAACTTTCCGGTCGGGATAGGTTGGTTCTTCTCCTCGTCTGTAATACTTGCATTCTCTCGGCACATTCTCTCTCTTCAATATATACTTTCACATATATATACACATATATTTATATTTAGTGACGGATCTGTTTTTAACAATATTTGTGGGAAATCTCGTAATTGATAAATCTCGTTGTAATGATAAATCTTGTAGTAATTGATGTTAAGTGTTCAAAACTTAATGCATAAACTTTCTCTTTTACTAATTTATTAACTTTTTTTGTTTTGCGACCGTGAGAGACCTAGTAAGTTCGATTTTATGGTCTAATTTATCGTTGCAATAAAATCGATGATTATGGTATTGAAAGTTTTCTTAGACAATTGCAGTTTTTACTGTTACTTTTTCTGATTTGTTGTATACAATTCTTTGATAAATGATATATCATCTTCTGTTGTGCAGTATTTTTGATTTGTTAAACTTAAATTGTAGGAGATAATGGCATCAAAATTTTGGACCCAGGTTTGTATGACGTTAAATTGTTGATTTCAAATTTAACTTAAACTATGTCAAGGTGATGGGTTGTGTTTATAGTTCTGATGTAATTCAAATTATTTTTTGTGTGGTGGTGGTTATAGGGCAGTGATACCGAGGAAGAGGAGAGTGATTATGAACATGATGATATCACCGATGAAGTGGGTGAAAAAACAGTTGCGACAGCCGGTAGCAGATACCTTCAGGATAATGACAGTGACAGTGATGATTCTAGTGACCAGAAGCGTGTTGTTAAATCTGTCAAGGACAAACGTTTTGAGGAGATGGCTGCTACCGTCGATCAGATGAAGAACTCAATGAAGATTAATGACTGGGTCAGCCTGCAAGAGAGCTTTGACAAAATTAATAAACAACTTGAGAAGGTCATGAGGGTTACGGAATCAGATAAGGTCCCCAACCTTTACATAAAGGCTCTTGTAATGTTGGAGGACTTTCTGAATCAGGCAATGGCTAATAAGGAGGCAAAGAAAAAGATGAGTAGCAGTAATGCTAAGGCCTTGAATTCAATGAAACAGAAACTAAAGAAAAACAACAAGCAGTATGAAGGGCTAATAAATAAGTGCAGAGAGAATCCTGAGAGTGAGCATGAAGGGGATGAAGATGAGCAGACAGATGAGGACGAGGATGAAGATTTGGAGTTTGAGGAGGACCCAACAAAGATTGCAATGGGGGCGGACTTGGATGAGGAGGATGACGAAGAAGAAGATGAAGATGAGAATGATGTGGCTGATAGTGGTAGTGGTTGGGAGAAGAAGATGAGCAAGAAAGATAAGCAAATGGACAAACAATTTAAGGATCCAAGTCAGACCACATGGGATACTGTCAATAAAAAGTTCAAAGAGATTGTTGCTGCTCGGGGAAGGAAGGGTACAGGACGGATTGAGCTTGTTGAGCAGCTTACCTTCTTGACCAAGGTGGCTAAGACCCCGGCTCAAAAGCTAGAGATTCTTTTTAGTGTTGTCTCTGCCCAGTTTGATGTTAATCCAAGTCTCAGTGGGCACATGCCCATAAATGTGTGGAAGAAATGCGTGCAGAATATGCTTGTTATACTTGACATTCTTTCCCAGTATCCAGAAATTCTCGTTGATGACACAGTGGAGCCAGATGAGAATGAAACACAGAAAGGACCAGACTTCAAGGGGACGATTCGGATTTGGGGAAACCTGGCGGCCTTCCTTGAAAAAATAGATGTTGAGTTCTTCAAGAGCCTGCAGATAATTGATCCTCACACTCGCGAATATGTGGAGAGGCTTAGAGATGAACCGATGTTTTTTGTTCTTGCTCAAAATGTCCAGGAATATTTGAAACGGGTTGGGGATAACAAGGCTGCAGCAAGGGTAGCATTAAGGCGGGTTGAACTTGTTTATTATAAACCACAGGAGGTATATAGTGCTATGAAGAAATTGGTTGAACAAACAGAAGACAGAGAGAATGGAGATACAGAATCTGGTGTGGAATCCAAAACGCTCGAGGAAAGTAGGGGCCCAGCTGCATTTATTGCAACTCCAGAGCTTGTGTCTCGAAAGCCCACATTTCCTGAAAGTAGTAGAGCGTTGATGGATATCCTAGTTTCCCACATATACAAGTATGGTGATGAACGAACTAAGGCTCGTGCAATGCTTTGTGACATATACCATCATGCTATAATGGACAAGTTCTCGACGTCCCGTGACTTGTTGCTAATGAGTCATTTACAGGACAGTATACAACACATGGACATTTCAACCCAAATACTTTTCAACAGGGCAATGGCACAGCTTGGCCTATGTGCATTTAGGCTGGGACTTATTGTCGAAGGACATGGTTGCCTTTCTGAACTATATTCAGGTGGTAGGGTGAAAGAACTGTTAGCACAGGGTGTCTCACAAAGTCGATATCATGAGAAGAGTCCAGAACAGGTAACATGATTCTTGCCTCAACTATATGCATTTGGTAGTCTACTGTCATCCTTTTTTTTTTGGCTAAATTACCGTCAGCCTTTTAGCTATCTGATTTATGAGGAATTTTTGGCGTGTCTGAAGTCACAAGGCAACTTGGTACTTTTTGAGTCTCCATTTGAGATTGGGCTGTAAACGAATGTTCTTCTTAGATGCAAACTACCAGTGTCATAAGTTGGGTTAAATCCCCCTCCTCTCTTTAAGAAAACCTAGATTATATAAAAAAGTTGTGACTGAGATGTCTTCCTTCACCGCTGATGTGGAACATGCTCGGGAGACTTTGTTGGAGCAATATAAAGGCTTTGGAAGACCATGAAAAAAAAAATCCAGAAAAGTTTTATAAAAAAATTTACTTTAGTTATAATTTTAGTAGTTATTTTCATAGAAATCCAATTTGGGTTAAGAAAAAAGTTGTTTGAGATCGTTATAAATAGGGATGTCCTCTGAGAAAATTGAGATTTGTGACTTGTGAGAGAATTAACTTTGTCCCAAAATCCCATCCCCCAATATGTTGTCAGAGCCCTGACCCTCAAACCACCTTCCGCCACCCTTAATCCAGTCCTAAAATCATCGTTACTGTCCCTCTGCACCAAAGCCGACTGCCAAACACAAACCATCACTCTTGTTAATCACATAAACCGTCTAATAACTCATCCAAGTCTCGTGGGCTCCTTCCTGTATCAGTTAAACTCTTAAACCCAAATAATGCAGGATGGGATCTGTCCCAAGTGGGATTTAATAAGATAACTACTTAAATTATTAATAAAGTAAATTAATTAACTATAACTTCTAGAATTTTATTTTATTTTTATGGGCTTCCAAAGCCTTTTATATGGCTCCAACCAAGCTCGTCCTGCATCAAGTTCCATGAATTATTTTGTTTTTTCTACAAAAAATCATTGTGACGCTAAATTCATACTATTATTGGGGGATATTATTTTTGAATTTGTTTTGATAGTATCCTTACATTTAAAGTTATTAATGAAGTTTATGGAAAATTTATTGCGAATCAAATTTTATTATAATGTTATAATTAAATATGTAGGATCTTTAATTTTATTATTGTTACTACCAAGTACCAACAGATCTATGTGGATACTTGTGTGCAAATAATTTATATTTTAAATGTGCTTTTGTGAGGGGAATAGGTGTGCCTTTTATTTCTCCTTGGCATTGTATACTACACTTGTACTTGGTGCCCTTTGGCACTCTTATTGGATCTACTCATTTACCTATCTAAAAAATTTTAAATTTTATATGTGCTTTTAATTATATTATTACCCATTATTTAAGCAACCTGTGCATTGCATGGGCTGAGAATTAGTTTTAAAGTTTTTAGAGAAGTTACTACTGTTAATGTGCTACAAATTGTTGGGTACTTGTGAATCAAGTATGTCCCCGTTGTATTGCTCACAAAGTCTATTGAGCATGTTTTGTTTTTCAATTACGTTGTGAGAAAGAATTATTTCTTGACCTTTTAGCGATGTGCCCTATTGTCCAGCCGAAGAGCATCCTTATAAAAGAATGAATAGGAAGCAGGCCGGTCTATATTGCTAGAGTTATATTTACTTCACCCCACGTACTCCTCTCTCTATCCTGATATTTGAATTCCATCTCTAAGCTTCCCCCCAACAATTACCTGCCTTTTGTCGGTGCCGGTTCACATTTGTCTGTGGGTGATGAACTGGCGATGAAGTAGTGCTTGCTTGTGAACCGAGTCCTTGGGGGTTGTCTCTTTTATGTGTTGCTGCTGATTGCTGAAATACCTCATATTTCTGTAGAAGTATAAAAATCAAAAGATTAAAGTTCACCAGTTGCCTTACTGATGTTTTGTTCTATCATATTTGAACTTTCAGTTGATTATTTGTTTTCGTCATCAGTAGCCTTTATATAGATTTTCCATCAATTGTCCACTCTTCATTTTTTTTAAATGATTGATTTCCGTCAGGAACGAATGGAAAGGAGACGTCAGATGCCTTACCATATGCACATAAATCTAGAGCTTCTTGAGGCTGTCCATTTGATTTGTGCCATGCTGCTGGAGGTCCCTAACATGGCAGTGAGCAGTCATGATGCAAAACGCAAAGTTATTAGTAAGACGCTTCGACGGCTGCTTGAGATGAGTGAGAGGCAAACATTCACTGCGCCCCCTGAAAATGTCAGGGACCATGTATTGGCAGCCACTAGGGCTCTTACCAAGGGTGACTTCCAGATGGCATACGATGTTATCAAGCCCCTTGATGTCTGGAGGCTGATCAGAGACCGAGATAATGTTCTTGAGATGCTGAAGGCCAAGATTAAGGAAGTGGCGCTGAGGACCTACCTTTTTACCTATTCTGCATCTTATGACTCTCTGAGCCTGGACCAGCTCGCCAAGATGTTTGATCTTTCAGATACCCAGACACACAGCATTGTGAGCAAAATGATGATCACCGAGGAGCTCCATGCAAGTTGGGTCCAACCATCCCGATGCATGGTATTCCACTCTGTTGAGCACACAAGGTTGCAGGCTCTGGCATTCCACTTGACAGAGAAGTTATCAGTCCTTGCAGAAAGTAACGAGAGATCAGTAGAGGCAAGGATAGGTGGAGGAGGATTGGACACCCTGCCTTTAAGGCGCAGGGATAGCCAGGACTACGCTGCTGCTTCTGCTTCTGCTGTTGGAGGTAACAAGTGGCAAGAGAATGCTTCTTTTTCACAGGTAAGGCAAGGCAGTAGTGGTGGACGATCAGGATATGGTGGTGGGAGATCCATGGCTCCTGGCCACCACTATTCCGGCAGTGGCTATTCAAGGGATTGGGCTGGTCAGTCACGAGGAACTGGAGGGTATTCCGCTGCTGGTTATCAGAGCACTCGGTACCAAGATGCTGCATACGGCGGAGGGTCCAGGAGAAGTTATCAAAGTAGTTCAGCAAGGAGTGGCTTGATGGATGGTTCAACACGAATGGTCAGTCTTAACAGGGGTGTTCAAGTTTAGTAAGAGAGAAAAAAAGAAGCCAGACAGCCAGCCAGCCAGCCAGCCACAGTTTTGATTGAGCACTTACTGATTTAGGACTCCATCCTTTTTCTTTTTATCCTTTACGTTGCTTTCCTGTTCTGATATTTTGACTATAGCAAATTAGATGGATACTCTTGTGTTGTTTTTTCATTTTGGTCGTTGCCACCTTTATTTTGGGTCTGACTTTGATCTTATGAATGGTGCTCTGCTGCTAAATCTTATTATTTTGATGCTGCTCTACACTTTGTGTCGAGGTTGGGTCGAGGTTGTGATACGCTGAATATGTATATATTATTATTATAAGGTAAATTTGACCCCCATACAAGTGATTTTGGAGAGGAGACAATATAAAATAAGTTTGATGTAGGTAACTAAATTATCTACCAAGGTTAATAAGTTTAGGTGTTGTGGGTTTTTAGAATTATGACATATCATAATAAAGTAGTATTTTTTATTATGTTGTGTCATAGTGTTCGTGTATATATAAAAATTTGCAATGTTTCATTAAAATAAAGATATTTTTATATAAAAATAAAGTGTCACGTTATTTGTAAAACTCTTATTAATTCTTATCAAAATAGTGAAAATTTATAAATCACTAGATGGATGGATGGATGGATGGGCAAACTTCTTTCGTTTCAAACTTATTTATAGAATTTTAACTTAATAATTTAAATATCAACCAAGAATTTAATAATAGTGGATCGATACCAGAAATGATAATTAAAAGCAAAAATGATAAATTAGAAAAATTCTAAAATAAAAATATCAAACAAATTATAAAAAATATTTATTTAATTTTAGAACCGGGAGTAACTTGTATTATTGGGTAATTTAACTTGAGTTTCTATTTGAGAAAAAGAATATGGAATAATTTTGTTACTTCAAAGACCCGCCGGAGACGAGCCCCCGTCAAATTTGACAGAGCCACAAGCGATATGCCTGTTCGGGAATGACTTATTTAAAAGGACTTATAAGTTAAAATATAAGTTATTTTAAGTTCTGACTTATAAGTAAAAGTGTTCGGCTGATAATGACTTATAAGTCAGAAATTAAGTTAAAACAAGTTATGAAGGTGTTCGGCTGATAATGACTTATAAGTTAAAATAAAATGTAAAGATTACTAAAAATGACATTATAAAAAGAAACATTGATTCAATATCACATCGAAGGTTATTATTGGTAAACAACTTATTTAACTAGCTTATTGGTAAACAACTTATTATTTAAACAACTTATTGATAACAACTTATTATTGGTAAATAACTTATTATTATTTAAATAGTTTATTGGTAAACAACTTATTATTTAAGCAATTTATTGGTAAACAGTTTATTATTGGTAAACGACTTATTATTAAAACATCTTATTGGTAAACAACTTATTTAAATAGCTTATTGGTAAACAACTTATTATTTAAATAGCTTATTGATAAACAACTTATTATTGATAAACAGCTTATTGATAAATAACTTATTTTTTAAACAGCTTATTGGTAAAGAACTTATCATTGGTACACAGCTTATTAGTCCTTATTTTAGATAAACAACTTATTATTTAAACAGCTTATTTGATCTTCACTTAATAAACTAACTTTTCAAATATAAAAAATTTATAAACGTGTTAATTTTTATATAATTTAGGAATATGAATAGATACCTTTATAATAATAAATATTTAATATTTTTATTTTAGACTATTATAATATTAGTGTTTTACAATCTTAAATTAAATTAAACATTTTCATATTTTGTACTTCCATATGATTAAATTGTTAAGTGAAAATTAAAATTAATTCCCATTTGAAATAATTTTAAATAATATCCATGTAAATCTATAATATTAATTTAAGGGAACTTTTATAATAGGGGCTGTACTTTTATTTATAATAATAACAATAGAAAAGTACTCATATTTTGTACCCAATTAGTAAGCTACTCATCTCTCCCTCCGTATTGGTTTCTTCTCCCCAGTTTTAAGATGAACTCTAGTTGAGCCTTCCGATTCAACCAGCCGGAGCTCCGATGATATAATATACCCTCTCTATTTTACGGCAACTTTCCCTCGAGATCCTCTCCTATCTTGGTAAGATTCACTCTTCAGTGTCTACATACTCACATTCACATATATGCACATCACTTGCTTTTATATTTGAGATTCAGAGAGAGTGGTTTCGAGAGAGAGGGAGCCAGAGTAGCCATGGTCTGGTTTTGTGTTTTGTAGACGAGGAGTATCCAGAGGCGAGCCATCGGAGAAGGCAAAGGTTTTGTGGGTAAAGTTAGTCATTTTAAAAAATAATGGAGGGTAAGGTGTCATCACATTTGGTCAAAGCTGCTTATATAAAATGACTTATAAGTCATTTTTTTATAAGTTACAAATTGTTACTTTTTTTTTTTTTTTGGACTTATAAGTCAAAAAATAAATCATAAAATAAGTCATGGCCGAACACTAAAACACTAAAAAAAACTACGTTGGAGTTGTAGCCTAAGCCAGCCCTACATCGTTCGCTTCACTCTCTCTCATCAACTGGTCAGTAATCTCTATCTAGTCGCTTTTCTTCTTCGGTTTAATGATTTCCCCCAAATTGAAGCCCTAGCCCTAGCCCTAGCCCTGTGTATGTATAATGTGTTACCCAAATAAAGTGCCATGTTTTGTTCTTTTTTCAAATTTTCTCTGTTTGTGTGTATACATTCTGCATTTTGATGGGAACTTCTGATTGCTCTCTTGTTTTGTTTTGATCCAGCCTTAAAATGCTATAGCGTTTTCAGTATACAACTCAGTTTTGCAATGCAGTGAATTTTTAGATTGTTTTTCTTTATTTTGAAATAATTGTTGCTGGAATAATTGGCAAAAATAAGTTGTGCATACTATTTGTCTCTACCTTGTATCATAAAATTTGTTGTGTACAATATTTGTTTCAATTATGTATCACAGGAAGAAGTAAAAGCTAGATTACGAGGCTTTCTTTAATTTTAGATATGTTATATTAGTTTGGTGTATATTGGTTTATTATATGTAATATTTGTTGCTCTAACTCTTTTAATTATATGTCCATGAGTGTTGTGTAGTCCATGAATAGAGACATGTGACAAATGAATGGATTGCTAGGTTTCTTCAGTATCCCCAGGTCAAAACTAGAATGAAGCATATTAAAGTCAAACCCGTATAAAAGGCTCCCCAATTGTTTTGATTGCAATCAATTTACTGAACAATTGAATAACTGACTGTAAAAGTTTAAAGAGCCTGATTTTTTTATTTCTAAAGTCTATGCAGTAATTTGACGTATCAATCACAGTTTTGTAATATGACATTCTTGTTTTATTGATAACTAAATTGAAGTTTTTCTCATGTGAGTGTTGAATAAATTAGTTGGTTATAAATGATTTCCAAAAATGTTGAGTACACTATTTAGGCTCTATTCTCTTACTGTCTTACAGAATAGTTTGCGATAAATTATTAAATTTATAGTTTAGAATGTTTTCAACTTGAAGATTTTTCATTCTATTAGATTGACCATTCCATTCTAAACATATTTCTCAAGTTAAACTATAGGTGAAAATAGTAAAATTCCGTTATGATGCCCATCAAGATATGTAGGATTTTTTGATTATTACCTAAACTTAGCGTGAAATAAACACCGTCATAGTCACTTTCACGTTTAACTTGCAGGTTTCTGGGTTCTGAAGTTTTGTAGTGAGCTGATATCTGTATATGTATGTGTGTGTGTGTTCATGCATACGTGATGGTATGAATACGCATCATTTTTTGTTTACTGAATGATGATATGTTAAATATAGGTTATTATTGTGGATAGTTTGTGTAATGGCGACGGCTACATACCCACCTCCACCACCATTTTACAGACTGTACAAGGATTACGATCATAACCCAGATTCAGCTCCAGAGCCTCCCCCTCCTATTCAAGGGACATATGTACTCTTCGGTGCCAACTACACTGTAAGTTTTCTCCACTCGTCACACTTTATTCATCACTGCACATCAGACGTGCACATGTACATGTATTGATGGCATTTTAAACATGTATGCATGCTTAGCAATGCAAATACCTCGAGGGTTCACAGAAGAATTTTATACCATATATGCATATAGATGTATAAATATGTATGACTAAGCTCTGATTCTTTATTCTTTCATAAGTAGTTGACTTATGCTATGATGACCATGAATGCTATCAAATGCAGCATATGTGACCATTCATCAACAGAGTACGGACTAATTGCAGCCAAAGAACTTACGATTACTTCATTGTTTTTTTGTTTTCAAATAACACTCACCTTCAAGCCCTGTTCAGCTAGTTCATTTTAGTCTAACTCCTTTACCAGCCAAAAAAGGAATGCAGGCCTATATAACTCATCTTCTGGAATCTGATATAAGATAATGTGCACATGATATTTCTCATGTAATTTCAATTTTAAGTGGTTATAATTGCTAATGTCCATGGCAGAGTCCTTTTTTTATATATCCCGTTGTTAGTTACCTTAGTGAGATCTATTTACAAGTGTCAAACTTTTGCACCTTATGTAGACTGATGATGCCTTACCAAGTTTAGAAGAGCAGGGTGTTCGTCAGTTGTACCCAAAAGGACAGAATGTTGGTATGTCTATCTGTTATCTGTTTCACTTGTTAATATCTTGTTTCCTTCCAAATAATCTGTTTGACCAATGTTATCAGTTTCCCGTGTTTTATTTAGTTAGTTAGGTCATAATAGTTTCTCTTCTTGCCAATGTCTTGTTATTAGGAGGTGCCATAAGGCCTCGTCAATACTTTTACGGAAAAAATAAAATAAAAGACGAGATGGCTTTCAATTCCATTTTTTAGCTTCGTATATCCATTTGTGACGGAAATATTTCCTTTATTTTCCATATTTGAAATGATATTGCTTCTAGAGGAGTCATGTGAATTAATATCAAATGATAAATTAAGAAGAACAGAGAATATAGCTTTTAGAACATGTTGTGAAGATTAACTTGGATTGTAGGTCAAGATCAAGAAGCAATAATGCTGCTGCATTAGAAGCTCTGAAACTTGTCACTGTATTTCAAGATCACCTGCTGGCTCTATGAATTTTTTGGTCCAATTGGAGTAATTGTTCTCAATCATGCTATACAAGATGGTTAACGAGATGCCTGTGGTGGTGAGAGGAGAGCCTCTTTATGGAGTCATCTCATCCTGTTTGGCAGGGGCAATGGTGTGAAACCAAATTGAGAGATTTCTTTATTTACACTTGATGACGTAGTAAAACACTTCAGTGTTAGAAGCTCTCAAGGAATGTAGTTATGGCTTATCCTTCTTTGGCAACCCCGTCAAGGAGCTACCAGTCTGTGCCTCTTTTACTGTGTGAATTCTTTAGTGTCTCTGCGTCCAACCCACGTCATTTTGCTTAACCTCATAGCATAGTTTTTACTGGAATGTGGATTGGGTTGATAAATCATGAAGTAATATTCATGTCAATAAACTAGAAAATAACCATCTCTCACGCTGATTTCCCAACATTTACCGTCTTTTTGTAGATTTCAAGAAGGAACTGAGGTCGCTAAACAGAGAATTGCAGCTGCATATTTTGGAGCTTGCTGACATTCTTATAGAGCGGCCATCACAATATGCGAGGAGAGTGGAAGACATCTCTCTTATATTCAAGAACTTGCATCACCTTCTTAATTCTCTGCGTCCTCATCAGGTGGAATCTTCTTTATCATTTTGAACGTCTGTTTGTTCTTTTATTGTTCTGAAGCACCCCCCTCATCATTGTGCATACTTCAACTTTTTCCTAAACCTACAACCCAACTTGTCAGGCCAGAGCAACATTGATTCACGTACTTGAACTTCAGATACAACGTCGTAAACAAGCGGTGGAGGACATCAAGAGGTATGCTTCTTCTTCTTCTGATCTTCCGAGGGTATATCTCAACTGCTTGAAGATGAAATCTAATATAATGTAACGTTTTTGGAGAATCGTTTAGTTTAGATAAACTATGGTGTAAGGCGATCCATTGTACTCCCCCCATGTATCATGTTGTTTCTTTCCATCTGCTAGGAGGAGGGAAGAAGCACAGAGACTTCTCAAGGAGGCACTAGGGACCTTGGATGGACAATAGCTTACGCTGAAGACTGCTACCGCTTACCAGTTGTGTTCCTGTCGGTTGCTAATCCTGCCATCTGAAGAATGTCGTTTTGAGGAAAATAATTTGTGGGTCATTTGTTAATAGAGCATCTCTTCTTTGTTCACTTTGGCGGTCTTGCCTTAAATCCCTGGGACTGGGAGTTTAAATTCGGAGCCAGAAGATAAAAGTGCCACACTTTTCTGCCTTTGAAATGAAAACTAAATAATATTACGTATTATACCTTTCATATACAAAACACAACAAAATTATAAAGCAAAAAAAATACCAATCTAAATGTAAATTTAAGTTTTTATTATTTTATTTTATAAACTCAATAACAATGTGAAAGTAAATTTACAAGTTTTTTTTTTAAATTTATTTTTATCGTAATTTAAAAAAATTATTCTTTTCTTCTGAAAATTTAATATTTTCACAAAAAATTGGTAGTTTCATAAAATTTCCGTGCACAAGGAGTTATAAATAATTTTCACGTATATGTAATAAAATTTTGTGAAAATTTTCTTATGAAAACAACATTTTTTTTTGCTTTTCAATCCAAAATTGAGAAACAAAATGGGGTGGAATATAACTTGGGAAATTTGTCATTTGACTCATTTCTCTGCACCATTACGGCTGGATACAACTTATAAGTTAGTCAAAACAAATTTATAAATTTTTTGTTACTGTTGAAGTGTTTGAGACCGACTTATTTTTTGATTTGTAAGCCAATTTTGAGAAGTTACAAATTATGACTTATTTTTTTACTTACAAGTTATTTTAAAATAAGTAGGTTTTACAAACTGTAAAGACTATTTCACCCTTGTTTTAGTAGTTTTTTTTATTTTAACTTATAAGTCATTCAAATTAAACACGTTCATATTTTATTCCAACTCAATGTTTGACTTACAAGTCAAAATAATGCCAATCACTTTTATTTAGGAAATTGATATTTTCACAACACTTATTGATATTTCTATTAAAAAGTGTCGTTATAGATGTATAGCGACACTTTTCATATGAAAATATCATTTTCTGTTGTGCAAATATCAGTTTCCTTTATTTATAAGTTATAACTTAATATGACTTATGACTTATAAGTCATTTTGAATTTTAACTTATAAGTTATTTTAAAATAAGTCATCTTTGAACAAACGCTTATAAGTTGGTTTATTATAAGTATTTTTTTAATGTTTTAGTGTTCGTGTGTGACTTATTTTATAACTTATAAGTAGTTTTTGAGAAGTAAAAATTTATCATTTCTCAAAAAATGACTTATAAGTCGTTTTAAAAATAAGTAAATTTGACCAACTGTACTAACTTTTTGCCTTTATTTTATTAATTTTTACAATTTATTTTAACTTCAAATTCATTTTAGCCAAATACTTTCATAACTCATCTTAACCTAATTTTTAACTTATAAATAAAATAGTGCGAAACACTTTTATTTATAAATCATAATTTTAAAAAAACTTATAAATCATTTTAAAAATTTATCTTATAAGTCATTTTTAAATTTTAGTCATTGTCAAATCGGTCCTTTCTCTCTTTATTTTGGATCCGGTTAGCATGAAGTAAATTTAATAGTAAGTTCATTTTCATACCCAATACAGTGCTGACACACAGGCAGGAGGGTGATCTCTCTGCCTGCGTATCAATACTATATTGAGCATGAAGTAATCTTATCATAAAATTCACTTCAAGCTAACCACTCCCCTTTATTTTGGTGGCGTACGTAAGACTGTAAATTAGTCAAACAGTTCGGGTTCAATTCGAGCTCGACTCAAAAAAATACGAGTCAAACACAAATTCGTTAATAATATAATCCAAATCTGAACATACAAAATAATTCGAATTAAAATATAAATAAAATTTAAATAAGATTATACTCGTTTAAAATTCGAACGCGTATGTCTCTATCCACAGATGTCACATTATTACAACTTCCCCTTTTATAAATCTCTCACTCTTTCTCTTTCTTCTATTTATGCTGATTATTCTCTCTCCATATATATATATATAAATATAATAATATATATGTAAGTGATACATATATAAAAGTATATATATCAGGTGAGTAGGTCGGTCCATACGGAACAGATGAATTGTGTCGGAACAGATGAATTGAAACACTTGATGGACAACCAAAATTTATTTTTTTGGAGCAAATTTTGAAGCCCTAAGCAGTTGGTTCTTGCTTCAAAGTGAAAATTTTGAGATTTGTTGGTTATGGCGGTATCGGAGGAAGAAGAGTCCTCCGGCAGTAGCAATTATAATAGGCCACGATCGGCGGCAGTCCCAAACGGAGCATGCTACCTCGCTAAATGCGTACTCCGAGGAAGCGTTGTTCTTCAAGTGCTCCACGGTCACATCCGCTCTCCTTCATCCAACGACGTCGTCTTTGGCAAGGTTTTCTTTTTTAATCTTCATTCTTCAATTCTGTACTCCCTATTTTCATTCATACTGTCCGTATTTTATTACTCATCCTCTCCCCAAAAAGAAAGTATCGTTTGCAAAAAAACAACAACAAAAGTTTTTCACAAAAGAAGTCCATATGTATTTAATATATGTATTTAATGATGACGGTATAAGAGTACTCAAGTTTAATAACACAATTTCACTATATTAAACTAAATACTCATTATATTAGGGATAAACATGAAAGAAAAACATATATTTGAAGTTCGTAAATGTTGCAAATGGGGGACTCTTTTTGTTGAACCTAGGGAGTATTATATATGTACACACAAAGATACATATTAGGGAGAAAGATGATACCAGAATTGTCTCTTCAGTTTCTTTACATGTTTGTTAGGTGGAAACCGGAAAGGAAGAGCTTAGTTGGGAAAACCAAATTGGGACATTTATTTTGGTTTTAATGAAAATTGTACAAAAAATATTAAAACATGTACTCCCTCCATTCTTTTTCTAATTGACGTTTTAGCAGTTAGGAAACACGAAAATTAAGAAATGTAAATAATGCTTTATTTGATGGATCAAAATGGGTATAAAATCTCATTATTACCTGGGAAAGATGAAAGAGAAACAAATTAGTATTTAGTTTAGGGATAATATGAGAAACTAATTTATTAATTCTTCTTTGAAATTTACAAACAACAAATATAAAAACGAACAAATTTCACTATCTAAAAAGACTAAAAAAAACGGAGGGATTACTAAATTGAGGGCATCAAAATATGTTAGAAATTGAGCTTAAATGAAGCTTTTAAAAATGCGTTTTTAAGCTAGAATTTAAGTGGGTCCTATTAATCACTTGAGATGAGTCCACATATAAATGTGTTGTACTCCATGAGTAGTTTAACATCAAGTATTAGGAAGTTCAAATACACGGGAGTAATGAATGAGAATTTTTCCCAAAGATCGCCACTTGAATATGATAATAAAGGCTTGTAGGAAATAAGTGTCCCACATGGACTGGGAACTAAACATCAAATTGATATATATACAATTAGATTGGTCTTGAGTTTGGGCCCCAAAGGGAACCCAACTTTTGTGAAGAGGAGAGGATCTAGCTAAACTTGGTTTGAGTTCACCACACGTGACTCGGCGGGTTAGGCACGGGTCGTGGGCCGTTATATATATATTTTTGGGATTTTTTTTATTTTTGTCTTGCTTAGTTCCTTTAATTTTATTTGTTACCAGTAGGTGAAACTGTGTCGTTTTGGGAACAGGGGAACAACGTTGTATCTCCTAGACACAGCGCCACAACGCTGACAACTGACTTACTGCAAGTCTGGCGTTGCTGCACTATTATTTGGAGTCGCAGCGCTTGCTGCTTCTGCACGCTGCTCTTGCTTTGCCCATGCGCACGCACCTATTCGTTCAAATTGAACAACCATGCCTTTTCATTTAAACTGAACATGTGTCTAGTCGGATCCAAGGGTCATGTCCAGTCATGAAAGGTCATTAGTCATCTATAAATATCCTATGAATTCAATTATTTGAACATTCTATTTTTGCATCAACTTTTCAGTCATATTCAGAGTCCATTTGAGAGAGTTCAAAGCATTGCCTGATTCGCTGAGTGTGCTATTTGTAGTGCTGTTAGAGTACACGCGGTCATTGTATCTTGGGAGACGAACACTACTAACTCTAAGCACCAAAAGAGGTCATAATTGTCTTAAGGACATAGTGCCAAGTACTAGCCTTGACCTATTGCAATCTTTTTTCTACATTTTCTGCATTTACTTTAATCTACCTAATTTAGAATCTGATTTACATCAGATTGGAAGATAGATATATTTCCTAACAATCTTAAGACAATCACTCCATAATCCCATACTGTTGCAATAAATGGCTATAGAATTTGTAACTGTGATGGGTTCGTGTCCTTCATTAGTGATGGTTAATGTGCTTGTGAACCATGGGAAAAAATCAAAAAGGTTCATTGGAACAGAATTCAAAAGATGGCTACAAAAGATGTTTTATCTCACTACACTTAATTTGACAAGATTTTTCATGAAGATCCCCTTGTGCTTAGTGAGAATGAAATTTATTGCTGCAGTAGATGCATGGAAACATGCTTATTTTTTGTGTCGAAACTACATTCTTAATGAATTGGACAACACATTATACAATGTGTATGGTTCTCTTAAGACAACTAGAGAACTATGAAATTCCTTGAATAAGAAGTATAAAACGGAAGATGCTGGGACAAATAAGTTCGTAGTTGGCAGATTTCTGGACTATAAGATGGTGGATTCCAAGGCTGTCATCAATCAAGTCCAAGAACTTCAAGTAATCCTGCATGAAATACATGCAGAAGATATGTCCTTGAGGGAATCTTTCCAAGTAGCAGCTATTATTGAAAAGCTACCACCAATGTGGAAATATTTTAAGAATTATGTCAAGCATAAGTGTATAATTATGAAACTTGAAGACTTGATCGTGAGATTAAGGATAGAAGAGGACATTCATGCTTTCGAAAAGAAAGCAGGAAAAAACTTTATGGAATATAAAGCCAACATAGTGGAACAAGGTCAAAAGTCAAAAAAGAGGAAGCATTCCGGAAATGGGCCTAAACAAGGAACCAACAAAAATTTCCAAGATTAGTGCTACATTTGTGACAAGCCAGGACATAGGGCAAAAAATTGTCGCAGACACAAAGGTTAAAACAAGAAATCTGCTCAAGCTAATGCAACAGAAATGGATAATCTTCTTGAAGACGTTTTTGAAATGAACCTATTGACGGTGGTTTCTGAAGTAAACTTGGTTGTAAATTTCAAAGATTGGTGGGTAGATAGTGGAGCAACTCGCTATGTGTGTTATGATAGGAAGATGTTCTCCACATATCAAGGCATTGAGAATAGAGAACAATTATACATAGGGAATTCTTCTACTTCCAAAATTGCTGGGCAAGGAAAGGTGATTTTAAAGATGACATCTGACAATGGAACTCACCCTCAACAACGTGCTATATGTGTCTGATATTCGGAACAATTTAGTATCGGATCTCTTCTTAGTAAAAAGGGATTTCAATTGGTCTTTGTATCGGACAAATTTGTCCCAATAAAAAATGAGATGTATGTGGGGAAGGGATATAAGAGCATCGGCTATTTAAAATGAATTTATTGACTATTTTACCTTCTAAAATTAATGAAAATACATCTTCTGCTTATATGTTTGAGTCATCTAATTTATGGCATGGTAAATTATGATATGTTAATTATAATACTATACGTAGATTAATTAATATAGAATGTCTTACCAAAATGTGAGATTAACTCCAATCATAAATGTGAAGTTTGTATTGAAGCAAAGCTTTGGAAATGTTCTAAATCAATTGAAAGAAGTACACAATCTTTTGAATTAATACATACAAATATTAATAAGAGGGGGTAAGAATATTTTCTTACTTTTATAGATGCTTGTACAATATACTATTATGTTTACTTATTGAGAAGTGAAGATGATGCCTTGTAAATGTTTATACATTACAAGAATAAGGTTGAAAATCAACTTGATAAAAAGATCAAGAGAATTAGAAGTGATAGAGGTGAGGAATATGAATCACCTTTTGGTGCACTTTGTTCGCAACATGGTATAATACATCAAACAATTGCACCTTATTCACCACAACAAAATGGTGTTGCTGAAAGAAAGAATATAACTTTGAAAGAAATGATGAATGCATTGTTATTAAATTCTGAGCTACCTCAGAATTACTGGGGGGAAACAATTCTTTCTGCAAATTATATTCTTAACCGAATACATCAAAAGAAGTTTAATGCATCACCTAATGAATTATGGAAATGACAGAAACCGTCTTATAAACACTTTAAAGTGTGGGGGGTGCTTAGCAAAAGTAATGGTTCCTACACCCAAAATGGTAAAACTAGGACGAAAAACAATAGATTGTATATTCATTGGCTATGTTCATAATAGTAGTGCATATAGATTTTTGGTTCATAAATCAAAAATAGAGGAAATACATGAAAATATTATTATTGAGTCAAGATGCTGAATTTTTTGAAACAGTATTTCCTAATAAGAAGGCACAAGATCCAAGTTCTAATGAACAGAAAACAAGTTCAAACAAAAGAACTTATGACACTGTTTGTGGCAGTGATCATGGTTTAGAAGACATTGATGAACATAGACGTAGTTAACGTGTTAAAATATCAAAATCTTTTAGTCTGAACTTTCTAATTTATTTGTTAGAAAATGAGCCCCAAACTTGCTAAGAAGCAGTATCAAATCCCGAAGCTCCATATTGGAAAGCGGTTATAAATAGCGAAGTAGAATCCATATTGCACAATCATATGTGAGAATTAGTAGATCTCTTACCAGGCTCTAAACCTCTTAGATACAAGTGGATATTCAAGAAAAAAATGAAAGCGGATGGATCTATATATAAATATAAAGCAAGACTTATAATCAAATGATACAAGCAAAAGGAGTGTTTGAATTATTTTGATACATTTTCAATTAGGATGTTAATAGCCATTGCAACTATATACAACTTGGAGATACATCAAATGGATGTGAAAACAATTTTTTTGAATGGTGATTTAGAAGAAGAAATATATATGGAACAACCAGATGTTTATTATTCCAGGATAAGAAAAGAAAATCTGTCGGCTTGTGAAGTCCCTTTATGGATTAAAACAAGCATCTAAACAATGACATGAAAAATTTGACAGTGTAATGATGTCAAATGGTTTCAAAATAAATAAATGCGATAAATGTGTATATGCCAAGGACACTGAAAAAGGGTTTGTCATTATTTGCCTTTATGCAGATGATATGCTCATTATGGGTATTAATGATAAAATCATTAAAACTACTTGAATAATATGTTTGACATGAAAGACATTGGTGTTGCCGATGTAATATTAGTAAAATATCGGATGGGTTAGTGTTATCACAATTACACTATATTGAGAAAATACTTCGAAAATTCAAGCAATATGATTGCAATTCTGTGGGAACACCGGTAAATATAAATCTACATTTGTCTAAAAATAATGGAGAGAACATATTACAACTTGAGTATGCACAAATAATTGGGAGCCTTATGTATGTAATGAATTGTACACATCCTGACATAGTTTATGTTGTTAATAATTTGAGTAGATTTACAAGCAAACCAGGACAATATCACTGGAAAGTGATTATAACAGTTTTAAGGTTTTTAAAATACAATCAAGACTTTAGATTGCATTACTCAAGATATCCAGCATTACTTGAAAGATATTGTGATGTGAACTGGGTATCAGATACAAAAAACTCTAAATTGCTTAGACCCATCAATTCCTGTTTGTGAATGTATGTTGGATGTGCTGCTAAGATAGCGTTTAAGCTCATTCTTTTTTCTGGTATTTAGTAGCTTGATTGAGATCATCTTCTTGGTGCTGATGATCTTTGACGTTGATGGTTGACTTCTTCTGGTACTTAACAGCTACTCATGATCATACTTGATGTGCTGCTAAGCTGTGCAATTCGGCTTGACATCTTCTAGTACTTATCAGCTTCGAACACTTGTTGGATCGTAGAATGAAACTGTTCTACGTCTTCATCTTTTCAGCTCTGTGTGTTCTTGGTGAATTTTAGAGTGATTCTGGAGTTTAGCGTTCTGATCTGCCACTCTAACACCACTATCATCTTGGCTTCTTCGTCATTCGACTCTTAGCTCTGCCAATTCCTTAACATTTAGGCACTTCGGCTCTTTCGGTACTTTTAGCTCTTTGGCCAATACTTCTGCACATTTCTGCACACTGCTTTTCAGCACTTCGGCTCTTTTGTTAGCATGACAACGCTAGATCTTGTGCATTCCTTAGCGCTTGCTTTGACACTTTTTCAACACATTTGAATTTGAATTCTCGAAGTTATTTATAGTCTTTGGAAAGACTTCCCATTGCAAAGTGTCAGTCGGGGCATTTATGGCAACGATATCTCAGTGTCCTTGATATTGACTTTCTGTACTTGTGTCAGGTTGCTTTTTGGCTTGGATCAGTCACATCAGACTGTAGCTATACCTATCATTTGGCAGGTAAACTAGCTGTTAGACACAATAATCTGATCTTCAATTTTGTTCAAGGATACATTGTTGGATGTCTAGGGATCTTGAATTTGGCTACGTTCCATTTGTCAGTCTTCTCTGTCAGACGCGACTTTGCTCTACGAACTTTGATGATAGTAGAGTAATGAGAATCGTAGAGTTGAGCTTTGCATTTTGCTCTACGATTACGACTTTACTTCTGCTCGACTATTTACTCTGTTGTCTGTTATACGAATGATTACTCTTTGATACTTGGGAAGCCTTGTTAACATATTTTTAATTTCTGAATGCTTTAGCAGCTCTACGATGCCGAAGACAGCTCTACGATCTGACTGTCTCTTCATGTTTTACAATACCAGCTGCTGCTCTACGAAATCTTGGTTACTGTGCGAACTAACTTATTCTTTATGACCAGACAAAGTACTATTGCAATTTTGCCTTTGTAGATTCATTTCAGAGATTCCTTATGATTGAGATTATACTCAAAACATTCTTAGAGTATATCCTTCTGTGATCAGCTTCCTCTTGTTCGGCCTTCAACTCATCTCTTTGACTCGTAGAAGAGCTCTACGATCTTTATCTTCTGCATTTCAGTGGATGAGTTGTCTCTGCTGTTTGTGATCACACTATGATTTGGTAGATTGGCTCTACGATCAGTTGGTCCTATCGACTATACACAGAAAGCATACCTAACAGTTTTGATTTTTCTGTACATATGTTTCTTAAGGACTTTACAAAACTTATCATTACAAATATACTTTAATCATTTGTTCATCAAATAATGATAATTCAATTTAGATCAGCCTAATAGTTTTGATCTTTTCTATTCTAAGTCCTTATACATTTGTTTTTGAGGACATTACAAGACTTATCTTTTACTAATATACGTTCATCAACAGTTCATATATATTACAGTTCAAGACCTAACATGTTTGATCTTTCTCTATTTTAAGTCCTTGTACATTCATCATTTTGTTAAGGACTTCACAAAACTTACGTTTAGAAATATACTTTAAATATTTCATCATCAAATCTCATATAGATTCTTAACAATCTCCCCGTTAATAAATTATCCTAACAATCTACATGCATATTCCTAACAAATACTTCTCTAGAGCACTCATAAATCCAGGAATGTTCGGGGTTGAAATGAACAAATTCATGAGAACTAAACAATGTTTGTAAAGATTTTGCGTGAATTTCTATTGTCTTGGTTTACACAAGCGTTTTAGCAGTTCAAGACATCACGTTTACTGAACAACCAGTAAACTCGATACTTTCATAAGGGAAGGTTCAAAGCCAGAAGTCACCTCTCTCTATACAGATGATTTCCTATTTTGTCTTTCTTAAAGACTGCATAACATAACATTTGCATAGACTGACAGTCAATTTCATTTATGTGGGGGATTGTTAGAATTTGAGCTTATATGAAGCTTTTAAACATGAGTTTTTAAGCTAGAATTTAAGTGGGTCCTATTAATCATTTGAGATGAGCCCACATATAAATGTGTTCTACTCCATGAGTAAATTAAAATCAAGTTTTAGAAAACTTAAATCCATGGGGGTAATGATTGAGAAATTTACTACCAAAGATCACCACTTGAATATAATAATAAAGGCTTGTGGGAAATAAGTGTGCCACATGGATTGAGAACTAAACATCAAATGGATATATACAATTAGATTGGTCTTGGGTTTGGGCTCTAAGGGCACCTCACTTTTGTGAAGGGGAGAGAACCTAGCCAAGGCTTCGTTTGGGTTCACCACACACACGTGGCACCCCGCCCCCCGGACCGAGTGGGTCGGGCACGTGTTGTGGGCCATTGTATATATCTTTTTGGGTAAAAATTTCTTTTTTATTTTTGTTTTACTTAGTTCCTTTAATTTTATTTATTACCAATAGGTGAAACTGTGTCGTTTTGGAAATAGAGGAACAGCGCCGCAACGCCTAGACACAGCGACGCAATGCTGACTTACTGCAAGTCTAGCGCTGTTGCGCTATTATCCAAAGCCACAACGCTGACTGCTTTTGCACGCTGCTCTTGCTTCGCCCATGTGCACGCACCTGTTCGTTCAAATTGAACAACCATGCCTTTTCATTTAAATTGAACATGTGTCTAGTCGGATTCAAGGGTCATGTCCAGTCATGAAGGGTCATTAATGATCTATAAATATCCTACAAATTCATTCATTCGAACATTCAATTTTTGCATCAACTTTTCAATCATATTCAGAGTCCATTTGAGAGAGTTCAAATCATTGCCTAGTTCGCTGAGTGTGCTATTTGTAGTACTGCTATAGTACACGTGGTCATTGTATCCTGGGAGACCAGCGCTACTAACTCTAAGCACTAAAGGAGGACGTAATTGTCTAAAGGACATAGTACCAAGTACTGGTCTTGACCTACTGCAATCCTTTTTTACATTTTCTGCATTTACTTTAATCTATCCAAATTTGGAATCTGATTTACATTAGATTAGAAGATAGATATATTTCCTAACAAAACAATCCATAAAGGATGGGTTCTTAAAAACTTATGCTTTCTAATGCCAAGCCTTTTGAGGCATATGAAGTGTTAAAGACCTTGAGGTCTCCTTTCCATTTTATTTTATTTATTATTTTCATGTTTGTTTCTTTTCATTTTTGATGGGATATGCTTGCACCTTCTTAACTGGACTCGTTTTTGACATCAAGGCAACTCCATCTGCCGGGAACAACCGATACATTAACTCGAATACTCAAGTTACAGATGAAAACGACCTTTTTTGAGGATGTAGAAGCTACTTTGCACCATGAGAAAATGACTTGCGTGTAGTTTTGTCTTGAGGTATAAGTTACCATGACTAGTTAAATGCTATGTTATACATTGAGCTTGGGTCACCAAGACATATACTGTTGGGACAGTCTAAATCTGTACTGTCTTGAGGTATATGTTACCATGACTAGTTAAATGCTATGTTATACATCGAGCTTGGGTCACCAAGATAGATACTGTTGGGACAGTCTAAATCTGTATTCCCTCTATTGTGAAATATAAGATCAATATTGACTTTTTGATGTGAATTTGAGATATTTTCAAATTTAAAATTGATATGAATTAATTTAGTTTTAGACTATATGATTATAAAAATTGTAAATCATGTAAATAGTACTTACTTCTTACAATATTTATTATTTTAAATTTTTGAAATAAAACTTTTGAAATTAAAATATGTTGAACTGATTGAAAAGTTAAACTTGATAGAGGGAATATATTTTTATTGAGCTTTATTATATGCCCCCACATTACCCACTTTTGAAATGGGCATTATCGGGACTGGAGGACTAGATTTTTTCCTTGCATTTGGAATGGAGGAAAATACTGGTTTGAGCGTGTAAAGATTAAAATTTGACTAGTTTTGAGAAATATGTAAGGTTTCTTAGTCTAGTTAAACAAATTGGGATTTAGGACGTGTGACATTTAATGATCGAAAGACTTTGTGAATGATTTATATATTTTTAGCACAACAATTTATTGTTATGGAGTTGAATAATAAGAGAGTACATCGGTCATCTAAAGTGGAAAAGAAGAAGAGAAAGAAAAAAAAAGTCAATATCACCCTCCAATCCTGGACTTTGTAGAGGAGGAGCATAGATTTTGCAAAATGATTCTAGTTCCTTGAGTACGGTCTTTGTCGGAACCATTGAAAGAGTAGGTCTTCAACTCTATGGCTACAAACATAGTTATGAATGTTGGGTGTTTTGTCATTTGCCAACTGCAGATGCTGTGCTTCTTTCACCAAAGAGGAAATAAGAATCTTCCAAGCTGGAGGTACATATTGGATATAACAACTCCCTTGGTTGGGGGCTTTGCTTCCCCTGTCCTTTATATTTAAGGATGTAGCAAGTCTTGTTGTCTTCCGATATGGAGATATTTTGGCTAGAAGGACAAAAGTGGTTGCTAAAGGATGCAATGTAACGGAGTTCAATAAATCAATATTTACATTGTTTCTAGAATAACCTATCAAACATGTACGAGTATCAGAGACAAGCTGCAGACTTAGGTTTTAATATTAACAACATAGGTTGTTTCTTTATCAATGAATCCTATTGGATCAAAGATTGCTCCCAAGTGACTAAGTGAGAGAATGACTTGGTTGCAAAAGTACAAAAAATGGTGAGTATAAGTGGACCTCTCAAAGGTATAAGTAGATGGAGATCTGAGAGCCCTTCTCAAACCGACATTTTGCATTCTTGCATCCAACTTATTGCTGTTTGAGCTGTGAAATACCTTACACATGGCACGATGTGTATGTAGATGACATGAGTGGCTGAGAAGTGATGGCTATGGTGCAAAATTGTAGTAGAACAAAGGCCATGAACTTTGATGGCATACCTAATTGTTGGCTAGCTAGTTTTGAATTTGGATATTTACATGGTTCCTAGGAGGGAAAGTAATTTGTTGGTCTTGACATCATTGCCACATTTTAGCAAAATGTTTATTTTAGAAATTCCCTAGTTTGCTGTTGCCGTATACATTAATTATCTGAGGAAGCAACAAAAGGTTAGGTTACAAAAGAGAAGAAGAAGAGAGGTTACATTGGTCTCCATATTGTGGATAATTTCTACTTTGCACCCTTTGTAACTACTCCTTTTATTAGTGGAATTCAGTGATTATATGTCCATGATTAAAAAGGTAAATAAATATGATTTGACGTCTCTTGTATTACCAAGACCTTTATTATTGAGAGATGCTCCATGGAGTCGACTCAAGGTCACATAATTGAGATGAACTAGGTGATAGGTCAGACCCTCTCTTAGATGCTGCCTTCAGGTACTTGATGTAATTAGGAGGCCTTTGAATGAATGAGTTTCTAGAATCTGGTTTGGTTTTTATGACACCTTACATTTTCTCCAGTCCTTGTTCCAAAGAATCATGGTGAATTTCTGCATCTCCTGTCAACAACTTGGTAACAAACGAGGTTGGAATCAAGAGCAAGTACTTTGTGCCAAATGTTCTTGACTTGTTCACTGGCCAGCTTCTTACTTGACGAAGTTGATTTTCCTGTAGTGCATTAACAAATAAGAAATGATATTTTTTTTCCATATAATTTTTTACATCGTTCGGTTTCGGTAGACATTGTTCCTAGATGTTTAGCGAAGTAGATTTATTGGTCAAGGTTAAACAATGCGTTGTACCGTGTTTCAGCTTGTGGTTGCTAATACTCGTAAGAACAAATCAAATCAGTTCAAGAGAGAGTTGTCACAACTATCATGAGCCGGTTAGAGGAATCCTGTTTCATATTTTTGCATTATAAACTTTTGACAATATTAAAATTCATCTTAGTGTAGCACTACTTTGTAATGATCACTGCCACGCTATTCATACCTCTTGGTTTGTCCTCTTATTTTATCTTGAAATTGTTTCCTTTATTATTTGCAAAATTGTTCATTTCTACTTTAAACTAGTCTTCTTAATATGAAATATTCCAAGGTAACACTTGCATACACTTACACAATTAGCAGTTTTTTTTATGTCCAATGAAATATCTAAGGTTTACGAGAAGAAATAGATGGTTGTTATATCTAATGAAACAAGATGATAGTAATAGATATATATTTTGAAAAAGAGAAGAAAGTGAGCGAAGTCTGAAGGAAAAACTAACAGAAAAGAGAAGAAAGTTGCTAAAGGTTTTCATAGTATTCAAAGACTGCCCCACCCATATAAATATATCAACCATCGTGAAGGCGCGATATTACTATTCACTCAGATAACCATTTGACAACTTTGATATTTATGGGATTTATGTTGACAAAAAGTTCTTATTGTGGCTACCATTTGCCACCGATCTCCTATATTGGTGCATGCATGTGGTTTTTTTACGTGTTTCCAAATCAACACCTCCTGTAACCCAACTGTTATTTTACCACACTGGAATATCTTATACTGTTGATTTCTTAGTACATCATTTTTATGTTTTGACGGCTTGATGATCTGACATGTAATTTGTTTACGGCCTTTCGTCCAGGAGACTTCTATTGAGTTGGTTATTATCGATGACGATGGCATTGTACAATCTATTTGTGAGCAGCCTGTGTTTGGCACAATAAAAGATCTTGCCATCCTGCGGTGGGATGGGAGGTTTCATGGACAAAATCCACAGGTTCTGCCTTTTCCTTTGTTCCCCTTTTCAATTTGTTAGGTCATACTTTGTTTAGATCATAAATCGCTAGAAAACATGTTAATTTGGACAGATCAATGAATCTAAATGAATGAAATTAACTTCAAGGTAATGATTTCTATGATAGAAAAGAATTTACCTGAACCTATTTATTCTTTTTCTTTTGGGGGTAAAGATGCAAGGAAAGGATGCCTTGGTTGTTATTTCTGATTCTGGGAAGCTCTCGATTCTCTCATTTTGTAATGAAATGCACAGGTCTCTCTCTCTCTCTGCTCTACTGACTTATTTATATTGAAAAAGATGAATTATTTTGATTCTTTTTCATTTTAAATGCCACTACTCAGTTGTTCAATCAAATTTTACCTCTATTTATTTTTAGATTTAATTGTATTTTATTGTCAACATAGGTTTTTCCCATTGTCACACATTCAACTTTCCACTCCTGGAAACTCGAGGCATCAAGTTGGTAGGATGCTGACTGTTGATTCCAAGTAAGTTGACATTTTATTTGGTTCAAGTGATTTTTGTTCTTTTTCTATTGTGTGTGGGGGAAAAAGGGGGGGGGGGGGGAAGGTGTTTGTATAAAATATATCAATTGGGTTTCTCTGCACGTCAATTGTTAAAATTAGTAGTCAGAGCTTCTGAAGTGTGTCTTGATGTAGTTTTTTGCGGATGCAGTGGCTGTTTTATTGCTGTTAGTGCATATGAGGACAAACTGGCTTTGTTCACTGTTTCAGAGTCCGCTGGTAGTGATATTATTGATAAGGTGAAGTTCCTTCACTTGCTCAGAAGTTTTTATTTATACAGTCACAAGAACAGCTAAATGTAATTGGGTTTGGTGTGGTTTGACAACTGAGATATTTCATGCTCTTTCAGAGAATATTTTATCCTTCTGAAACTGAAGGAAACACAAGTACTACCAGACAGATTACCAGTATCTCTGGTATTATATGGAGCATGTGCTTTATTTCAAAAGAATTTTGTCAACCAAGTAAGGAGCACAACCCTGTTTTAGCCATTCTTCTGAATAGGTATGGTAATGCATTACTTTGGCACAGGGAATTTGCTGTCCTGTTTCAGTTGATGAAATGACTTTAGGAGTTGGGACATAAAACTGTTTCTCTGTTTTTCACTTGGTTATGTTCAGTTGATATTTTCTGAACTTCCAACTGATTCTATTTTAAATTCTTAGAAAGTCCATTTCTGGTATTGCAGGAGAGATTCGTTCTTGAATGAACTACTGTTGTTGGAATGGAATACAAAGGAACATGATGTACATGTAATCTCTCAGTATTCTGAGGCTGGACCCCTAGCCCATAACATAGTTGAAGTTCCTCATTCATATGGATTTGCATTCCTGTTTAGGGTTGGTGATGTTCTATTAATGGATCTTAGGGATGCTCATAACCCTTGTTGTGTTTACAAAACAAGCTTAATTTTTCTATCTACTGTTGTAGAGGAACTGAATTTTGTTGAAGAGTCATGTAGAGTAAATAATGTTGATGAAGAATGTATTTTTGATGTGGCTGCCTCTGCTTTACTGGAGCTGGGTGACATACATAAAGATAAAGATGATGACCCCATGAATATAGATGGAGATTGTGGCAATGTAAACTCAACCTCCAATCATGTGTGCTCATGGAGCTGGGAACCAGGAAGTGAGAAAACTCCAAGGATGATTTTCAGTATCGCTACTGGAGAACTATATATGATTGAGATTTCTTCTGATTCTGCTGGTCTTAAAGTTAACCTAACTGATTGTCTGTACAAAGGCCTACCCTCCAAGGCGCTTTTGTGGGTTGAAGGTGGGCTTTTAGCTGCATTTGTGGAGATGGGTGATGGAATGGTCCTTAAATTAGAAGAAGGAAGGTTAGTTTACAGAAGTCCTATTCAAAATATCGCACCAATATTAGATATGTCAGTTGTGGATTACATTGATGAGAAACATGATCAAATGTTTGCGTGCTGTGGAATGGCACCTGAGGGGTCTTTAAGGATTATTCAAAATGGTGTCAGTGTAGAAAAATTGTTAAAAACTCCTCCTATTTATCATGGTGTAACCGGTACTTGGACGGTTAAAATGAAAGTTACTGATTCTTATGATTCTGTGCTTGTACTGTCATTTGTTGAAGAAACAAGGGTGCTCTCAGTTGGTGTAAGCTTTACTGATGTGACTGATTCAGTTGGTTTCTGGCCTGATGTCTGTACTCTGGCATGCGGTCTTGTTGGTGATGGTTTACTTGTCCAGATCCACCAACATGCAGTTAGACTTTGTTTGCCTACTACAGTTGTCCACCCTGAAGGTATTCCGTTCTCATCTCCAATTTGTGAATCCTGGGCTCCTGATAACATGAGCATTAGTCTTGGGGCAGTTGGACATAATGTGATTGTTGTAGCTACTTCCAATCCATGCCTCTTATTCATTCTTGGGGTCAGATTTCTGTCAGCTTATCAATATGAAATATACCAGTTGCACAATGTGAGATTGCAGAATGAGTTGTCTTGCATTTCTATTCCTCAGAAACATTCTGGAACAAAACCACCGACTTCTCGCTCCGATTGCCCAGATAGTAGCCTTCTGTCTGCCCTTCCAGTTGGCATTGAAATTGGTAATACTTTTGTTATTGGTACACATAAGCCGTCAGTGGAAGTCATATCTTTTGTACCTGATACAGGCGTAAGAGTGCTTGCGATAGGTTCTATTTCATTAACAAGTACCATGGGCACAACTATTAGTGGCTGTATACCTCAAGATGTGAGACTTGTACTAGTTGACCGACTTTATGTTCTTTCAGGATTGAGGAATGGAATGTTATTAAGGTTTGAGTGGCCTTCTGCCTCTGTAGTATCCTCATTCGAATCACCCATTCAGAGTCCTTTCAGTGATTCCTGTGTGACAAATTCCTTTCCTGCATCGACCATAACATATAAAAATTATAATGCCCCACACGCTGTACTATCTTCCTGTTTACCTGAGAAAATGAAGGACAATTTTCCTGTTTACCTGCAATTGATTGCAATGCGCCGCATAGGTATTACTCCTGCCTTCCTGATTCCACTGAGTGATTCCCTTGATGCTGATGTAATCACTCTCAGTGATAGGCCTTGGTTGTTGCAAACTGCACGACATAGCCTCTCATATACATCTATCTCATTTCAACCTTCCACACATGCAACCCCTGTATGCTCGACTGAGTGTCCCAAGGGAGTTCTGTTTGTTGCAGCGAATAGTCTTAATTTGGTAAGGCCTGTAATATATTATCATTTTAGAAGTTTTAGATAATTAGTTTGTTTCACTTTACTGTTGTGGATTCTAATGCATCACCTATTTAAGGATGCTATTATATTTTTTAGCCTGGTGGTGCAACCATGCTTCAACTTTTAGAGATATTTGGAATAAAAAACACAATGCATCAGTTGAGTATGAATATTTTAGTGAAACTGATCACCCTTTAGTTCTCCTATCATCTACTCTATTATATATATATATATAGTGGACGGATCAATGGCACTACGTTTTTTACACAATTTTTTGATTCTTGGATTTGAACACTCTTAGGTACTGTTTGTTTACATCTGATTGTCCTCTTAATAGGACTGCCTCTTATTCGCTAAGAGGCATGATGCTGTTTTTTTTTTTTTGTTACCTCTTAATAGCCTCTTAATGGGTAAGACAGAAAATGAAATCTTAATAATTAAGAGGTACCTCTTAATGAATTTTTTTTTATATAAATATATTCAACAATATTATTCACTCCTTTTTATTAAATTGAATATTTAAAATTATTAAATAAAATTTTACCCTTTAAAATGGTAAAATGGTGTCATTAAGAGACAACTTACTTTTTAGTTATCAAACAGTTTTTTATATTCAGAACTCATAACCATTCAGATGATCTAATTTATTAAGACATCATAATCATTCAAATCTTAATTCCCAGGTTTATCAAACACAACCTTAATGGCTAAGATTAAACCTGATTTTTAATTTATACACTATAACAACCTATATGAATGCATATATTATCATAATATTGGTGATAACTAACCAAAATTGCTTTAGATATACATACTTGCTTCCATAACATTTGTATAAAATTATACTAAAGTTTTGGTTAGTTATTACCAATATTATGATAATATATGCATTCATATAGGTTGTTATAGTGTATAAATTAAAAATCAGCTTTAATCTTTGCCATTAAGAGTGTTCAAATTCAAGAATCAAAAAATTGTGTAAAAAACGTAGTGCCATTGATCCACCCCCATATATATATATATATGTATATATATATATTTCCCTCTTTGTGGTTGTCGGTGGGGGACAAAGAAGCTGCCAGTATGTCAAACTTATAGGTTTAGCTTATGATATGTTAGAAAATCTTCAATTACATTTTGGTGATAAATAATTTCATCTTCTTTTTTTAGTTTTGGTGGGTATGTTAGATTCCCTTACTGTGATTTTAGGAATCGGGGAACATTAGATGTTTAGGTCATTTTTTTTTGTCAATTATGCCTTTTGGGTGGGAATTTTGTAGCCTAGTTTAATCTGATTTAGGTGTTTTACTTATTTCCTAAATAAATCTTATATTATAATTGGCATATAGTTGTATATAAATATAACGTAGTCTCCATATATAGTTTAGGATTGAGTAATATACTCCTTATGTACACCTAAAGAGTTCCATTGTCACCCCCCCTCCCACACGCGCACAAAGACAAAAGATTTTCTCAAGTTTGACATAATAATTTCATTATCATGCCTTCACTACTAAACTAAAAACTTAACAACTTATTATGTTTAGGAGTAATTTTGGAACAAATATATTCTCAGTATTTTCAAAATTTTTAAATGGGACTATTTTTGTGTAACAAAGGGAGAATTGAGTAAGCATGAGCTTTTCTTGGGGGCATTGTCAGATCCTCTGAGAATGAAGCTATAATAGCTTGTGGGATAGTCCTTGCGAGGGTGTCACAAACCGCTCTTTTTACCCTCTTCCATCTTCTTCTTTACCTGCACACTCTTTATCATACATAATTTTATCTGATTAAAATTGAGCTAGAATATATTTATTTTTTGACAAGTAATAATTTTAAACGAAAATAATAATAATAACAATTATGACATGTAGGTGGAGATGGTTCAAAGTAAGAGGCTTAATGTGCAGAAGTTTCATCTTGGAGGTACTCCACGGAAGGTTCTATTTCATAATGAAAGCAGGTTGTTACTTGTCATGAGGACTGATTTGAGCAATGATTCTTCTTCATCGGATATTTGTTGTGTGGATCCTCTCAGTGGGTCAATTTTGTCATCTTTCAAACTTGACCCTGGGGAAATGGGAAAATGTATGGAGTTAGTGAAGGTAGGAAACGAACATGTGTTGGTGATTGGAACTAGTCTCTCTTCTGGTCCAGCAATAATGCCCAGTGGCGAAACTGAAAGGTTACACCTCTTTTCACTATTTTGTATTGTAATACTAAGAGGGTGTTTGTTATAGGTCTTATAAAGTGATCATCTTAAACACCCGGTAATATAGTTCGTTATCTTTATAGATTGTGTTTGTTACACTGGTAATCTTACATTTTCGATAATCAGATACCCGATAAAGTGTCAAGATTCATGGTAATCAAATGACCAAACCACATAATAGTCATATTCAAATTTTTGTTTAGACAAAAATATCCATTATATTTAATAATTAGGACATAAATATCCTTATTAGTCACATAATTTACATTTATATTTTATTTTTTTGTTTGTCGACATATTTTGTTTAACTAAAATAACTTACTGTCCATACAAAGTATGTGGTGTTGTTTTTTTATTTATTATTATAAGTTTAATGTATTATTAACGACATATTTGAAAATTTTGTGCTTAATAATTGAATAAGTCATGAATTGTTATTTTATACACATTAAAAATTTAAATATAATGTACTAAGTAATACTGAATTAATTAGTTTGATAATACTTTGATAATTGCTGATAATTACATTTGACAACAACTATACAGGTGAATCATTCAACTAAAATTAGTATAAGGATATTTTAGTAAAGGATCAATATTAGAAAAAAATATACCCACTAATCTTGAATTATGCCAAACATTCACAATAACAATTATCGGTAATCACCTATCTTCTACCAAATAAAAATGATATAATATGACCATTTTTTATTACCAGTAATCAAATACACAGTAATCTATATTTATGTGAGTATCTATCATGACCTATAACAAACACCTCTTAAAGGCCCATAGTTGCTACCACTATTGTCATATATAGTTTCATCATGGATTTTACTACAACTCATATTGGCCTAAAAAGGTGTTGGTGCTGAGGAACTCAAAAGTAAATTAAACTTGCTTGAAGGATATAATTCATATATGAATGCTGTTGATATTATTTGCCCGTGGTGGCAGCTAAGGAACAGTTTTTTGGTATATCTAGGAAATTTTATTTAAATTAATTATGATAGATATAATATATTATTTTTAGTATATGTATGTATTTAATTGAATGTTTTTTCAGCAGTTCAAAGGGCCGTCTGATAGTTCTCTGCCTTGAACATAAGCAAAATTCGGACACTGGTTCTATGACACTTTGTTCAAAGGCTAGTTCATCTTCTCAACGAACTTCGCCTTTTCGTGAAATTGTTGGGTATGCATCTGAACAGCTATCAAGTAGTAGTATGTGCAGCAGCCCGGATGACAATAATTGCGATGGGATCAAGCTTGAAGAAACTGAAGCTTGGAATATGAGATTATCTTATTCAACCACCTTGTCTGGAATGGTACTCGCGGTTTGTCCTTATCTTGACCGTTATTTCTTGGCTTCTGCCGGTAGTGTTGTAAGTTTCAAAATTCTTATAACTTTTTTTATTTAAAATTTAATTCTAACGAGTATCATTTTCTTAAGGTTCCCATTGCTTACAATAAAATAACATTTTGTTGTATCTCAGTTTTATGTTTGTGGTTTTCCAAATGATAATCCCCAAAGGGTGAGAAGATTAGCTGTAGCAAGAACGCGCTTTATGATAAGGACCTTGACTGCACACTTTACTAGAATTGCTGTTGGCGATTGCCGGGATGGAATTCTTTTCTTTTCCTACCATGAGGTATATACAAGCTCAATTTTTGTGGTAACATTAAATTTGCATGCAGTAGCCTTATTATATTTTCATGTGCACTTTGTAGATGTCATCTTTCCAGCTTAATATAATTATGTATGTTGAGTAATTATCAGCTTGTATTGATGGGTTTAAAACTTCATTAAACCTGGTCTACTACATTCTTCTCTCTTTTAAACCAGGACGCAAAAAAACTGGAGCAACTATACTGCGACCCTGTCCATAGGTTAGTTGCTGATTGCATGCTTATGGATGTCGATACTGCTGTTGTGTCGGATCGTAAGGGGAGTATTGCTGTCTTGTCATGTCCAAATCATTTAGAAGGTAAAGTTATATTGAAGTTTTACATTTCCTACCACCTGTGTGCCTAGTCTTTTTATATAGAAATGGATTTTATAACAGCATTATTGGACATTCTATCAAAGTCAAATTACTATTTCAAATCTTGTTATCTACTAGGGCAGCTTTTCTGAAGGCTATTCATCGGGTGTTAATAACTAGCTTTAGAGTTTAGGTCATAGATATAGTGAAATAAGCACCAGGGTACTAATGTACTGTAGAGAATATGAGTTTGTAAGGCCAAGGGCTATTAGGATAAATAAAATAAGTTAGGGACTTGTTAGTTGGTTATAGTATTCTAGAAGTAGAAGCACAAGGATACTAGTTACGTCACTATTCATTTTAGCATTCTGGCTATGTTACTAGTTCTATAATAGCTGAGTATTTAAGGTGTGATTTCGTAACTTGAATATTATGAATGAAGAAATGCCTTAGACCATCATCTCTATCTCCATCTATCTTCTCAGCCAAGTTCTTATCAAATTTTTTGCTTACTCTTCCTTCATCTCTACCGTTTATTATCTGAAACGATCAATCAACTTCTATTTTTTTGTCGAGCTTACTATTTCGGTTCAATCAAGTTTAGGATTAAGGCTGATCCTAAGAATTGGTATCAGAGGTGTTCAATTACTGAAAACTTCATCTTCTTCATTAAGTTCCTCCTTGCAAATTTGGATAATTATTCTTGTTAAATCATAGATTCGTCTTTTCTCTAACATCTATATTCTCTTCTCTCATTCTCATTCTCATTCTCTAAATCTTCTTTATTTATTTTTGTTCTTAAATCTCCTATAAAAGTCTCATGTTCTGCCCCATTATTCTTCTTTCTGCATACCAAGTGTTTGCCGCAAGTTAGACAGTTTTTTCTTCTTCCCAGTTCTCTGTTTTATTTCGCTTCTAGATTTAGGTATTATCTTCTTCATTCCAATAAACAAAATATTTCAGCCATGCTTTAGCTTAAACATAAGACTTGATGCCTTATGTCTCATTTTTGTGCTTAGCTTTTACTTTATATAAAATTCATCTAAGCCTTGTGCTACATGAGCTTTGAAATCTAAATAGCTTCTGGAACTCAAATTACTACTTGAGTACTCCAATTCGTCGCTAAACAGCCTGTCAAGCTTAATTACTCTTGAAAATCACTTTAACATTGCTGTTAATTTTATCAAATTTTTTAAATTTTGAGGTTTAATAGTGTTCTAAAATCTACTTTCGAATCTTTTCTCAAATCTATTCATTGTTGGACAGTATAAGCCAAACTAATGGCTAGTTCATCCCAGTCTAATGCCCTATAGCAAGCCTCAACAAGAGTTTCTAAGCTTCAAAGAGTTTGTCAATGAGAAATTTCGGCGACGGTATGAAATAATGAAGAAACTCAAGAAGGAATTTGTAGCTTACAGGGCACAAAAATCTGATTGTCATTTGTATATCTTTTGTTAGTGGAAGAAGAATTGAAAATGCAAGGAGACTTCTTAGAAATCCGTTAAATGTTGAAAAAGAGAGGAAAAGGAAACAAGAAGATGAAAACAAAGGAGGAAGAGGGATGAAAATGAATAAAGAAGAAGACTTAATTAACATAAGGGCTTATTTAGGAATCCTAAACATGCTGAAAAAGAGAGACAGGTGCTACAAAAGACTTGTTGAGACTTAGAAATTCATTGCATAAGGAATTCTTAGATGATGAAGCACGTGCTTATGAAATTCCTCCAACCTTTTATGAGTATGCCTGCCACTGATGGTGAAGAATTAGATTATGAAGGTGATCCTAAATATGACGAGTAGCAAGTGCATCACGGGGGACTTGAAAAGGAAGTTTTTGAAGCTTGAAAGCTCCAACAAATTGTCTCAACCAAGGGACAGCTGCAGCAACCTGCTGATTGAAAATCAAGAAGAAGACTGATGAAGAACCTCATTATGAAGGTTCTATTATGTGAATTGTGACGAGGCACCACAACAAGGACAAGCTTGTGTTTGATTAGAAATCAGTGGTTCAAGCTTTGGAGGGCATTGAAACATCAATGATTCTTAATGCACGAAAATGAGGTTTCTCTAACCCATGCACTTGTGGGCCTCATTTTGGAAAAGATGGGCACATTGCATATTGTTTCCCAAAGACTTGATCACTTGAATAGGGCTTCCCCCAACTAACTTGGATATAATTTTGGGCCAAAAACTTAGGGATGAAGAAAGACTATTTATTGTGGGTCTTTAAAACAAAGGATTACAAGTACATAAGGCACAACCAAGTCATTGGTAAGGAAATCTTTGAGCCAAATTTTCTCATTTTTGGGATTTAGTTATGCTAGAGTGGAGTTATGCAAATTCCTATACTTGAACTATGATCCAGGGAGAGGGCCAAGTGAATAAAGCTTAAAATCCATGATGACATGGATCATTTGATGCAATGTAAGGACAAAGATCGTTAGGATAAATAGAACAAGTTAAGGGACTTATTAATTATTTTGTAGTATTCTAGAAATAGAAGCACATGGATAGTGGTTACCTCATGGTGCATTTTTGGATTTTGGTTCATGTAAGTAGTTTAATAAAATAGCTAAACATGTAAGATATGATTTTATATGAATGCTGAAATGGCTTGGACTATTCTCTCTCTCTCTCTCTTCATATATCTATGTCTATCTAGCTATCATCTTTTCTAAGTTCTATCTATTTTCTGCCAAACTCTTCCTGTATCTCTACTGTTTATTCTCTAAGACTATCAGCTAACTTATAATGTTAGTTGAGCTTACCATTTGGGTTTGAAATCACGCCAAGGATCAAGGCTGATTATGACCATAGTTGTCATGGGATCGACTAGGCAACGCCTAGGCGTCCTAGCGCTGGAGAAGGCCAACGTGACGCCTTGGACACCCGAGGCTCATGCCTTGGTAGCTGGCCCAAGTTAAGTGATGAGTAATTATGTGGTGTAATTTTATTATTTATTAATGTATAATGGGTGATGACTTTGATTCTTTATTTTCTATGTGGTGTTTGTTGACTTGTTCTACTAGTTTTTAATGTCAAGTGTTTTACTTTTGAATTTTGATTGTCAAGTATTCATATTATTGTGTTTTTAATTGTATTCTATAATGTTAGTTATTATGTTTTGAGTTTAAATGTATATAAAATTTTATTGCTCAATATACTTTTGAAATAAAATTAATAATATATAAACTGCACACTATTAATGACTTGTCGCCATACAGACGCCATAACGGGCGCCTGGTCGCCTAGGCATCATGGCAGTCAACTACCGTCGTATCTCGCCTTGGAACCATGACAACTATGACTATGACATATTTGAAAGTAGGTTTTTGGTTCCAAAGAGATTGATTTCTTGCACATATTTGTAGCTTATAATTATAAGAGTATGTGCCATTCGGTGCTGATATATGTTGCTGTTCGCAAACGCTTAGTTATGCTACAATTAGTTTCTGATTTGATGGAAAATTTTGTCATGTTATTAGGGTAGTTTGTATCTTGTATATCTCTCTCAACTCATCCAAGTGACAGTTATTATACTTGGGTAAATTACACTTCCTGTCTACGAGAATGAGTATTTTGCGTTGATAAACTTTGTAACTCGGTGGTTCAGAAATGTTAGGGACCACCTTTGTACAATTTCTAACTTTTTTGGGTTAGTAGCACCAATTGAGCATGTCTAATGTGTCTTATCTTAACTAAGTTAAAGTATACTAAACCCGAGTAAAAATGTGTAATATAAATTTGGAATATTACAAGGTTGAGTAGCTTAAGCGTTACAAGGAGGGACTCTTTTCTTGGAATGTCTCGGAAAGGAAATAGCTCTCAAATTGGGAGGGAGGAATAATCCTACATATAGTCAACATCAACCTAATAGTGCCTTCTTTCAACTACTTGGTGTCCACAGGAATTCTCTTATCTCATTCTGTAAGGCCAGGGACCTTGGAAGGAAAATAAAATAGTTAAGGGATCAGAATAGTTGTTAGAGTAATCTAGAATAGTACAGTGTTCTAAAAATCGGCCTAGGCGCTAGTCGGGAGCCTGACGCCTCACCTAGGCCCAAGGCGGTGAAAAAAGCGCTCCAGACAATTAGGCGGCGCCTAAGCGGCCTAGGCGGATAGTTTTTTTTTTTTTTTTTAATAACTACCCAAACCAGATCTTGATATATTTATTTTTCTAATGATTTACCATATTCATAATGCATGTTGTAGCATATCAAATCACAACAAGAAGTGAACACGATCAAGTCAAAATGGATAATTTTATTTTTGTTGTAATTTTTTGAACTTGTACCAACTTCAAATTATATAAATGATGATACATTTGTAATATTTAGTTTAATTCAATATAATTCTTAAATTTATGTTTAGTTCTTATGTTTTAATATTGAATTGAATTCTTGAAATTTTAAATTTTATTATTTAATAGCAATCTTGTTATGAATAAAATTAATACGTTAAAGATATGTGTTTGAACTTTAAGCAAATGCTTTTATTATCTTTATTATAGATTGTTTTGCTTTATATTATTGTTTTGTTTAGATAAATGTAAGATAAAATATTAAAATTTGCTTAAAATAATAAATCCCGTCTAAGCCCCCTAGGCGCTAGGGCCGCCCGCAAACCGCCTAGCGCCTTTTAGAACATTGGAATAGTAGTGCACATGGGAGTTAGTTACTGCTATGGTGCATATTAGCATTATAGGTGCAGGATAACTAATCTATAAATAGTAGAGGTGTGAGATGTGTAATTCTCGTTTGAGAATTATATTGGAAGTGGTGTAGTTCATCCATATCTATCCTACCTAGCTTTTCCCCCAAGTTTCCTTTAATTTCAGTCTTGAATTCCTTGGATTACTGCAATTGGAGATACTGTTCGTCATCAATTTCAGTTCTTCACTGTTTTGCTTCAGTTACCAATTAACAACCCTTGTTAGTTAATTGGCTGCTTATTGGTTCGTTCTGATCATACCTAACTAGGGTTAAGCCTGACACATTCTACTATCTCCTATTGGGGATCCTAATATTCTCCATCCTTCTTCCATATCACTAATTTTGATTGGGGATCATGTCACAACATCACACGTGCATCTACTAATCTTCCACTTTGATCTTAACATCAAATTACTGGTATGCTTACTTGAATTTGTAATTTTTTCTAGTTGCTCGAGTCCCTTTGTTATCATCAGTAAACATCTGTTACACATCATATGGGAGTCACTTGTCCAAATGCTCAAGTCAGTTTTTTTTTTTTTCCGTGTGGGGAAAAGATGCTTTTGTAGACGAGGAAGAGAGAAAATATAGCTCAAGAGGACAAAAAGAATTAAAATGTATAGGAAATGAACTTTAGAACCGTCCAAAAAGAAAAGAAAAGAAATGAACTGTACAAGTGCTGTCCGGTAGTTCAGTTCGGATGGAAGGAAATCTGAATAGTAATCTAATCAATTTGCAGCTTAGGACAAAACCAAGGCGAAGAACATCACTATAATTGGACCTACTTTGATTTTGAGTAGAACCTTAAAAACAAAGTAGTTGCTCGAGTCCTTTTATCATTAGCAGTTTACATCTGTTAAATATCATACCGAAATCACTTCACATACGTAACTCAAATTATTCTTATTGTTTATTATTTGTTGTTTTATAGATTTTTTTAAAAGAAAAGATGCTTTTGTAGACGAGGAAGAGAGTAAATATAGCTTAAGAGGATGCAGGATCCCCCAGACAGAAATAAAAGAAAAATATATGAACTTTAGAACCGACAAAAATAAAGAAGAAAAAAGAAAAGAAATGAACTTTAGAAGTGCTGTCTAATAGTTCAGTTCCGATGGAAATCTGAATAATAAATTTGCAGCTTAGGACAAAAGGGAGACGAAGAACATCACTTTGATTGGACCTACTTTGGTTCTGTGACTAGAACTTTAATAACAAAGTAGTTAACTTTCTAGAATATATTTGCCTTCCCTCCTCATAACCTCACATGTATTTTATCTTATAAGTAATTGTTGTAGTAATCTTCCTGCAGTCATGATTTTAATCTTCCAATACTAACAAATGTATCCCCTTTGCTCTCTTAAGTATACATTATACTAAGCTAACATCCAGTTACAGCTATGACTACTGACTTCCACATTCTGATCGTTATGTACATGCTTTGTTGAAAGTAAAATACTCTTATGACCTTTTTTACTGATGTTTCAACAGATGATGCTAGTCCAGAAAAGAACTTAACTCTGAATTGCTCTTATTATATGGGTGAGATAGCCATGAGCATCAGGAAGGTTAGTCCTTGTATAGTGGGTTGCTGTTGTACTTGATTAGTTTGTTGCTTGCTTGAAGTTTACAACAATGTAAACTCAGTACTAAATACGTTGAATTTGGAAGGATGAATATATTATTATATTATATATTTCTTTTAGCATATACGTTGTAAAACATAATTAGACTTTAGTAATTAGTCATCTTTTGTTATCAAGAATTCAAGATGTACCTCGGTATGCTCTTTTTGAGTTACTATGAGCTTAATATGTTGTTGTATTAGGAAAAACGTCCGATTTTAGCCCACCTTCCTCTATATTTCTTGCATCGCCACTATTCATGACTCCCCCCCCCCCTCTTAAGATCAAGTGTGAATATACTTGAATCTCAATGGTAAGTGCCATGTAAAAACTGGAATGAAGAATCGCACACCGTTTCCTAGAGGCGTGCTTCTAGGATTCTAGAAATAATTTAATAGGTCTTTTTCCATTCGCCAAGAGAAATTGTTTAATAGCCTAGGCATCTACCTCGGAATACTGCTGTTGTTAAGGAACTCTGGTGGAGACTGTATGGCAGTACTTTCATGGGCATGAAGAGATGCTTACATACATAATGTTCTGAGAATGCTTAAAATGTTTGATTAGTTAAAATATTTTCTTGCAGGGTTCATTTTCATACAAACTTCCGGCTGATGATGCATTAAGGGGTTGTGATGTTGCTAACACAGTATTTGATTTGTCTCACAGTAGTATTGTGGCCAGCACACTGTTAGGAGGCATAATAAGCTTCATTCCTATATCAAGGTATGCAATATTCAGTCATAGTTTGAACATTTTTCTAGCGTATGGCTGATGTTTCGGGCACTAAAGATGGTCAGGGCACAAGATGCTCTTATTTGATGCTGTGCGAGTTTGTGCATTTTTCTTACAAGACAATTGTACCATGAAAATTTGGGATATAATATGAATTAAAGCGTGCAGTGGTACCATAGAAGGTTCTGTACGCTATGCTGGACAGGAGAAAAGAGTGGAAAGTAAATTACATGAAAAGCTAATAAAAATCAAATCATCTTAATAATAAAAACAAATTTATATACCTCTGACAGTTTTTATCTTTCTTTATCATTCGTTTATTTTTCCTTTCCTTTCTTTTCTCTCACTCTCTCTTGAGATCCAAACCTACGATACAGCATGATATTTGGAACAAAGTATGAGATGATGCCTTGGTGAACTTCTCGTACATGTATGTGCTATCTTCATCTTGTCCGCCTGGTATATCAAAGAACAAGAAAAGCACAATAAGCTTCAGCTGCTATACTGATATTATTTTTACTTATGATAATGTAAAACACCTTTCACCCAAGTGATTCTCCACAACAGGGATGCTTCTCCTGCTTCCTTTTGCCTGTATTTGTTTTGTTTTCTTCCTCTCGGTCCAATGCTTGCTTGTTGCAAGCCAAGAGCAAGCAATACAAGTAGTTATTTATAATATGCTTTCTGATTTGGTTTACAATACCATATACGTGCTGATTTAGAAAAAAAGAAAGGGAAGGGGAATCATCAAAAGCTTTTCCATGCCAGTTTTAAGAACATTCTTCTCACTAGCTACTTGAAATATGTAATGCTGAACCTTTAACGTAAAGAAAACTGAACATGAAGTAATATGAAAACGCATGGTTGGATAAGATACATTGAGGTGTAATTAATCCTCATAAAACAACTAAACTTTGATATTATTTCTCATTTTATTTATGGTAGCTTTTTGGACTATCAGTCTGTGCTTGATATAATCATATCATGATTCGTAGGGACGAATATGAAGTCTTAGAAGCTGTACAAGCCCGACTTGTGGTTCACCCATTGACAGCCCCTATTCTGGGGAATGATCATAATGAGTTTCGCAGCCGTGAAAGTCCGGTAAGAGAAGTAAAGAAGTTTCTTTTTAATTATTAGAGAAAGAGCATTATTTTCTTTATACAAGTCTTACTTCTGCACCATACATTTTCATGCTCCTATCTTAGTTGAAACTTTGAGTCAGTAGCTAAAGCTTTGTTGGTACAGCAACTTTTGGCTCAAAAAGTAGAGTTTGATATACACAATTAATGAAATTGAGATGATGGGCTTTCTGGTTGGTTGTTATTTATATAACTATTTACAAGTTTATCATACCCTTAACTATTCTTTTTGGTTATGGGTGGGGGATGGAGAGATACTATCATATACAAATTGAGTGAAACTTTGAATAACTGAAGCAAATTCACTAGGAAACATCTCATATTGTTTCTATTAATTTTTGTTCACTAATAAAGCGACACTGTAGGAAAGATAGTCTAGATGTGATCCACACCGCTTTTTGTAGTGTTTCTGAAAAAAATAAAGTAATTTAAACTAAGCTTCCCAAAATCATCCTTCGTATTGGAGAAATTTTTCATCAAGCTTGTGAATTGTTTACAAAATTATAATCCAAATGCCTCCTACAATTAATTTCCTTTTTCCATTTTATTTTCTCTCGACATTGTATATTAATTTCTAAGATTATTGATTTTTCTTTTCTAGACAGAGCCTTAGACTAGTACGACTAATTTGTAGCTTAATTTTGAGTAACTTCTGGTTTCTATTTCATGCAACAGTTTTGAAGCAGGTTTCTCAATTTTGGTTATCGTATTTGTTCCAATTTGGCCATGGCTTTGCATTGAATGTGTATAATTAAGGCTGGCAGTGTATACCTTTTCATCCTTCATATCGTGAACAAATCATAATATTTTATTTTATTACATGTGCAAGAAAATTGCCCTTTTTTCAAACTCCTGATGTAGTGGTCACTTTGCTGTTGCTTATGGTCACCCGTAAGAAAGGACAACTAATTTTGTTGATAGTTGTATTTCTTGCTTCTCTATGGGCTTAAGTTGTGGGAGCTTTTTTTAGGGGTAGCTCAGTGACCGATTGGTGTAGAGATTGTAAGGCTGAACTTTTTAAAGTGCTCTTTTGGTCTGGTTTTTCATTAGTCTAGTCAAGGTGTCCGCGTCCCCTGTTCACAGTATCCTTTCTTTTCTATTAATAAGTTTCTTCTTCCTTTTTTTCGGGGAAAAAAAGGAGAGGAGAAAATTGGAGTTGGGAGAACATTCAATTGATACTATCAACATGCTAGAGGCTAAACTTCTTCATCTGATCCATCATATTCTTCTTTTGTCCTTTTATTTCTTTTTCCCAATTTCCATTTAAATGATATCACTTCTCTCACTTTGTAGGCCGGCGTGCCCAAAGTACTCGATGGTGATATGCTAGCTCAATTCTTGGAGCTCACAAGTATGCAACAAGAGGCGGTGTTAGCACTACCTCTTGGTTCACCAAAAACAGTTGTGCCGAGTTTGAAGTCATCTCCAACAATCACTGTGAATCAGGTTGTACGTATCCTCGAACGAGTTCATTATGCACTGAACTGAATCTTTGTTTCTCTTTGGTCTTTAGTCCTGCCTGAGCTGTGAGATGGGCTCTCCTCTCCATGCATTGCACATAAATCTGGCCGGAAGAAGCTGGTGTCTTGTCAAACGTCACTATATCATCAATTTTGTGGACAAATTTTTGTTTCTTGTTTTTGGCTAGTTTGTAACAAGCAGGCAAGAGCAAGTTATTTGAAATATATAGAAGCATGGCTACAAATACAATTGCTTCCCCCTTCACATCATTGCTAGTACTTTGCGCGTGTATTACTGTATGTAGCCTTTGTTGTATAGTTCGACAAGTTGAAACACGGCTTCATCTTTCATCAAAGAAAATTACCTAGTTTCTTTTGCCTAGCGGTTTTGCTGCTGCCTTCTTTGTTCGGTTCACCTGTAATTTGTAATATCAAGTCTTTTTTTTAAAACAAATTAAACCATCTGTTTGTTCTTTCCTCCTTTTGCATGGACTTGGCTTGAATCTATATCTTATACCATCTGTGTGCATTTTACGTGTATGTTTTTATTATACAAGACACAAGTAAAACTTAGAAATAATAATACTATTAATTGATAGCGCATGAATTTAATAGTATCATATTATGCATAGTTAGAGCATGTAACAAAATGGGTCAACAAAAGATGCCACAAAGTAGTGCCTATAAGTTGCTCGGTACGTTCATTCTTTTCATGCCTAGATTCATGTTGTACTTGGGTTGTATTAGCATAACACTCACATGAATGAAGCTTGACCTACACTAGATACACCAAGAGCCTAGTTTTTTCAATTTCCTAACATAATGAATCCTTACAATGCAATTATTTTATAAATTTGAAAAGTCATTTTAAATAAATATATATATTAAAAAAATTTAAGCTACTGAATCACCATTTTTTATTTTTTTTGAATTATTGAGTCGACTCTGAACCAACAATGACGACTCGTCTTATAAGTTGCCAACATCCACAATAAAAATTCATTTCATCTAAATAAAGAATACATAATTACATTTAGCTACCCACCTCCCCTGGCATAGCCTCCAGCGGCAATTTGACTCCTAAGAAATACTATTAATATAAGTCTCTACAATGGTAGAAGTTACAACAAGTACCATCAATCGAAAACAAAATTGACAGTCATTTGCTGCCCCTTCACTCATGACTCGCACACTTTTTAGCGTCCATGCAGTTCAACCTTGAAAATCTTGAGACCATTGGGGAGTCAAACATCTTGAAGTTGTAATGTGCAAAACACCCATTCCAGAATGTCTGAAGAGCTGAAACAGTAACAGTTCTGGACAAGGCTATCAACCTGTATATTATATATCAAGCAAGGTTACTCTCGACGAATTCCATTGCCTTCCTCTTCACTGATTCGATTCGTTCTTCATCACCAAGAGGTTTCTCAAACTCTAGATACTTTTTGAATAAGAACTACATATCCAAAAAAATGAATCACTCGTGTGAACGCCCTAACCGTTAATGAAATAACTGAAACATAACTAAGGGAAAAAAAGTTATAGTTACGGAGTGAGGATAATTGTACAAACCTTCATCTTTTTAGGTGGAAGGCTCAAACTTATCGCTCTCTCAAATAAAGAGCGAATAACATCCACATCACCCAGTCGAATCTCCTATGAAGAAAAGACGGAATATGAGACTCGCAATGGTAACAATATGATCACATATTGCATATGAAAACATCACAAAAAGACAGTTTATTTACTTGATCAAGATAAATGCTCCACAAGTCTGTTCTCTTTGGGTACTCCCTAAGCATTCCCTCGAACATGGATCTTCCTCTATCAGGAACCCCACACTTGAACTCAAGAATAGCCGTCTTTGAGATAAACTTTATATGCTTATGCCGGGGCAGACTTAAAAGAGCACGATTTACAAGGGACTGCACACCGTCCTGGTTTTGCTTCAAGGAGTCTCTGAATCCGCCTTAGCCAAACCTAAATTTCAAAAGGAGAAAATATTAAGCAAAGCTCAAAAGTTCCAACAAAGGAAATCAACAGGAGCTAATTGCTAAATACCTTGAATGAATGCTTGAACTTCTTAACCATTTTGTCAAGAAGCTCATCAGCCAACTTGTGCTGGCTAGTTCTCTCATACATCCCCAACAAAGCCAGGTGTACCTTTTTGGGATCACAATACTGCAATGCTCTTTGAAAAATTTTCACGACAGCCTCCTAAAGACATGAATTAAATGAGAAAACTCATAAATTGAAATAGGAAAGCAAGCACAGTGAGAACTGAGAAATCTATATAAATTTAAGAACATTTTATTTCTTAATTATATTAGTATCAAGACAACAAGTATATAGACATACCTCTGGCGGATTTCCATGCTCATTCTCTAAATTAAAGTAAGCCAACCAAATATTTAGCTTTTCAGACTCTTCTCGGATGTTAATTGTTCTCAAAGCCCTTCAGAGTAGCAAACAGAAATATTGAAGTCAGAGTTGAGCCTGACACGTCGCAAAATACAAACAGTTCTTGCTGCAAAACTTGAATAAATGCCTCCAAAAGCTTTCTACCCTATTGATTATTCTTGTTCAATCCTTTGCTCTCAATTAAGGCATGATAAAAACATTGAAACTAAAGGAAAATAACTAAATAGAAAATCCGAAAGAACAAAAAATAGAAAATGATAAAATTCGTTTTATATATTAATCGGTATAGTTTGTATATATGGATCTTATTCCTGAAACAATCATAATGAAATATGATGACAGTTGAGGCAGAACTGGCAACACAGCTTTTCATACATGTGAACACGTGGTTGACACAGATGTCAAAGCTTTGAAATTGTAAGATTTAATAATTGGTCCGTCCAGAAAAAAGGAGTCTTACTTCATTTGTTGTTGTACTCTTTTACCTGGATGGAGTATGAGAAAGTTGAAAAACGTAAAGCTCTAGTTGGACTACCAACTTCCATAGTTTTCTGCTGAATTCCCCCCCCCCCTGGCTTTCAATCTAGCTTGGTCGTATCCTAACCCAGGCGGCATTGATTTGAATTGAGTTTTGTGGTGATATAGCAACCTACTAGGAAATAATTTGGCGAATCAGAGAGGGCTTCAGGCATGACACATATTTGCTTATTTAGGTATAAAATATAGATATTATGTAGTCATTATTGCTTTATTTATTGTTTATGATTTTGTATTGACACTTCACTTTTCTCCCCTTTTGACTAGGAAAACATATCAAATGGTGCCAAAGGGACCTAACCTCCTGCTACTTCTATTCTACGGGTCATGTAGCTTTGGCAAAGGCTAAAGAGTATTTCTGGTTAAAGAGTATTCTACGGGTCATGTAGCTTTTGATCTTCTTGTGTTTGCTCATGGTGACTTGTCTTCTGTGCCAATTATGCAAGATTGCTTATCAAGATTCTCTGCTTATCAGGGCTTGAACCAAATGCAGGAAAGAGCCTTTGTTTCTTAATCTCATTATTGGGAAATCCTTGACAGTCTTGGATTTCAAATAGGCTCTTCACCTATCAAATTTCTAGGGGCCTCTTATATCTTCTAATAATAAGCTTTCCTTGGATTGCACTCCTCTTACATGATAAGATTACATCAAAGTGCAATTCCTAGGCTAATATTTTTCTCTGTTATGCTGGGAGAGTTCAACTCATAAAGTCAGTTTTGTTCTCTATCCAAATCTTTTGATCTGCTCACTTTATTCTTCCCAACGGTGCTGTATCTACTATCCAGAGTATACTTAGTAAAGTCCTGTGGAAAGGCCCAAGGCCTGAAAAGTTTGGGAGCAAGGTAGCTTGGAATGATATTGCTCTTCCTGTTGCTGAAGGAGGGTTGGATCTTAAGCAAATTGAAGACTGAAATAAGTCTTTGATCTTAATGCACCTGTGTCATGTAATTCAGTTTAGATCTACTTATTTTTTGCCTCTCTGGATAATGTGTCATATAATTCAGTTTAGGTGTACTTTCTATGGGCTCTCTTGATAAAGAATACTGTTCTTAGGGATCATCGTTTTTGGCTCGTTCATATTCCAAACGATTGCTCCTGAATTCGGAGAAAGGTTCTTACGCTAAGACCAATGTTACTTCAATTTGTCAAGTGCCAGGCGGGCAATGGAAGGGATATCAAATTGTGGTTGGATCCACGGTATTCTAATGTACGTCTTGTCTCTTATATTCACTCAACTCTTATTGTCACCTCTGGTCTAAGATACAATGCTACTGTTTATTAATCTTGGCTCCTGGATGTTACCTACAACTAGAAACACAGAAGTAGCTCATTTTAGAGCTAGTTTTGATCTTAACAGGCCTTTGAATCCTAATTCTGAAGATCAAATTCTATGGGTCTCTCATTGCTCAAAGAATGTTAAAGCTGATATTATTTAAGACTCCATAAGGCACGTAAAAGCTATTCTCCCTTGGCACAAGATATTTCAAAGTGACATGGTTCTCTTTCATCCCTGTGGCTTGCTCTTCACCACAGATTAAGAACTTCTGATGTTCTCATTAAGTTCGACAGTAATATCAATCCTAACTGAGAGTTATGCAAACATCACCATGAGTCACTTCAACACCTATTCTTTCAATGTATTTTTTTCATGTCAGATTCTCAAGAAAGTATTATCTTCGTGTGATTGGCATACATTTCTCCCATTTAGCAATCCTGGGCTAATAGAGAGCTCGCTTACTCCGGTACTAAAACTAAAGCAACTCTGCTTTGCTACTGTTGTTTATAAGCTCTGGTGTGAGCGAATACTCCTTTAGCAGTTCTTGTTAAGGAAATTATAAATCTGGTTAAGAGTTGACTTCATTCCTCTCAGAAATTCCAAGAATCTTCCATATCTAACAGTTTCCTTGCCAACTCGCTTCTCTAACCATTAGGTGTTCTGGTCCTACGTTTGTTTCATCTTTTGTACTTTTGTTCTATAGTAGCTACATCATTAGGCACCTTTCAATGTTTATACTATAGTTTCTATCTGGGGTATGCCCCTATGCCATTGTTTATGTTTCTTGTTTAATATTTACAATTTAGCAACACCAAAAAAACACATTCCTTCTCCACTGAAAGAAATTCAGATAGATGAAACAAAAAATTTCGTGCTCAAATTCTTGATTAAATTTGATCTTTTTATATTGGGTAATTAAGATGCGACAAAAACAGATGAATCCATACAAGGGAACAGGTTATTTGCAGTGACTGCGACAGAAACAAAACTAATATACCGTTAAATATTTGTACCTGTCAGCAATTGAACGGGCTTTCTCAACCTCATGTCGAGAGAGCATAAACTCCATGTATTTTATCCAGACAAAGCTGCTATTTGGGGAATTCCTAATCAGTTTCTCAAATTCATCAGCAGTCCTTGGTATATCTTCCTCGAGCAGTCTTTCCTCAGCAACCCTGATTTCTCGTTCCCTGCATAAAACAATTGTTAGTATAGGAATTTTTAAAGATCTGAAAACACTATTATATCTGGGGAAAAGCTTATTGAGCTGTGCTGATGATAGCCATACCTCTCTTCCTTTGCTTTCTTCTTTGCCCGTCTGTTGTTCTTTTCATCTATGGTGTCTGAGTTATCAATGTTCTCAAGGCTTTGACCAACTGCATTATTAACCGGCGAGTTTTCTACATCATCTAGAGTAACCTCAAGAGGAAGAATGGAGGCCCTGGATTCCACTTGAGCAATAATAGGATGCTTCCCATTTTCAGATCGAATGTCGACATTCTGAAGCATGGGTGAGTTGCTCTGAGGCAACGTCGTTTGACTATCTGCTAGGATATGATTATCCCCAAAAGCATCATCAGACCTTCGATCTGAAGGTTTTAGGTTATCTGTATTATCACAGAAGTATGAACTTTTCATCCCAAGAGAAATTCGACGCCTTTCCTCATCCACCTGATAATAGGTTCAAAAATAACAAAGAAATCAGTATCTCAGCTACCACTGCGGAATCTTGGAAGAGAGTTCAGCCACAATTGAGGAGGAACACGGAGTATATAAAACTCAAGTTGCTTAAATAGTAGAACTCAATTTATAATGATGTAGTTTGAAAGAGTTACCTTCAAAATTTTCACAGTAACTCTATCTCCGGCTTTGTATTTAGCCTCAATGTTGTCTATATGTTCCTCGGAAAGCTCTGAAACATGGCATAATCCAACCTAGGCATGGAAAGAACACAAAGACTAAAAAAGAAGTACATAATGCAGATAACTATTCAGATAATATGTTGGAAACCAACTATGTTAGGATATTGAATCGAATACGCATCCTAATAGATTAAAATTTTGGATCTTGCCCAATTTAATAAATCTAATTTATTATTGGTATTCAAGAAAGTGAAAAGAAAATATTACAATCAATCTACAGGTTTGAATCATTTTCTAGGACATGCTTTGGAAATAAGATGTGCATTTAGAAAATAAATTGCTAAATGGTTTGGTCAACACTATATGTTTCTTGATAGGTACTCAGAAAAATGTCTAACAGTTGTAATAATAGGCAAGATACAGTTACTTACTATGTTTGTGTGATCGATAGTGATAAACAAGCCATAGGACTCGACGCGCTTTATTCTTCCAGAAATGATATCGCCAACATGAAGACTATCAAAATTACTTATGTCAGATTTTGGGGATTTTTTTGTGCTTGTCGTCCTAAGGGTGACTTCGATTCGCATTGACAGAGGCTCCACAGATACCACCCTGAAGTGAAGTGCTTCAGTAAATCACAATTGTAACACTGATGTATTCACAGAAATAGATTCACAATATATACTTACTTTCCGGTGACAAGTTTTCCAATTGGGAATTCGTGTGCAGGATTTTCGACATATCCATCAGACAAATTTGAGAGAAGGATTTTTGCATCAATCTTTTGTGAAAGTGTAATGAAACATCCTTTGGGTGTTACATTCTTAACATAACCCTAATAACAATCACAATCATACAAATAAATAAGAACTTAGGACATGAATTTGGGGGCGAAATGATAATAGCCATCAACAGATGATGTAAACAAGGAAACAGCACTGACAAGATTTTTTTAATTAGAACAATTAGTATGTCATTATCAAAGTATTGAAGGTGATTATACTACCAAGTTCTAACCAAAAAAAAAGAAATAAAAAGAAAGGTATGCTGCCATAAAAGCTTATTACTTTTTGTGTCAGTATCACAGATTGAAGGACTTAATTGTACCTTATAATGTCTAACGGGTTCATCTTAAGATGGCATGTTATAGGAACTAAAAATATGTTCTAGACATCACCAGCATGACCATCATGAAATGTCCTAATGATGTTTAGAAATCCAATCAAGTGATGTCATTCTTGAGAAAGGACCAAAGTCGTCATAGTGAATAATATTCAAGCTACAGTTACCAAAAGGTTTGCTGACAATTTGGCATCTAAAGCTTTCTTAGGCTAATTAATAATTATGTCATAGACTCATAGTAACTAAGAAATTGATGAAATCAAAGGTTTTAGAAATATGATGTAAAGTTAATTTTTTATACACATTTCCTACATATTATAGGGTATTGAGATCATTACTATGAGACAATGTGAGAACAACAATTTATGTATGTATGTATAAAAAATGAAAAGAAAAAACGATGACTTTCATCTCTAACACCTCAAAACCATCAAATAGTGTCCAGTTATAAAGTACCTGTACAACCATATTAGGATGAAGATCCTCCAAATTTTCCACACGTTTGACAAGAGAATGCCTACAAATCATTAAGCATAAATCTCTTTAGGAGAATATATAATCCAATGGCTGATAGAAAACATAAAACAAGACAAGAGGATGATCGCTTGATAAAAATATCAAAGAAATACCCCTCCAGCCAATTGGACATGTCCTGATTTCTTTTTTGGATGTCCAAAAACCAATCACCCTTAATTTTATATTGTACATGTAGCGACATTACCATATTATCCATGAATATTAAATATGTGGGGTTTATATCAGGTACCATCTTCTTGCAACATATTAACTTAAGTTTACTCAATTGTCAAGATAGGGCCCCAAAGAGTAATATGTAAGTTTACACAATTTTTCTAACCATTGTCTTCATTTTTTTAATGCATGGTGTTTCAACAAGGACATCTGAAAAGGAAAGAGGAAATATTTGATTACAACCAAAGAGCTTGGGTTTGAAGCACAAGAATCAACCAGAACAACCAACTTCACTTAATGTTGCCAACAACTAAAGAAAGGGAATCAAAAAGGACAAGGCATACTGCAACAGACTAAATGGAATGTCCTTCCTGAAATACAATACATATTAACATGACGATGGAAAAATAATAATGATCCTTGATAGAAATAAAAACAAATTATCATTCTGGCAACAATATAATAATATGTTTTTTCGTTCACAAAGACTACAGTCAATGATAATGGGTAATTCTATTTCTTCCTTTAGGAACCTTGTATACTATATTACTACAGAGGCAAGCCGAACATGATATTAGGCACAAAAATCCAAAGCAATAGACTTCTCATTTCCGAGATATCTTGTAATTGAAACTCTGTATCAGAAGAATGTAGTCTAAACAAGAAATTCATGTCTTTAATTAATTGTGTAGAAAGACCCGACACTAACTAAGATGACAGATGGCCAGGATGAGCAACCAATTAACAAGCTCTAGCAAGTTTGTTAGAGAAACCAAGAATGTCTGAGAAGCCAACTGTTCTAGTTTTTTTCTTATCCAAGTGCCAACCCTCAAGTTTATAAAAGTAAATGTAAATGTAGTGTGTACCTATCGAAATCTTAATGTAGCTGTCAGTGACATTTTCGTACAACATAAGCTTTTTAGCAATTGATAGTCTAACATGGTAAAAAGCATCATTTCTAAAAGTTTTGGGTTAGCTTCTCGTATTTGTTTCCACTCCTATTGGGGGTTAATTTGTTTGTTGTATGATCTGCTGGGTATTTGTCCCAACAAGTCTATGCAGGGCCATGCGCCACAGTTGGACCCATGATCTAACAACTTCAGTTTTGTAGTCATCCCAACAGATAAGAATAGGGTGAATGACAATCAAGTATCCACACATTTCCTCTACATTCCAAGTCCACATACACTCTATTATCTTGACAAACATGACAATGGAAGGGGGATAAGTTCAGGAGTCAGAACCAAGTCTAATAGAAGATAAATGAATGGATCACAAATAAGTGAGACTCTTAAAAACTATACCCAAGATCGGTAGATTTTGGATGATGCATGCCAACTGAAGATGCCCGTAATGACAAATCAATGTGAGCAGTGCCCTTGACTGAACGACTGATTTCTAGGACTTTGCATTTGACAAGTTGCCCCTCATGATATCCAAACAACGGGTCGGATATCCATCCGTCTGTCAATTCAGTGTAATGAACCTTACCATAAAGGTGCGGATCAATTTGCACAAGCAAGCCACCAATACCTGGCAGAATTTTTGAAATCCTACCACCTACAGCTTGACCTTCACATATATGGGACGTTATAATCTCATTTGAAAGACTGCTTGAATCATCTTCATGTGCTCTATCAGGAACAGCAGCCAATGGATGCAGCACCAAACGTAAAATCTTCTTCTCCTTATTAGTACTTAAAATATAACCAGAAAGAGCTTTACCCACATAAAAGCGATTCTGAAATTCTTGAAGTTCAGTAGGTTCACATGCACTGTCAAGAAGATGTAGCTGAGCCCTTACATCTCGAGATATTGAGAGCCAAACCCATTCCTTGTCCACTTTATATACGAAGCCAGTAATGCTTTGGCCAGTCAAGTAATTGAAATCTTCAGTAATAAATTTGTCCCCTGCATCACTCGAGGTAAAGGCAACAAAATACTAGTAAACATAAGTAGCAAGTCCATATTTCAGTAAATGATCAACTTTGTCCTACTTATTATTTCAACATATCATGTAAAAATATACATCTTCAATACCAGTTTGTTAATTCTTGTAGTTTTGATTAAGTATATTAATCATAAATATGGTAAACCATATCTCAAGACCACCCATGACCCAACACCGAGGCACATGTTCCAAAAAGAAAAAGGAAAGGCAAGATTGGTTAAACGTGCGAAGGCAAGAATGATGGCGAGGGGACAAAAGTTTGCAGAGGAATTATGGAATGGAAGCAGAAAGTGAAGTTAAAAATTTTCAAACAGGGAACACAAGCAGAAAAACCCAGAAATCTGTGGTGCTCAACTAACTGCTAATTGAAGAAATTGGAAATGGAGAAGGATGTATATGCTTTCCATTAATCAGGAAGATGCAGCAAAAAAAAATGTAATGTCACAAATGAGAAGAGAGAGAGAGAGAGAGAGAGAGGCCTGTAACCCTAGTAAGAGAGAGAGATAGTTTTGGAGCACTTATAATTTGACATTTCAATTTTTTATCATTCTAATAGTCTATATAAAGTATAGAATTCACCATAAAAGGCAACCTATAAAAATGGCACTATATAACTAGTCAACTAGATGTACAGATCTGGTAGGAAGGATGACTTTGAACTACGGTTGTAAATGATAACCGGAACATAGGATGTTTGCCCATGTTCATATTCGTTTAAAGCGGATATTATTCGTATTTGACTTAAACGGATATTATTCGTATTCGATTAGCATTCGATTAGAGATATTTGCAAATAAACGAATACGAATACGGATACATGTATATTCCTATCCGTTTAACATCTGTCCGTCATCACATAAGCAAGGAACGGATCTTATTATAAAATTATAATATTTTTTAATATCTTCCTTAAAGATATTTTATTAAATAGAGTGATTATTTTTTTTTTCTTCTGAATTTTATAATTTAATCATTATAGTTGATGATTGTGTTTGTGTTATGTTATATTAATATCATAATAGTAATTTCTTAATTTTAAATTATTTATTTACTAATTGTAATTAATTAAGCTAATGAATTCGGATAGTTATTCGGAAACGGCAAATAGTTTTTCGAATATCGAATTCTAATGGTACTTTAAGAAATTCGTCGAATATCGGATACGAATACGGATAAAATATTTTTCCGGGATACGAATATCACCGTATTCGAATTCGAATATGTCCATTTACAGCTCTACTTTGAACTGATGAGTGAGGGAAATATCCTGAAAGGATTAGAATATATGAATACAATCTTAAAAGGCAGACTAGGACATATGTCACAGTCTCACAGGAAGCAAAGCAGTACTCAACTTCAGAGATATATAGTTCAACTTAAAGGCATTGGATATGTGGACTAAAATCAAGAAATGAAATGTGGCTGCGGTTGCCAAGGAAGAATGACCCATAATATATGGTCGCTTTTTTCCATATATAAGTAAATTATATATTGGGTAAATAGATCAGCTATCTGTGACGGGCTTTGGACGACAACTAGTGAGGCAAATTGTTTAGAACCAGGCCAAGTAAAGAAACTTTAAATGATGCTTTACCTGTCAGCAATGAAGGTTTAATGGAAAGCTCCCACTGATAGAGTTTCTTATTACTTTCTGACTTACTAGTCTTTGAAACAATCTTGGCAGTCAGTGTCTGCCCAATTCTCAAGTTACTAAAGGGATCTTCAACAATATTATCCTCATTTGCCTGAGAATGGAACATTACATATTACAAACAAAACTAAACTAAAGACACAGCCCTACATAAAAATGTCAAATATAATAATCCAGCTTATCATTACCTCAGTTATATGTACCCTCCCATGAAAACTAGGTCCAAATTTCACTCTTAGTTCAAGAGGTTTTATCTCGGTAATCTGGAAAGCAGTCAAACAACATCACTAATAAAAATGCCGTTCAGCAAACTGCAATTCTACTTGAAGCGAACTAATAGGTCAGTAAAAGATAAGATCTCTACCTCCGCTTGAACAAGAGATCCCACATTATAGCTCGACTTCTTTTTCGCTCTCTTTGAACTGGAAGTCTCCATCTCACTAACAGAGTTGAGAAGCAGCAGCAACCTTCCAGCTGTTGAAGGACTCGGAAGAGCCATGATGGTGGCGTTTACACTACACCAAAATAATCCATATCAAGTTGCAATCCCGAACTATAACTACTAATCAACCAATAAATAATGCATCTAACAGGTTCTAGCAGCATATCAATATTTCAAAGTATTACTCCCACCATAAGCCAAGAACCAACCAAACATTAATTCTAGGCAATACTTCAATACAAATGTCAAACTTGAAAGTCTTGTTCCATAACAAACATACAGAAATCCAAGAGAAAGAAAACTGAACAGATTAGAAAAAACATAAAATAAACATTCTTACCATTGTCCATTAACAAATTGTTTTGAAGGGAATAATTGAGTGTTGTAGTCCTTCAGTGATGCGTAGCCCAAAGCAAAGTTATACTCTGGAATTGAAAGAACCTGAATCACATATTATGCAGGCAGAAGACAGGCGTAAGAAACAATTCAGAACATTCAAAACAAGGTTTAACAGATTAAACTAATAGTAAATAAGAAATATTAAAAGAAGACACTTGCCAAATAATTCTCTTTCACATTCTCAACCATAGCATTTACAGTTTGTTGCACCTCTAAGTCTTTGTGTGCTTCCCTTTTGCGTTTCTGAAATCATGAAACATGTAAGTTGGGTCTAAAGTGAACAGGCCTTAGTAAACATCATCTTCTCATCAAAGATGCAATGGAAATTTTAAAATGTACAAGTTTTCACCTAGAATAGATAAAATTACAAAATAAATGGATAGAAATGCCCTTTTTGCAGCTAAAGACAAAATAACTATCCAGAAGTAACAGAACGCATAGCTAACATACTAATAGTTTCTTCATTTTTTGCTTAACTTCAGCAAGAAGTGCAAACATATAAAAGTAAGAGAAGAGGAGCACTGGTTGGATAGGATACTCAAGAGAATTAAGATAACTATGAGCAGAGAACGAATAAAGAATTCACAAGATAATAATTATAAATACAATAAAATGAAAACAAAATCCTTAAGAAAATTAGGATAACCAAAATAAGGATTACCTTCTTGGATTTGATGTTAGAACTGTCTTCTTTAAATCTATTAACAAACTCTGCCTTCAAAGATAAATCCACAAGGCGCTCCATCTTGGTAACATCAAGAACCACGGCTTGAACAATTGATCCGGATTCCACAGTGTGTCCACCCACTACCAAGAATTTGTTGCACCAAATATTATGAAAGACATTAAAATATAATTAACAGATTCTTCATATTTTCATGAACAGGACTTACATTGATAATGAGTGATAAAACCAAAAACATCATTATAATTTTGAAAGCTAATAACAGCACCAAAATTCTTTGTCTCTTGAACTTTCCCCTCAATAACACTACCAATACTAAACTCATCAACCCATTTCAAGTCAGAACTTTTTGAGTCTGACAACTGCAGCTTCGCTATCTGGAACATGAAGTTAGATCAGTAAAAGTAGAAAAAGAAAACAAAATACATCAAATTTACTGGTAACATTATATTATACGTGTAGAAAGTTACTAAATACATATGATCTGAAAGGATGGCAAAATCTACTTAATATGCATTCAATAACAAATAACAAAATTTAGCATGCAATTCATAGAAAAGTTTATAATATACAAAAAAAAATTGTAAGATATTTTCCTCTTAGGTCGATAATTTAGTTAATATCAATTTGGAGACTTTAAGAACTGATAGAGGAAAGGAAATAAAAGAAAATGAAAATAGGTTAAGTCAGGAAGAAGAGTACAAAGTTGCATACAGTTCAAATAACCTTAGAAAATCAGACTTTTATTCCAAGAAACAATTGTTCAAGAAACAAATACAGGAGAACATGTCTTTTCATATTTCTATTTTTCCTTCAGAAAATATTTTTGATGACAAACACTAGTAAATACACAGAATGTTGTTCCAGTACAATCTCAGATACATCTTTACTTTGTCCCTATAGGGGAAAAAGGTAAATAAACAAAGCATTAAAGGGTGTTCTAAATTTGTCACTACAAAACTGAGTATGTTTCAAAAATTTATCCCAACCACCCCAGCCATTTCCATCAATTATTTTGAACAACCAACTAGCATGCCTGGCTTAACTTGAGGAATGTAGTTTTTATATACTCCCTTCATCCCAATTTAAATGCCCAGATTCAACTTTTTGGTGAAATTCACCATTTATAAAACTATTTTTGTACTATTTTCAATAGAATAGAGGTGAAGGGATTATAAACTTAAGAAATTACATACAATTTACTACAAACCCCACATTTTATTAATTCTAAAAATAGTCAAATTGACCAAAATAGTCAAAACTGGACAGTTATTTTGAAACGGAGGGAGTACTTTAGTATACAACCTTAGTAAGGAGTTTCATTTTTTCAATCCATGTTGAACCCAAGTTCCCAACTGATGCAGGAGCTCTACCCAAAAGTCATCCTGCAACTGTATTTCTCCATAATTCAGTCCTTTAGCCAGGTATAGTTCACATAATTGTAATTTATTACTTACTAATTTTATGTGTGTTCTATCTAGTACTCCCTCCGTCCTCAAAAGGATAACTAAAGGTACGCATTTTTTTGTCCTCAAAAAGATGAGATAAAGTACATAAAGTGAAGGTAAATATGTCATTTAGTGGGGTTCATTAGTATAAAAAATAAAAGTACTCACCACTTTATATATTCTTGTTGGCGAATATTATATACAAATCAGATAAAGCGTTTATATATTATAAAAGATCGACTGCTCTACAATTTGATGATGCTAATCAGCAGGAATTAGTTAAGGTCAATTCAAATTCTAGAACTCTAAATTACTCATTCAAGTCTGGAGAACTTAATTTAAATAGTCAATATTGTACGCATAAATTTGGATGTTTTTTACTCTCTTTCCTCTACTTTTACTTTTCTTGTGCAAATTGTACTTTACTCATCCTTTTGGGGACGGAGGGAGTATTACTTTAGATATGTGTATGCAGGTTGAGCAGATTGGAGCTACTCTGGAATTTTATATGGGCTGAAATTAGGACCGGGTCATCAAAGAAATTTGCTAGCACTTGAGGCTTTGCTTGGTTCAGCTCTTTGTAGAGATTTCCCCTTGTTTTCATATGCATAAAATTAACCTATCAAAAGAAATATGTCAAAACTAACATCCTTGCATTAAACCAAAGTGACCCAAGCATTAATGTTGAAGCTCGGCTCATTCACAATACCAGCTTTAACATTAGGTTCAAACTCAATTAAGTAATTCTTAGTTTGCAGTCCAAAGTCTACTGGTTGGGCTATACACAAGTATTTCGGCATCCCCTAAAGTAATTTATTTATTGAAGGCTTACTTTCTTTAATCTATTTACATATATAAGATGAGGTTCACTTGAAATAAATAACTTAACTGACTATTCAAATTTTATTAAGTTTTACTAATATATTATACATAGATCTCATGGCACCCTCTATATAATGAACATCTTGATCATAATAGATTCTGCCTTTTGACTTTAATACTCCTTTTAGAAGACTTAATGTATCCTGGTTTTGTACCCATTTCTTGATTTCAATAGGTAAAGCACATTTCTGTCCTGCACTCCCCCCCCCCACCCCACCCCCCCCCCTCCCACCCCCACCCCCACCCCCACCCAAAAAAAACAAATACCACACAAATATTAACCATGCTGATAAAAACTTTCATTTATATGAATATTTTCCAAAAATTACAGGATGAGATCCTATTATGGTGTTTGCCATAGTTGTTAAATTGTGAATCGTACCCATGTATCAAAAATCCCTGAATCGTGAATCGCGTATCGTATCGTAATATATGAAAGACATGCAACACACGATAGTTATATATTTAAACATATACAGAAATTGTATTGGGCAATAAAGTATTTTAGCTTAAGTCTAATGTTAAAGTATCAAACGAGCCTATAAACAAATTTTAAACATTAAAATTATAGTTTGAAGAGTTTAAGCTAAAGGTTTAATCAATAATCAATATTGTTTAAGCAATATTTATTAACGAACAAGAGGGAAAAAATCTTATTTAACTTTCAAGTATAAACTCGATGTGAAATTAGGCCCCACTTTGGAAAGTGTAGAGCAAAAGACAACTCTAAAACTGTGTATATATGCTTTCATATAAGTATGAGACATGAGAAAACAAAAGTGGAAACAAAGTCTATTGAAAAAGATAAATAAAAAACACTAAAAAGAGAGGCTTTAATATGTTATTTTAGCTCTTACCAGGTAAACATCTAACTTAAATATGTATCGACTACATTGTAAATCATATCATATCGTAGGATACGTGACGGCTCACTTTCTGATTCTTTAGCAATTATGTATTGAATTGCTCCTGTACGATACATATTGTGCATTGTAAGATTCTATAAGGTGTTCGCGCCGTAAAATTCTGATGAAATATAGCACTATAGGCTTATAATAACTCCAAAAAAATAGCTTAACCATCTAAAAGCTTCCAGATGTATACATCCTATAATCCTTTTATTAGGAAAAGAATGTAGCTATATATCTATAATTGTAAATGCAGTATATCAAATAGCCCAATAAGTGTTTAGTAAGTCCTAGTCAATGGGATTTGATTTGTCATCAATTTTCCACTTAAAACAGGAACTCTGGAATGCTTCTGTTTTAAAATAAAAAAAAACAGAGTTTGAGAATTTCCCACATCGAAGTTAAAACATTTGTATGTGTTCCGTACTTCTTTTTCTTTTCAAAATCATAAAACAGAAGAATAGATAAAGGTTATAGATGTCTGGGTCATTTGAGAAAGAGTAGAACCATAAACAAGATCCTTGTTAATATTAATTCCAATACAGTGAATGTCAGAGATTACCTTATCTTCCAAGAGAAAATACTCGTGAATAAGGGATGCATCCGTTGACGAACACATTGATTGCTTTAAAGATAATGTTATCCTATCAGTTTCGCTATTTACCTGGAAAAACGAGAACAGGAGTGCAACTAAACTTCAGGTAGATAATCAACACAAACAAATTAATCTGAAGCTTTTCACCTACCTCGAGTATGTTACTGCGAACAGATTGTCCAATGTAGAAGACTTCAGATAGATCAACTCTCCGGTCATCAGGTAGCCTACAAAAAATAAGAGAGGTGACGCCTAATTAAGCACGAAGCCAAGAAAAAAGTGATGGTACATATGCTTGTGTTGTTACAGACATACAAAGATTTGTTCAACGAAATTCACCTTGCTTTTGGGAGCAAAACCAGTCAAACGTCCCATAAAACGGACAAAGCAACCAGTTTCAATTAAGTTACACACATATCCCTGTTTCAAAAGCATTGTTACATCCTATGGTCAATAGAATATAAAGTAAAGCACTGGAAAGTGCTCATAATAAATGATACGAAAGCAGCCACGATTTGCATTTTCTTTTAGTTTCAAGTTTCCAAAATCTGCATTTTAACTTTTAGGTTTACCCTTTCACACTGGTTTCTCAGAATTTTCAGCCTCAAGAATAGTTCAATTTCAAAAACTTTTGAAACCAAAATAACACACATGCTGGCATTTTCTCACTGAGAAATATATTTCAAAAGAGCAAAACTAGCAGTTAACCCACTGTACTTGATCACTTTTGTGCAATAGCCCACTTAACTTTTAATTTATGCAATTATCCCATTAAACTAATTTAAAAAATTCATTCGGTCATTCCGTCAAATTAATTGAACGGAGTTAACTTATTTCCTATGTGGCAGTTTAAAAATAAAACAAATGAATAAAATGACTTGGACAAATTAATATAGACATGTAAGACAGAATAAAAGGAAAAAAAACAATTGGTTGTCACATGAGATAATTAAAACAAAAAAATTCTCAATTTTTTTTCTCTCTTCTTTTGGTTACTGTTTCTCCTTTTCTTTCTCTTCTCTTTCTTCTTCCTTCCTCGTACTGAAAAGAATTTGAAACTTCTTTTACTTCTCTTCTCTTTCTCTCCATCTTCTCTACCTCTCTCTTCCCTCCCCACCTACTCCTCCGCCCAAACAAAGATGGGGTACAGAATATAGAAAAGGTCACATACAAAAACCCATAAAAACACACACATACACAAGTCAAAGAATTTGCAAGTACCAAATCAAATCCGTGAGAGAACATTGAAATTTTTTTAGATCTGGTTGATTTTTTTGTGAATTTGGGTCTCATTTTCAGGATCTGGTTTGACCCATTTTGCATGCGAGTGGGTTGGGGTTATACCCAACTAAAGGTTGAAGATGACATTTATTTTGGGACTTGTAACCTTTTTTATTCTTTTGTTAATCTCAAGTGGCAGCCAAGTCATTTATTTCCATTTCTTATTTTGTTTAAAATTGCCACATAGGCAATAATTTAACGCCTATTCAATTCATTAGACGGAATGACAGATTACAAACTTTTAATTAGTTCAATAGGACAATTACATAAAATAAAGGTTTAGTGGGCTATTGCACAAAAGTGATCAAGTATAGTGGGTTAACTACTAGTTTTGCCATTTCAAAAGGCTACGTCAAAACAGGGACTTAATTACATAGTTCTTGCAGACATAAAGACACGCATGTAGGTTCTATAGCAGTATATCTTACATGCACCACTGAGTGAGGGCAAATTTGACTGACATCCAGAGGAAGATGGTTGGCCGAAATAATAAGAGAATATTTGGCAGTGAGAATTAAGCCGTTGCTTTCAACATCTACAACAATCACAAGTAAATTTAAAATATATCAGTTGTAATCCATAATCAAACTCAAATTATGCGAGGCAACACTTGCAATGAAATAATAACTCAATAAAGAAAGTCAGTAGAAACACAGTGTAAACTACAGTTATTAATACCAATAAAACATTACAACTGCAAGATTTAGGTGGTGTTTGTTTACCTCTTAATAGCAACACATCTGATTCGATAAGAGGATAAAGTTTTTTGGTAAAATTTTGTTTACCTTTTATCGTCTCTCAATCGGTAAGAAGAAGATATAAATCTAAATCATTAAGAACTACCTCCTAATGAAACATTTAAATCTATGGAGCCTCTATAAATATTGTACTCCCTTCATTCTAAATTTTAAGATCATTATTGAGTTTTGAACAGTCAATTTAAAATATTTTTAAATTTAAAATTGATCTAACCATTCAGATCTTAATTGCTCAATTTTATCAAATACCGCATTAGGTTTAAGAGTGAAGGAAAACAACAAAGCATATTGAATTCCCATAAGAACTATTGCAGGTTGTGGCCTAGAAAACTATAATTTCATTAAGTAGAAATTTGAGAAAACAATTACACAAAAAAAATATATAAAAATGAACTTCATGTATCCCAATATCCCATGAGGTGTACTATACATTGTTGGCACTTTTAGAACAATCGGTAAGCTCGGGAGTTAAAACTCTGGTTTCACAAGTTCATCGAAGTTTCCTCGCATATTGTTTCCCGATTCTTAGAACTATGCAATGCATCCTAATATTTCTCTTAACTTGCAAATGGCAATAACGGGTGAGGATAAGTGGTAAAGCATGATATATAAATTTTGCACATTACCTAGTATATTAACTACTTAGATTTGATAGCACAGAAGACTCAGAAAACATGATATAAAGATTTTGCTCATTCCCTCAGCCAAGGGTGCTTTTGGGGACTCCATCCGTAATTTGCATTGGAATTGGAAGGCCATCTTGTATCAGGCCTATGTTTATTCCTTTTTACGTTTGGAGTAAATCTCGCCTTCCTTGACTATCTTCTCTTTCAAGTAATCTCCTTTATCTTAAAAACAGTACTTTTATCAACTTTAAAATCTTGGGAACATAGGGATGAGGGGGACCAAAATGCACAGCAGGAATAAAGCATATAAATAATAAATCATGGATGCATAACCAAGCATCACACAATATGCCCTAATTAAGTAGATGCATAAATTGAAAAGAAGCTAAAACCAACTCCAACTGATAAATTCAATTAAAGAACAAAAGAGAAAGAAAGTAAGAGTACCAAGGACCAAGAGTTGATCAAACTCATATCCTGGCTTCAAAATTGATTTTAATAAAGCAGCAAGCCCTGTAAAGCAATGTTACTGAAAAATTAGTAACCAAATGAAATTCAGTAAACAAAGAAAGAAAACAGCAGGTGACCGAAGTAAGTGAGTAATGAACAAAAGTAGCCACTTTGTACCTTGGTTGTCAGCCAGATGCTCAGGAGAAAGAGTGCCTTTTGTGTAACCATTAGCATCAACAGCAATAATTATTTTATTAGGAGTAACTCGTTCAACAACTCCTGAAATGAGGGTTCCAGGTTTGACCACATCATCCTCAGACACCCTATCAGTAGAAATAAATTTGAAATTCAAGTTCAATTGAGGCAAGTTAAATGCCTATCTAGAAAAAGTAAACCATTTTAGGTTAGCATATACATCGCTATTACCAATGCAAAAAATTAACAGGTAATATAAACATTAAACAAATAAAAATAAGAACAAATAAAAAAAGTGAGGAAATAAAGCATAAACCCAATTTGGAATATTGAAACATATCAAACCTGACAGGTGTCATAAGGAAACTAAGGTTGATCCGCCTTGAAGCAGGAACGCAACTTGTAACTCTGCATTTTACCACTTGTTCAACATGATACATTGAACTTGTCTCACTCCCCCGATCTAACCCTAGTTCAGATCTGGTTCAAAATAAACATAGTTGTTATCTTTACTGAAATCAAAGAAGGAAAACAGAATAACGTTAAGCAAGCAAACAATAAAATAGGATTTCCATAAACTTATTTTATCGCTAAGTAACCCCAAGTCAGTATCAAAAATTAGAAATACACCATTTACATTTTTTTCTCCTTTTCTTATATTGTGAAGTTAGAAATGACCAATACCATAAAATTCAATAAAGTCATGACCTAAAGTACCTCCTAACATTCCATTTCAATCAAGGGAAAAAATGATTAACAGCAAAACAGCAACTTTTTATAGAAGTTCGATTGGTAAGATATGCATGAAAAATAGTCTTGAATTTGATCATGCCATGTCACTAATGGTTGACTTCTTTTAATATTTCAGGGATGATTTGGTTCATTTACATTTTTTTATTTTTAAAAAACTTCCATCTAGAGTATTACTATTTGTTATAATTTTAAAATAATTTTTATGCATTATTGAACACACAAAAAACAGATACAACGAGGTGATTAGAGAAGTATCACAAGACCTGGATGTGTAGTAATTTACTCATATATAATCATAATTTAAACTTGTAATTAACGTTTTACTTATTAAAAAAATATTTAATATAATAATTATCCCACAAAATATCATTCCAGTTTTTCCTCAATCAAACTTAATCTTCTACTCACTGTTCAAAGAAGCAACCGAGTTGCCGAAATCTTGGCGACTCGATTTTGTTTCCTTAGTCCTACTCCGATAACGAGTCACGAATTGTAATTTACAACATTTCAATGTAAAGTATTCTGCGAACAGGCAAAATTTTGCCCTAACAGGAAAAATAATGGTGTAGCAGATAAACAAAAGAGAAATAACTGCGTGACAAAAAAATTAAAGAGAAATAGCACAGAGATATACTTAAGAAAATATGTACAAAAAATTAACTTGAAGCATAAAAATTAAAAAAATTAAAATTTATCATTAAAAATAAATAATTCATAAATAAATTTGAAAAAAGGCCAAAATATTAGCATGTAAAAAAAGGTTGTTAAGTCAAAAATAGTATTGCTTATTCTATTAAAAATATTATATTAAAAAACATTAATAATAAATAAATAAATAATTTAAGAATCAAGAATAAAACCCCGTGCTTTGCACGGGGTATACTGCTAGTAAATAAATAAATAAAATATGTATATGTACATACTAACTTATCAAAAAAAATGCATATGTACATACTAGGTTATCAAAAACAAATAAATATATATATATATATATGTGTGTGTGTGTGTGTGCATAAATTTATCAAAAAGTAGTGGTAATAAAAAAGATATGTACACTGTACATATACTAATTTATCTAAAATAATTATAATAAATAAATTAAATATGTATATATGCATACTAACATAAATTCCTAACTCCACCTCCATCACCTAATGTTGAGGATATTAAAAGGATGATGATGTAGAGTAGTGGGAGGAGGAGAATTGATTTATAATTATTTTGCTTCTTTTATTGTATCTAAGGCATTTTTAGAGTGTCTAAAGAACTTATTGTTCAATTATTATGCAATACAGCATTAGAAAAGAATGTGAGATTTCTTATTATAATTTGAAAATTTCTGTGTAAACTGTAATATATGATGTTTTTGTCTTATCTAATTGATCCGTCTTGTTATTCTTAGTATTTAGATTACAATTTTTTTATAACCTTTATAAAAACAAAAATGAATACATCCAAATGGTGCTAGCTCAAAATTAATACTGTACTGAGTATGCCTGAAATTGTTTGGGAGGTAGGATTGAAACTCAAGTAAGAATACAACTACACAGAGTTAGCAACAATTATGTTTCTCTGGCTTATCTTCATTTAAATCCTCCATGCATGCATACATATAAAATATAAAGTATAAATGATGTTCTTCATACTCTGCTGAGGGAAAACATCATACAACCAAAGCAAGAAGAACATAAAATGCCACGACAGAAATAGTACAATGACCCCAACAAGCAAACAGGGCCCACAAAGACTCCCAGAGAACTAAAAACATAATCACAAAGCGAGTAGATCTCTCTTTACTACACTATCTGCAGCAAATTGCTGATCTAGAATTTCAGAATGCCAATACATGACAAAAATAATTTGCCCTTGGTGAAAGATATTCCAAATAAATGGTATCTTTTAAACCAACAACGGTACTTTGAAATTCATTTGATTTCTGTAAAAGTCCAACAGTACATTGATATTTTCCAGGTACCAGTAGAAACTTGTGCTTATTAAATAAATAATTCTGAACAGCAGGAGTGAGTTAGTAAGCAGAAGCTTATCAGTACAACTAAACAGAAACATAGACCTGGAATGTGAAATTTTGAGCTAGTCTGAAAAATCTATAGCCTTAACCACAGACGACATTTGAATACTCTCATAAATAACAAACAATAGTAGGGTAAAAACATCACCACAAATAACACTAGTCCACTAATAACTCAGATGAAAGAAAACTGAAAATTTTTCCTTTAATAAAGGTCCACTAGATAATCTAGTAATTATATAATTTTCAAATAACCACAGTTCCTCTACTCCATAGAGAATGATCAAATAGGAAGTCAAGATGGGCTGGCACCAACCTGGGGGCGAATCCTTGCACTCCATTGTAAAATCGGACAAAACACCCATGTTTTTCAATCTTCGTTATCCATCCATGTGTTATTAATCCTTCAGTTGCATCAGCATAAGAGCTAAGAATCTCATGCTTTGATTTCACCTAAAAGCCCCCAACAACAATACCTTCAATTAATTATTAAAAACACAATTTATTCGAAGTTGAGAGAGCAAATATATTAGTGGTTGCAATATATAGGCCAAATAAGAATCGAAAAATTAACTAAAGTCTGAACAACTGAAAAGAAAATGATAAAACATTTTCCAAGGTAGTTCAGACAAGTACACATTTAAAAGGAGACACAGAAGGTGGGGAGATGACAAAAGAAAATCAACTGCAGCCAAGGCAATAAGAGAAAATGCAAGTCTCAATGATTTATACGATGAATTACTCAAGATTAGGCCTAGGAAGAAAAGGAGGGAAGAGGATTTTGAGGACGCACTCTATGTTAGTAAAAAATACACAAATAGATGTAAAATGAGATTTGTAATGATTCATAATATGTTCACAGAGTCAAAGGCATGTGACTGCTAATAAAGAAGAATTATGAAGTTGAGAGAATGCGTACAAGTGTTTTCTTGTGCGTAACGGTAATTCTCTTGGACTTGCAACCAAGAACACGGAAAATTAATTGCACTCCAACCTGCAAAGAATTACCTGAATTAACCACAAAATGACAAACATGAAAAGGAAACATATGTTGTGCTTCGTATATTGGAAACCAAACACTGAAAGTATGCCAAAAATAAGCCATCATAAGATGGTATCTGCTAAGAATTACCTGGAACTTTTTTCTAGGCTTAGCTATATCTAATTCTGACATATGACGTAGAGGACAAAGTGCCTTCACACCACCAGCAAGTTGTACAATAGCACCAAAACTGTCAACAGTAATAACTTTGGCCTTTACCACCATACCAGGCTTAACATCGGAATGAGTGAAAACAGACCCTTCAAAGGCACTAGTCTGTTTAGAAGGAAAAACAGAAAGACCACAAAAAAATAGTAAAAAATAAATAAAGTAATAGTGCAATATTCAACAGGAAACTAAAAGGAAAAAGACATCCATTTGGATGATAACCAAGACAACAAGACGCATCATTCGCTTCATACTCAATAAAATACACCCCCGCCCCTGGGTCAATCACCAAATGCTCCACTAACAAGGCAAAAATAAATTACAACACTTATTAATAAGAATGTTATTCTCCATGTATTACAGAAGTTTCCCACTGGAACACAACTTTATGCACATTATTAATCACAATAACTCTAGCTTATGATTCATACTTTCATAGACTGTTGCAAATGCTTTGTTCAGCCAAGCATGTTATAAACTAATTTAACTAAACAAGAGGTGACAGCTTTAGGTATCTACCGCTAGTTAAAGCAATGTTTAAAAAACGTCCATGGGGGTTGTATCATGGCAAGGAATACGTTTTTGAGCCCCTCTAAATAAGGCGAAAGCCCAATAGGACTCTTTGTTTCTTGCATTTCTACTTCTGCTTGGTTTTCACCTTTTTAATTGACCTCAAATTTGAAAAATAAAAATGGAAGGAAATCCTGTGTAAATACTAAACGCCAAAAGCAAAATCCCAAAACACAAACCTAAACGCTCAAAACTCTCCTCCTCCTCAGGCTGCAGCAAAAGAAACTCTACCGCACCTTGTACTTTTCCTCTTCTCTGTTGCGACTCCCTTAGCCTAGGATCCTAGATATTACTTTAACTCTTTTCTCTCTTATAACAATCATCTAGTAGCGTTTATCTACCCCCTTCCTCTTTTTTCCCCTCAATATTCCAAGTTCATCATACTTTATTCTTTACTTTATCTAGTTCTAGTCTCTCTATTCTCCTCTCCATCTTGTCTGATGCTTCCAATTGTATTCTTAGCTTCTCTTTAATTATTTATCATTTTGAGGAGTTTTCAATCATTTTCAGAATATTAAAATGTATTACAGTTATTTCGTATATGAAATACGCCATAGACTTACACCTTGCCTCAAGGGGGACTTGAATGACACCTTCACCTTTCAAAACATGAGGTAAAAGCATCAACTTTCCCGTTTCCAGTTGACGTGGAGCAAAAAAAGAAGATCAAAAGACTAACTAATTATTATTTTATATTGTTGCTTAGCAATAAAAACATCGTAATTAGTAATTATAATTTTAATCTATTAGTTAGATTACTCTAGAAGTTAAATTAATGAAGCAGGGTATAATTAGGTTTCCTTTTTAAATTAGGATTTTTACTTATTCTCCAAGTATTCGGTTTTCTACACAAGTATTGTAATCCTTCATTATTTTTTAGATTATTAATTTATTGATTTAAGAGAATTGTGTGCTTTGCACCTAGTGAGCCTTGATAATCTTATTTTCCCACCCCCTTCCTTGTCCTACATCACCACTACACTAACTAATTCTAGATTAGACAACTAATGGTACCACTAACATTCATTACCCCAATATGCAGCTGATGTAAGAGTAGGATACCCACTTAAGGAAATGATCAACATTTTAACTACTAATTGAATATCTTTCTTCACCCGACTCTACCATAATATGACAAAAAATATCAAACAAGTATAACAGCTGGGTACATCGTTCCCAGTTGTCAGATCATATGGCATTCAAAGCCCTATTACCACTTCAACACAAGATACATGGTTGTTCAGTAGGAGAAGTATACATGACAGCTAATGTATGCATGTTAGACATTTCATTTCAAATTACTAGCCATATGTTTGTGCTTGTGGAAATCTCATCTAATGCAGTTACTTTCAAGCATTACTTCAAGTTTTTTTTACTGTAATTTTTTTTTTCTTTGACAAGTATCAATCTTCACTCGTACATAATTAACTTTTTTTGATAATTATCACACATTAATCTTACTTCCATCTTGAATTTTACTTCTATTCTGTTTAGTCTTTGCTGTTTATCACATTATTACCATTTAGTTTTCTTCTGGGAAGTAAGTTAGGTACTATTACATAGCATGACTAACTAGTAAGTAAATTTGGTACTATTACAAAACATGACTAACTAGGATAGCTTCAGTCGAGGGAATATCACCATAGTCCTTAATTGTTTAAGTATTCCACCATTCAAACCTAGTAAACATCAACAATACAAGTACAGAAGAGAGAAACAAAAAATAACCTTCAAAACTCCAATAGCAAGCCCCTCCAGGTTCCTAAATCCCAGAACTCTAACACGAACATGACTTCCTTCCTTGAAGCTTTTCTCCAATTTCCGAACTTCCTTATCAGCCGCATCATATACCTGCAATCCTCATAAATTGAATTTCACCATCGCAAAATAAGGTATACATAGCGAATCATTCAAATGAACAGTAGAACTAAAGCTGTATACTAACTTACGCTAACATATGCTGGAGTTGGAATTGGAGAGGAGGGGATTTCCAGTAGAAGGCCAACTCCTCTATCAATCCTGATCACCTTTGAATGGTCGAAGATATCTCCTGTTTTAAGAAGCTGTTTAACAGATATTATCACCATATTGAAAGGAGAAAAACAACAAAAGCAGGATGGGAAAAAAGTTGAGCAGCGTGGATGTACTTCAAGTAGAGAAAAATGAGGTCAAGAAGGAAGAGAGAAAGATCAGGCAAGTATTTGTTAGTTCTGAATGAAGCTCAATCTAGCAATAAGTTTGTTAAATAGAAAAGCCAACAAACAAAAACAAGGTAGACTCAAATTTGTTTTGTATGTGCAAATCAAGAGTTACTAACTATGAAATACTTTGCTCGAAATATAAGACATAGTTATTAGCCTATAGATGGATGGCTTCATGCTCATCAACCATTATCTCAATGAACAACCCCTCTCCAGATCAAACCAATATCATGTATAATTTCTCAATCTCACAAACTTAAATGTACTTGACCAAAGATGGCACCAACATCTCTAACAAATAAATTTTACAACCGTTATGCAACAATTGCAACTACACCAAAACCACTGCTTGCAAACAATGTTCTACAAAAAATATCATGCTCCAATAAACTTACTGAAGGTGGAGCTTTGTTATGGACAAGGTTGGGATTCAAGGTCAAACCAACAGCTCTTGTTGAGGGATCAATGAATAGTATCCGCGCATTTACCTAAACCATACGCTAGAAGTCAGTGAAATTATTAAGAAACTTCATGGAAATATGATAAAATGCAACAGAAAACATGACTAACCAAAATTATTCATGAATTATTCTTTGAGAAAGAATTACGATATAAACAGCAATCAAGCTAGGAAGAAAATTATAAAATAATCACAGGCATCCAGAAAAATAATAATGCTGTCACAACAAGGCTTGGGGGATGCACAATGCTACGGTGCCTTGCCCCATTGACCCTTTGCATAACTAATCACGTGAACCAGACGCTGCCTGCATGATATAGTTCTGAACAAGATTATATAATAACCTTGAAGCAGTCTCAGAAAATGAAAATTAAAATGATTTTCCATCCAATATAGTACATATATTAAAATATTTGCTACATAATATCCAATGAATTACAGCTTCTTAGAGTTCTAAATTCAAAATATATCTAATTATCTTTCATTGTTTTCAGTAGAAAACATTCAGGTTTTCATAAATCAAACAGCAACACATGATTCCTGCTAAACAAAAAATTAAATTCCCCTTTACAGTGAAAAAAATACATATACTACAAAAATCTCTAAATTGCATTTGACACCCCTTCTAGTAGATTCTGTTCTAAATTTCAAAAAATGCCACACTGGAGTGTATTCATGATATCAAACCTATTATATTTTCCTGTTAAAGTACATCTACTTTAGGGAAGTTATATGAAACTATGACACTGTTCAATTGAAATTGTAACTGCTAAAAATGTTGTTGACGCTTTTGCTATATATAATAGGTGCCTTTAAGTTTATGTTTTGTTCCAATCAGCTCTGAAACATGTAAAAATTTCTGAATGTGAAAAAAATAAAATACAGCTGACAAAAAAATCAATCAAGATCTCACATAGGAAGAAAAAAACAATCCAGTCAGAGATTTCTTTGCTAAATGATTTTGATACCAAGACGGGTAAGTATGACCAAGTACCTTTTTATTTTGGTCGTAATCTTCTTTCCAGTTTGAAGTAGGAAAGGGTTTCTCTAAGTGAAATATATCAACCTGCCAATAATGTAGTAATATCAGAAGACAATTAAACAGAACCAAATCAGAAATGTTCTACTAAAATTATGCTAAATATTCGACACTTCAAACTTACGGTTCCTGAGAAGTAGGTAAGGAATGATAGCATGATACCATTCTCAAGGGTTGATTGTACACGAGCGTTAACCATCATGCCTGGAATGAGAAGATCAATTGAAATGCCCTTAAGATCCCTGGTCTACAAAGAAATACAACTTCTAGTTAGTAACAGGATAAATTGCCCAAGGAAAAACAGTGTGATTAGTATAAGAGCTTTTACAAGTGTCATACCACATATTTTGATACCAAATCATATTCAGAACTAAGATACACTACTTTACGACTTCTATCAATACTCTTAACAATCCCTTGCAGGAGTTGTCCAGTGTTCATTTTAGTAACCCTGCTTCCTGTTAAGAGATTGGAAAAGGAACAGAGAAAAATGTTCAAGATGAGATGCAAATCATAAGCTACAAATGCTGCAAAAATAATATTCGATAGCACAAATTTAGTGACAATCAAAGAAGGATAAAATATTATGAAAAGGAATATGAATGTTGTCAGTTACAATGACAAAATCGCCTGATATGTGGTCGACAGCCAAACAATTCAAATGATCCATCATTAACCTACGAACCCTCCGATACAAATAATCAGTTTGTGCTACGATAACATGCTTGGAATGCTGTCATTGGGTTCTATGTCAGAACTTCTAAGCTTTCTTTTTACCGATCAAAAAAGGTCAAAAGCCATAATCATTTACTAAAAATTTGGATATTTCTAAAGACAGGAAGTGCAATCAATTATCATTATAAATCCAACAGAACTCTTTAGGTTGTAAATAATTAACAAATCGTGTTTTTTATCAATAAGCTATGAGTAATCTCCATTGAAATAGCTCAATAAAAATGTTAAGCACATATAAACAGAAGGCACAAGTCCAATAATCTCAGCAACCATATGTTTGCACATCAGTTCTTTTCCACCAACTGGCAGGATTTCATAAAAGAATTGCAAATTAATTTCAAAGTATGGAATAACTTAACAAAAGGAAAGGAAAAAAAATAAAATGAAACCTAGGAAACAATTCTAATGTTTATGCATGAGGTTGTCTAGGGGCATATGTACTACAGTTTGACTCTAACAAATGTTTCAAACGATCCAGAAAATTTATCATATGATATATAATAAATTCAAAAATTGTAGGATGACTGATGTTACCAGGCTGGCTGTCTTTTGGCATAAACCCAGTAAATGAAGGTGGCCCAAAATGAAGCATATAACCATGGTCTTCAATGCTTTTCACATACGCACTAAGAACCTATAAATCAAACACAATCCTGAAAAGTTAGTATGTTAATTAATTCATAGCATACTATCAAGGTCATAGATGATCATATAACTCAAAGAAAGAGGACTAAATCTACAGTCACACCAACTCTGGCAATTGAAAATTAAAGAAAGTATATAGGCAAATCAACAGACAGAAACAAAAAGTAAGATAACTTCAACCAGAAACGAAATATAACATCTAGGATTCAACTAATTGAACATTAGACCAGATAGTATCAGAAACCTGATATTATAAAACATTCAAAATGATACCTACAAAAAGAATATACACTAAATAATGGCATACCATTCCCTCTTGAATGACATCTAATGTTAAGCCCTTATGCAGCAAAGCAAGGCGTAGGGAAAGCCAGAGCTTCCTCTTCCCTTTCTCTTTCTTATCATCGTCTAATTGTAACACAATGCATGAAACCAGTTGTCCAGTATGATATATGCTAGATAACAAATTACCTTCTACATCCTGTTTTAAAAGGTAACACAGAAAGAAAGAACAAAAATTAGACTAAAGAACAAAACCAACAAGCTTTTAACTTTTACCACCTATATTTGGAAAGAAAAAATGAAGCAAACATCTAAGGACAAATAGAGAAACATAAAAACAAAACCAAAAACAAATACATCCATGAGAATAACAAAAGAACAAGAGTGTTAGTAAGTAGGGCATACCCCTTTCCATTCACTATTTGATAAAGGATCAAGTGCTTCACATGCACGAACTAACCCACGTAGTCCCCCTGGAAGACTAACAACAATATCTTTCTCGTTCACTTCAGTAATTACACCCCAAAGCTTCATTCCAGGAGAAACATTCTACAAAAAAGAAATGCACAAAGAAGGCAACTTTACTTTCAAAGTATAAACTAAGGCAAAAAGTTCATATAATATAGATTATTAACAAAGTTGAGGATAGTTTTTAGATAAATGTAAATCTAGCTTGATGAACCATAACAGAGATAGAAATTCATAAGCAGAAGCATTTTGACAACCCATATCAGTCGGAGGAATCCCCTGCGAATATTAAAGCCAAGTATTTGTTTGCATGCAACCCGAACAGATAGTTGAATGTGTACGCTTCAAATGACCAAGAAGAATTTGTGAATGAGACGAACTGAAGTTACTAGAAAATGTTAAAAAAATTACATAACATCCGCAGCCATTTTCAGTAAAAGTTTTGGTGTTTGGAGAAAGTTGCTAATGTTATGAGAAGAAAACACATAATGCTTAAAAAGCCCAACTTTGTTTGAAAACGACAGGTCTTGTAGAACCGAAGACACTCACGATACAAAATATTTTGTTGCATTGAAATTTAGAAATTGCAAGTTTACCCTGACACTTTATCAGTATCACCTAGTGGCTAGTGTCTTTTATTAAGAACAAGGTTGATTTAAAATGAATATCAAATCTCAGACAGATTCAGGAAATACCAGGATTTAGCCTCCGGGCTACATCCTGCACCAATACATTGGACATAAAACGGAATATCTTAACTACCTCAAACATTTACCATTCTTTGAATTAGCAGGATGGAGGTATATAAATAATTGGATAAGTAATAAATGATGTCAATGGAAAGGAAAGCGAGCAAGCTGGAGAAGGTAGGCAAAGGGAAGAAAATAAATAATCAGTCCCTCTAGTCCTAGTTTAAGTGTCTTATCTCTAACTTCCTTTCTCTATTTTTTTCACTTTTTTATTATAAATAATTTTCCCTCTCATTCCTACCGCCAATGTTATTCAACTTCAACCCCTCTCTTTGCTTGCCTTTCAAACTACAAGCAATACACGATTGAATAATAATCCCTCTTTTCCCTGTACTTTCCTTTTTCCCTCCATCCTTCATTTCAAATGCAATATGAAAGAGTCTATAAACTAAAGGACAGGATGGATATTGTATCATTTACATCTCCAAAATAGTTTTGGATAAATTTAATTGTGGGGAAGAGGGAAATGCTTCAAAATAACCTCCTTTCTTCAAACATACGAAATTCCTAACAATTCATTAATTTAGGTCTCTGTTTCTGGCTTGAACAGCTCAGCCAAATGAATCACATTCAAGATACATAATCAGAATGAGCTCACCCCTATGTGTTGTTCACCTTTCAACTATAAATTTTAATTTGGTTTTTTTTTATTATCGATTTTAACAACCCCTACATTTATTTTAAACCTAAGAACCCAAATTCCTAGGTCATCCAATAATTCAAAAAACTTAACTTAATAACAAATTATATTGAGGATACTACTGCCAAGTAAATAAGGGCAGTTCATAAGCAAAGTTCATTGAATTCTAAGTGTACAGCAGCTGGCAGCTGCTATATCTGGACCTTCAACTAGGCACTAAAAGCAGTCAATGATCAAATGCATCAAAAGCTTAGCTATCTTATCAATGAGTGAAAGGAACGCAGGCAAGAAAGAAGTTGACACAGCATCACCTCAATTCATGATCAAGTTGTGAAGCATAAATAAACTTCCATTGATAACTGTCAGGATTCTTTTTTAAACTACTTTATAACAAGGATCGAGTACTGGAATTATGGTTAAGTCTAGTTAGTATTTCTTCTTTGTGCTCAGAATCCTTAGTGGAAATAATCTTTGTGCATTTTCCAATTGTATGTTTACATTTCATAATGAGAATTTCAGTTTCTCTTAACAATTTTACTCAGTTTCGCATTACAAACCTTAGCCAGAAATTTAATCAACTGAAGTTGAAAATTATTAACTTCTGCATACCTTCAAAGTAATTTTATTTGCGAATCTAGGTAATTTCCCAGTAATGCCAGCACCAAAGAGCGAACCCAATTCATCATCCTCTGTTTTGTAACCTCTATTCTGAAATGTGTTCTTCCTCTTCTTTAACTCCCTTACCTTCCGACTCAAATTCCGCATCAACTTCGCCCCGAATTGCATCACGCTCTTCTCTACTCAACACTGACCTTCCCCCACCTACAACCACAACGCAATTCAAATACAAATACATATACATGTACATATAAAGATGTATAGAGAGAATATAGATATAGAAAGAGAGTGTGAAGTGAATATGAACCTCTGGGAAAATCAGGAACGTCGTCGTCGAGTTGGACTGGTAGCGATTTTGATTGAACGGCATTGTCTGATTTACTTTTCTGTTTGAAGGATTGTTTGGATGGATTTTGGAACTTTTTAAGAGCTTGTTCAGGTTTCTTGTTCGTGTATTTCTTTGCCGGAGGCGCCATTTCCTATCAATTTTGCTTGAGTTACAAATCCTGAAACTTTTCCTAGGTTGAGTTTTGTGAGTTCAGTGTCCAGCTGCGGAGGCTTTAGAAGGGTTTTAGCGTCGCCGATTATATTTACCTAATTACCTATATACTTCAGTTCTTTGAGCGGGTCGGATAATGGGAAATAGTCCAATGGGTTGAAACAGGCCCAACTGATCTGGGCCTGTTTACATGTGTGTGTCAACAGCAACCAACCCAACATTAAAATACAAAATTGATACTTCCTCTATACTCTATTCCACATAAAAAAGACACTTAAATTCTTTTCTTGAAAAAAAAGTTTTTTTATCAAAAATATATATACTTTTTAACAAATTTTCTAAAAGTTTAGTAGTTTTTTGCTTTCTTAAAATGTTTTTTTTATGTTATTTATTTATTTATTTATTTATTTTATTATATTTATAATTTTTTATTATATTTTTTTATGTTAGTTTAATATATATATATATATATACTTTTTTGTGTAAATAGAACTTTTTTATAAATATAACCTTTTTTTTGTGTAAGGGAGGAAGTAGTTTTATTCCTTAACGAGGTTTATTTTTATAAATTAAAGTTTTATGCCTCATTAGCATATATATATATATATATATATATAAGCGGTGTTAAGATCATGACATATGTTTTAGTAATGTGTCATGGTATTAATTAAATTTTAACTTTTATTTTATAACATCAAATACATATATGGAATGACATTTTTTGGATCCAAAAGTAAGGTTAGTAATTAGATATTACAAAGGGGTGCGTATGTCCTACAAATTACGGCCCAAATTCACAAATATCAAACCTCAAAATTATCATATATTTTTTGTTTTTTTCTTGGCTAAATGAAGATGGATATCCGGAATTTGGACCTAACTACACCATAATAGCCCAACATATGTGTTTGGATCCAATTTTAAAGCCCAATCAATGGATTATAGTTCATTTGTTTCAAAATAAATTTTTATTTTTTATTTTGTTTGTAGTGAAAATTGAAGATATATTTTAAGAGACGCAGACTACCTTAAGCTCTTGCATGTGGTTTTATTTTATAAAAAAAAATATTTTTAAAAATTATAAAAATACACTTTTGTATATATTATACAAAACGACGTCGTTTTGAGGACTGCCTCACGTATCACCTCCCTTTTTGCCATATTTTTAAATATAAATTTGTTTAATGACAATACTATTACAACAATTTTAAATTATATAAATAATATTACAAATTGCCAAATTTATAGTTTTTGAAAAGTTGATACATCACTATTACTATTACTATTAAGAACATATGTTAAATTGACTTCAAAAATAAAATTTAATTTTACATCTAGAAGCGATAGGTTCGTATTTACTTGATGTTGTGGGCTAGCCAGAAACAAAATTCTTCTACATCCAATCCTCTTGCTTGGGCCAACTTTAGTGAAAAATAGGCCTCATACACTTGGCCCATGTAGAAGAAGCTTATCGCCTGTTGGCAATGATTGCTTTTTATATACTCACCCGTCGTGTGGAAGAGAGAAAAAAGATCAGTCATCTGAGAGAAAGTTGCAAATTAGAGGTATAGATATTTCGGAGGTAATTTTTTTTATTTTATTTCTGATTTCTCTAACAATTTTTGTTTATTATTTTATTGATTAGTTCATTATAATTCTTTTTGTGATGACTTATTTGTAATTTATGTGTTTAATTTGTCCAGTGCCGATCACGATATCGTTTGTGTTTTGATTCAATAGATTTTATTAATATAGTGTTGACTGGGTTAGACTTATCGGCTAATTGTTTGAGCGATCGATGATTTGCATGATTACTTTTTAAAAATAAAAATAAAATTAACGTTGTTTCATGTGTGTTTTCTTTATAATTAACTGTGATTAGATTTGCTGCCTTGTGTGATTGATGTGACTAATTGCCTATTGATTGCAGTTAATCTGATTTATTACTAAATAATGAAATATATTTAGTTTGGGTGTAGAATTCTGAATTTCTTAAATTCAAAACCCATTCCAATTTAGAGGCAAACAATGAAAACATTTTAATTATTTTAGTCACATATCTTTTATTCATAATTTAAATCAACCAAATTGATAATCGAATTTAGGGGAATGTCAATTTAAATTTCAAGGTATGATTTTGTATCCAATAATACAACTTGACAGTACTTGTACCTTTTATCGGCTGCCTTTTACTTTTAAGAATTTATTTTACTTTTATGTGTAATTTTAATCAACCCGATTGATAATGTAAATTTTTCATCCAATAATGCAACTTGAGAGTACTATTACCTTTTATCTGCTGCCTATTATATTTTATAAAGTAAACTTATTGATTTGCCGTTGTGTGGATGTAGGTTTAAAATGATGGGTAGAAGTTATAGTTATAGTCCGGTCACCACCAAGGAATTATCTAAGCAGCATGCATCGAAGTCCTAGCCCAAGGGGTCGCTATGGAGGCCGTGGCAGTGATGGTCCTACTAGTCTCTTGGTCCGCAACCTTCGACATGACTGTAGGTATGTATTGACGAAAAAACATGGTATCCGTCACAATAATTGCTATTTGTTGTTTTTCTTACATGTTCTATTTTACATATTGATTGGGCCAAGGGAATAAAAGGTATATGATTTTGTTGTGTTAGAAGGTTATGTGTGCGCATGTATCACTGTTTAAGGTGTATGCTTAAGATCAGCAATATTAATTTTCAAGGTGAAGAAGTATATTTTTCTTTATATTTACCCCGGGTGAAAAGCCTTGTTATTCTAAGTTACATAACAATGGGAGTCATATATAAAAACAACCAACACTTGCTCTGACTGTCAAAATATTGTCAATCGGATTTGAAAGATTTGTATTGGGAATAGATTCCTGCAAAATGAACAATCACCTTAGAATGTCCACCCGGGATTGCCCTGATGGTTTTGATGCCCCCAAGTTTTAATTAGAGAAATATATTGGGTGGCCAGGCGACTTCCTCTCTGAAATATTTTTCCCTCCAAGATTTATCTCTATTTGTATGCCACATCCCTAATCTACTTCCTTGGAATGCTCTTTCGTCAATTGTGTTTATGATGTTTCCCTGGATGATTCCCTTCTTTAACATGCTTTCTATGTTAATAATGCCGACACCTAGCTAATGTGCATTTCTGAATACTCTTCTTTAATGAGACAATACTTGACAGAATTGCCAATTTTACTCTTCTACTCTTAAACAAGCACTTATTCATCCATGACAAAACCTGATGCTTTTACTCTTAAACAAACAGTTTCCACTGCGTGGTAAAGTAAATATTTATTGCGTCTCTCATCTGGAATTTATTAGGGGTTCAGTTTTTTGGCAATTAATTGACTAAACCCTTTAGTGTTCTAATATGTAATACTATAAATTTGAATATACTTTAATATATTTTTTTAACTAAATTGAAATTGAATATAATACCACTTCTATAACTAACTGAAATTAAATATTAGCTTTTAGTGGAGTGAACTTTGGGGATTTGTTTTGATTTCTTTCAGTTTTGTCGCTAATTTTTGTGAATTTCCTTTTTTATTCACAAGCTTGTATATTTGCTTGCACAGACCGGAAGATCTCCATGGACCTTTTGGGAAGTTTGGTCCTTTGAAGGATATTTACTTGCCACGGGATTATTATTCTGGGTAATCATCGGTTTACTCTTTATATGCTTGTTTGACATCTCATTTTCTACTTTACTTCTTTTTTTGAATTTGAATTTGAATTGGTTTTTGTTATAATTGCCATATGAATGCCCACCTCTATATTCTTATAGTGGTAGGTGTATTATTTTTGTCAACTACAATTGCTTTATGGAAATTTGGTTTTTTCATTGAAAGTGTTGAAGACAACAATCAAGTAATAAGAGTCTGTTCAAGATGATTAATGTACATGAAGATTGAAGGAAGTTGAGTATGAATCATATTGAAGAAGTTGAAGTCATCAAGAATTTCAACTCATGAAAACCTTGAATCTCACAAGGTTAGCAGCTGCATAAATTGCTTTACGTGAATTCTCATGCAGTGAGCCTCTGCAGGATAATTGCTTTTTTTGTTTCTTCTCTCTTTTCTTAACCTTTCTCAATTGTTGGTTACTATGAATGGTTACTATGAAAGTGGGATGGATTTTTAGGAGTCGTGTATATGTTTATGTGGTCATTTTATATCATCTGTGCTATTTTTCATCCTCTCACCACGTAAATTATGCAGGGAGCCACGTGGTTTTGGTTTTGTGCAATATGTAGAACCTGCCGATGCTGAAGATGCCAAATATCATATGGATGGTCAAATTCTTCTTGGTCGAGAACTGACAGTTGTATTTGCGGAGGAAAATAGGAAGAAGCCTCAGGAGATGAGGCAAAGAGAACGTGTTGGTTGGTTGTGGTTGGACCACTTAAATTTTATTTTTTTGGTGTATGCAGAGTAATGCATTAAAACTGATTTAACACAACTGCCTTTTCTTATCCAAACTTTATCTTACTGTATTGAATACCTTTCTTGTAATGGGGTTTTTGATTTGGGGATGCTCTTGTTATTATTAGGGGTCGATCATATGACAGGAAGCGATCCCCACAGCACTACGGGAGATCTTATTCTCACACTCCAGATTATTATTCCCCATCGCCTAGGCGGAGGAGGGATTACTCGAGGTATGTCATTAAATTGACTCTTGTTTATACTTGTTTTAAGAAAGAGTAGAAACACACACACACACACATATTATATTTAATTATCGTCCATTTAACATCCTGAGATAGGTCGATTTCGCCTCGTGGTCGGAGCTATCGTGAGAGGTCTTACTCGAGAACACTCCTTGTCACTCGAGGAGCCGGAGTGGGAGCCTTGAAGGTTACTAGTGTGTAATAATTAGAATCCAATCTGAGATGTGCTGAATATTTTAAAGTTAGCTCAACTGATGTAGAATATATGGATGGCTTGTGTTTAGTTTGTTAATTAATTTTGTGCTTGATTGTTTTAAAAAAATCGCCTACTAAATTAGAAGCTTTAGCTCAATTGTTTCTTCCATTTAAAGGCTAGTATAAAGTTCGTTTCTTCAAATTCGTCATGTGATTTGTTGATATGTATATTATTTTACAAATGCTTATAGTTTAAGACTAATGTATGTCTTATTTTTGCTGATCTTGTATTTAATGTCCTTTCTTCTCTACGTAACATGTTTTAATGATGCATTTCAGTTGAAAACCCACCATATTATATATAACAACTAGTATTATTATTATTACCAACCAAATTTGAATATATATATATATATATATATATATTCAAATTTAGTTGGTATTAATAATAGTAGTTGTTATTGATGTTAATTAAGCATATATATATATATACGGTTTGGATCTTAAGCTTACTCTTTATTCAATACATTTTGTTTACTCTCCTTTAACGACGGACCGGACCGCAAGAATACTACATCAGTTCTACAAAAATAGTTGTGTTTAGTAATAAATTTGTAGTGTTATATTTGAGGATATTAACTAATAAGCATCATCTTACTCCACAAAGCATGTGTAATCTTGCTCCACTTGACTCAACTCTGTTATTTCCAATCAGCCCACTTGGATTACTTAATTAACCAACTATTAAGTTGAAAACTCCACCATATTTATTAACGCAATTTGTCATATAGTTTGTCAATTTCGTTGGTGTTAATTTTGTGTTGTCTTCTTTTCATTAGTCAAGAATAAAAATGTACTATATCATAATCAATTAAAAGTTTGTTTGGCTAATTCGTGTTTATTCTATTTGAAATAATACCGTTTGTGGCGTTTAAACCTTTAAATGCAACCCAGCGTTTTTAAGGTAGTGTCCTCTTAACATGTGCCTTTAGGACACATGCTAAGCACATAATTCAAGAGAATATTCTCTTGAACTGTGTGCATATTCTCTTGATTTATGCACTTGCACCAAGTTCAAGAGAATATTCACATAATTCAAGGAAATATTCTTTTGAACTGTGTGCTTAGCATGTGCCCTAAGAGCACATGTTAAGAAATTTCTTCTTAAATATGTGACGTTTAAGGTTTTTGAAAGAGAGGGAAAACGTAATTTTGAAAAAATAGGAGAGAATTAAAGAGAGTATTAAATGTTAGGGACAATTAAGTAAATAATGTAATCAATTCTCCTAAAAAGCCTAGAACATCATACATTTAGGAACAAAAAAACTATCCTAAAACGTCACATACTAAGAAATGGAGAGAGTAAATGTAAAACACGAACAAAATTCTTGAATATATATTTTGATGAAATTTACAAATGCACCAACACCAGAAGATGAACAAACAAACGCAACATTCCTATCTTTTATGGTGCCTTCTACGCAGAATAAAAATAGAAAAACATCATCTTATATGTATTTTCAGGTAGTGGTTAATATGAAATTAATTTTAATAAATTGACCAATACAGTATTATACGCAAGCGGGAGAAAAATACTATCTTTACGTATCAGTACTGTATTGTACAATTGACCAATTTAACACTTCATGATAATCGAATCCGTATTTTTTATATTTTCACATAATTTTCTCAGATAATTTAAAAAGTATGGAGTATATACTTTTTACCTTCTAATTCAATAAAAAGGGGCAAAACATAAAATTTCGCATAATCACTGCCCTATTATTGCCAAAAAGATACATCTGCCATAAAAACGAGAAATCAGTACATACTTTACCAAAAAAAAAAGAAAAAGCACATCAATGAAAATTATATGTTCTCGAGGGGAACCCGGATAGTACTCGGGTCAACTCAAATCCCAAAAGAGTTTCGAATATATTTTCTCACATATCCATTAAAATGAAAGGAAAAACAAAAAAAAACAGAAAAGAAGGTACTAGATCTCCACGCAGCAGCCTGACTGCACAAACGACGAGAACTCATCAGGGACTTCCATCTTGACTAATTTACCATTTTGCCCTTCCTTTTTCTCCACCAGAAAGAATCCTTGTGGGGCACCCTGGTATTCCGACCCGGTTACCAGGCACCGATCACCCAAATTCACCCCGCATACCCCAACTCGGACCGCCGAGTTAGACTCAGCCCAGGAAATTAAATCCACATTATTTTTGCCCATGCCCACACACGACCTCGGGCACTGATTTACCGTCCACGCGTCCTCAACGCGCCGCCACTCGCCGCTTTCGGTATCATAAGCCTCCGCGCTGCTCTTAAACCTCCCCTGACTGTCCGTATCGTATCCGCTCACAACCCAGAACTCGTTCCCCATCATAATGCCTTGACACTCGTCTCGCTCGTCACTCATCCGAGGCAACTCAGTCCACTCGTCCGCCCTCAAATCGTACACCCACGCCGAATTCAACGCGTTCTTGCTGTCATCATGTCCTCCGGCAACGAAAACCCTTCCGTCCGCCACTCCGACGGCGAAGAACGACCGGCTAGAAGGCATATCCTTGCACTGAGTCCACCTCCGAGTCGTGAACTCGTACACAAACACGTCCTTAATCGGTTCCCAACTCACCGGGTCCCATCCACCCATCACCACCAGTTTCCCCTCCGAGCTCGCCACCTGACAGAACAACGGCAGCCCATTTGGGTACTTCGGAACCGGATCCACCCGGTCCCAACTCCTAGCAATCGGATCGAAAACGGACACGCCGTACCTCGGCTGTCCGGCCAGTTTCGACCAAGTAGACTCGATTTGAACGGGGAGAGACTGGATTAAGCAGGCAACTTTCCCGGTCTGGCCGGAATTTTTCCTGTGGTAGTAAAAATCAGTGCTCTGGAGCAGCTGCCGCCAACGGTGGCAGACTTGGGATCCGACTCGATGGGCAGAGAAGTGTAACCGAGTCAAGCACTCGAGCGCGAGCTCTTCGGGTAAACCCGGAAGCAACTCAGTGAATTCTTCTTGTGTCATTGTTTCTAGAAGGTTTTGGTGTTTGAATTTTGTAAGAAGATAACAATTTGGGAACGCACTTTATGTATTTGTAGTGCGGACGAGGAGGGGACAGAAAATGCAATATATGTGCTCCAGCAATGAAATTGTGACACGTGTCGTACACTGGTTAGAGCTCACACTGCAATGCGCCTCGGTATTTGCTCCAGCTGATTCATTCTTTTTAAAATAGGGATGCTCATATTCGATGTAATAAAATATTTCTACTTTTGTTATGAACAAATATAACGACGCAAAATAAATAATACAAATACATAAAATAATCTTGAAATTTATAGATACACATTCATCTATATCTATAACGAATTGATATTTTTACAAATAAAATTTAATAATTTCGCAATATTTTTTCTTAGCGTGAGATGGATCCCACTTATTATTCGTCCGAGAAATAACTTGCAGAATTATCAAATTTACTTGTGATTATATCAATTCTCTATCTGTATCATAAAGAGATCATATCGCTTTTTGTAATTTTGAATGGCCCTTTATTTATTTCAATTTTTTATATTTTATTATTATAATTTTTAAAAAAAAGTTATTATGTGATATTTTTAAACTAAAAAATAACAAGATTTATTAATAGTATAATCATTAAATTTATATTAATAATATTTTTTTAAATAATTTATAATATCAATCATCAAGATTATTAAAAAAGGTAAATAATAATTTATCACATGAACGGGGCAAATTGCATAATATTTTTGTTTTGGTCTCCCATTTTGTCATGCCTTGTTACTTGGGACTTTAAAATCAGGGGTTAAAGTGGAAGCTCAAGAGTAGTCAATTTTTAGACAGAAAGCTTAGACAAAAACAAAAAGACAAAAAGAAAAGAAAAAACCCATGTGTTTGCTTCTCTTCTTTTCTTTTCTTTTCTTTTTTTGTCTATTAAAAATTCATGACAAGAAACTGAATTAAAAATTGATTCGTCTTTTTTTTTTCTTCTAGCAATTTTCAACCTCACGTATAGATATTGAGGGTTTTATTCATGTTGACAGTGAAAATAGATTCAATGAACATAAGACTAGAAGACAACATAACATGATAAAGATGGAAGACAGTAAGTTATTTTTTTTTTATTTGATTTTTTTTTTTTTGAAATTGGTTAGCACGAAGTTAACTTTGATCAATTGACTAATACAGTGTTGACATACGACAAATGAGTTTATCTTTCTTCGCGTATCAGCACTGTATTGATCAATTGACCAATAACTTCATACTATCCGGATCTTTTTTCCCCTATGTTTGGACAAGGGACATTAAAAAAATCACAAAAACATTTTAAAAGATATTTCTATGGAAAAATATTTTGTGAACTCCAATCAAGTAAGTACATGATTGTGGAATAAAATAAAAATAAAAAGATAAAAAAAAGGAGATACAGAGAGATGACAAAGGATGGATGGATGGTCCAGCTGTTTGTGAGGATAAGGGTTGGCAAAATGTGGGGCCAGGTAGGTCCCACATAACCCGGTCCAGTTTAATTTGGGTGGACATGTGATGTTAGACTCGGGTACGTTATCGGATGGATCCAATGCATTGATTGTACTTGTAGCCTCGAACCCACCAATAAAGCCCATATATAATTAAAAATAATGCTACTATCACATAATAAAGCTTACATAAAGCTCACATATTGCAGGGTGGTACCTATTGATTTGTTATTGACATAGCTCACTTAACTCAACAACAAATCAATGAGTATCACTCATGCAGCATGTGACCTTTATGTGAGCATTATTATGTGATAGTAGCCACGGACGAAGCCAGGATTTATTCTTGAGGGGGGCCAAAAAAAAATTTAACAACATAAAATATATTCATCACTAAAAAGTAAAATTTCACCATTACAAAATATATTTTTACTAAAACAAAAATAATGTAGTAATAGAATTTGCTTTAACAAAGACAATAAAACATAACAAAAAAAGTCTTTTAGAACATATCAAAATTTCGTCAGACCTTGGGGGGCATTGACCTTACAAAATTTTTAAATCAAACCAAATATACAAATAAGTCTTATAAAATTTTCAAACCTTGAGAGTGAATTTTATAAATTTTTCAAACCACGGCCCCCCAATATACATGTGGCTTCGTCCCTGATATGAGCATTACTGTAAAGGATGCCATGCCATGCCATGCCACGCTGGATGGATAAAATAAAAGCAAAATCTTACGTTCCTCTCGTCCTGATAAACTTTGGGTGGAGGGGGCGGCGAGATTAAGATTTAAGACGCACGAGATCTTCTTTTTCGTTGTTTGAATTGAAATTTGTTTAAATATATTTTCTCCGTCCCGAAATAAACGTTTTATTTAGTTTTGATACGTTGATTAATATAATTTTTTTTATCTAAATTATCTTTTTGATTACTTATTAATTGAAGTATTTCTTCACTTTTCTATGACCCTAATAATTACTTACCCACATTATTTAATTTTTTAGATTAATTTTTTTATAACTCTCACATTTTCAATAAGTATATTAAATAAAAAGAGATGTTATAGTAAAAGTGGTATACTATACACCAATTCCCAATATAAATATTTTCATATTTATTCAATTTTTAATAAAAGTTGAGCAAAAATATTATGAGGGTATAAGAGAAAGAATATAATAAATATAGCTACTAATATAGAAATAGGACATTTATTTTGGAACATTCTAAAAAAGAAATTAGAACATTTAATATGGGACGGAGGAAGTATTTATTTTTGTGTATTTCTTTTTTAAATTTATATATTTTATTTGGGTATTTTTGAAGTTTGATTCATTTACCAATGAGAATAATTCTTCGTTCTTATTCTAGAATTTTGTAATAAAAAAATAAATTTCTATATTTTTAAAAGAAATTTATAAAGAAAAAGATGAAATTTTGTCTACATTTTAAAAACAATCAATATGGTAATCACTAATACCATTTGGGAATAAATATTAAATAAGATAAAAATAGGGGAACCTTACCGGTATATACACATATTGGAATAAATCTACACTAATCATTAAAATAAAGAATAATGATACAGACAAAATTTATTCTACAACTGTTTTATAATTTGTTGATATGGCATATTACACCTCAGTTTTTATGTGTGGCCGAAGACTACATTGAAGCAATTTATTCAACAATATGTTGAGATGGAGTATGCCACATAAGCAAATTGTAAAATAATTGTAGAATAAGTAGTGTCTCTAACATTACTCTAAAATAAAATGAAAAAAAGAACTAATATTTCCACATGATCTCTCTCACATTAATAGAGAATGGGCCCCACCTTCATATAAGAGAGACTCATGTAAAAATATCAATTTTTAATAAAAAAAAATATAACATGAATCAGTAAGGGTATATTTGTCTAAAAAATATGTCATGTCTATATAATTTTTTGTCATGTTAATACCGCCTCTCTAACTTTTAACTAGTATGCGATAATTAGAATTATTTTATTTTATTTTCAAATTCTCATTTTAGACTGTACAATATAATCTTATAATCAAGTACGAGAGCAAAATAAATTCGCAGAATTGAACCTAAAACTTAAAGGTCACAGTATCCCAATTGACAAAGAGTTCGTCGACTAATAATTATAACTTTTTATATCGAATTTAGGTTTTTTAAGATTTTAAATTAATTATGGAGAAAATCAAAAATACATATATCTATTTTGGAATATAGAGATTGATAGTCTAGAAGTACCCCCTCTCCATTCATTAATTCATTGGTGGTGATATTTTAATATGAAGATGGACAAGTGGGGATCCAATTGACGAAGACGACGGAGTATACCACACTGTGTTTTGTTTCTCTCTCGCTATTAATTAATAATCCCACCCGGCACCCGCGCCGTCTCAAATGCCACTAGGTTTTAAGTTGACAAATCGTGGAATTGATTTTTTGTTTTTGTTTTTAGATCAAACACCCTACTGATTAAAATATATTAAAATTATAAATTAATTCCACGATGAAAATATTATAATATAAAATTATCATTTCAAACAAAATAATTGATAATCAAGAAGATGGTCAATTGTATTAACAGCGGGTAGACACCGTATACATTCTTAAAAATAGTCTTATTCTAAGTAATAACAGAATATATACAAATATGTACAGTTTTTCAATACGAGCAAGGGAGGACCGGTTATCAAGATGTCACGCCCAAATTTGAACAATCTGTATTCAACGATCCACACACGAAAAAGATTCTCTTGAACGAAGGAAAATCTCCCAACCAGAGAAACAAAATCTCCCATGAGATAATAATGAAATTTTCTCACAAAAAAGAGATAAATTAGTTATATCGGTAAGAAAACAAATCTAACAAAAGAAAAAAACAAACTTCACAAGAAGGAAGAAATTATTACAACATAAGAAAAAAGATCTAGGGCGAGTGGTTAGCATGAAGTTAACTTTGGTCAATTGACTAATACAGTGTCGACACGCAGGCGGGAGGTGATCTCTCTCTGTGCCTGTCAACACTGTATTGCTCATTTGACTAACTTACCATGAAGTTAATTCCATGATAATCGAATCCAGATCTAGGGGTGTTTCCAAAAAAAAGGAGAGCTCTCTCCATATCTAAGATGAAAGTTATAATTTTTTGGGATTGACATTTATATATATGCACTAAAAAAATTTTAAGCTTAATTTTGGATAATTGTTTAAAATTACTTTAAATATGAGATAATTGTGATCTTTATTTCATAATTGAGAAACGATTTATATCTGGTAAAATTTATAACATCAATTCCGACCAAGTGAAAGAAGGGCAGAACCATAATTTCATGTCGAGAGAATAAGAAATTCTGGCAAATAATTATAATATTAATATAATAATTAATACTACATCGGTTTCACAAGAACATAAAAAATAAAAAATGTATTTTTTTTGTATGTTTACCCCTAATATATTAAGTTGTTAATTTAATGTGGTGGCATAATAATGAAATTAGAATGACAAATTTGATAATATTATTTCATTTTTCATACTACTATAATTGAAAAGTGTAATCTTTTTATTTAAAAATATAACTAAAAATTGGTAAATAAGACCTTTTTTGTAACAGATAGAGTAGTAATTTGTAAAACTACAAAAAAATTTTTAATATATATCATATTTCTTTAAGTGATGGTAATATATGACTATAAAACATTTTTTTCAAGTCACGAAATGCATCTATGTTACATTTATTAAAGATCTGCAAATGTATTTCTTAATATACAAAATTATTGAGTCTATCATAAATAATGATTAAGATATGTGTCTAAAATAATAAATCACAAGAAATATCAAAATAACTTGTACGTTTTAAAAGGTGAACAATTAAAAAGTTAATAATAAATTTATGAATGAGTCTTTTGGCATATATATTAATATATATTTTGTATATTTTACATAAGATAAAAAATTATTGAGAAATTTAGAAGGGATATAAGTGAAATTCTAAAGAATTTTAAGGGTATAAGTGAAAATTTTAGAAAATCGGGTGGGTGTCATGACCTTCCCCGGCTAGGGGTCTAAACGAGTCGAACAAAGAGATGTTCGAATTTAAATCAAAAAATTAAATTCATACTCGAATTCGACTCGAATTCGAATTGTATTTTAAAAATTATACTCAGATTCGACTCGACTCGAATATTTATTATTCGAATTTGATCCGACTCGGAATGAATTATATTCAAACTACTCGCGGGCTTTAAATTCAAGCTTGAATTCAAATCTCCACATTATAACTCGACATATAATAAATATAATTATAAATTAAACTTGTTATTTTACTTAGAAATGAGAAAATATATTTACAATTACACTTTACAAATATAAAATCACAATTAAAATTAAAAACAAATCAAATAATAATAATTAATTATCCTAATTTGATATACTTTTGTATATATTATAAGAGAATATATCGAGTATCTAATCAAATTTGTATCAATCGAGTATGTATCGAATCACAATCGAGAATTAAAGTAGTTTGAATATTAAATCAGCCGAGTATAACATTATTCAAATTCTACTCGTATGTTTTTTTTTTGAATTATTTTTTATGCCCAATTTTGGATCATATTATTAATGAATCCGAGTTTTGAGTCGAGTCCGAACTGTTTGTTTTGTTTATGGTCTTATCCTCTGCCATGCCTACGGTCCGCAACAAAGTGAAAGTCTATGCAATAAAATAGAATAAATTGAGTGTGATCATTTTTTAACTTTTATCTATTTCATGTATACATATACAATACAATTATAATTCAGCAAAAAATCGCAATATATAACAAGATTATTAACAATTTAATTGCATGGATGTACGGTGCATATAAAATACATAATTATTTATAAAATATGGTGATGTGTATAAACGACTTTATAATAATAAGAAATACTTCATCTATCCAAATTTACTTGTCCTAATTTAAAAGTATACGTTTATGAAGAAAAAAAAATTATCTCCAAATTACTTATATTAATTATTTTATTATCATCTTTTTTGTTGTATTTAATCTCGTAACTCTTTTTTGAAATAATAAAATAGAGGGGAGATAGAAGAAGAAATGAGTGGAGTTATGCTTTCAAGTCAAAGTTAATACTACTATTTTTTTTAATATATGTCATGTTGTGTTTCTTTTTTCTAAAAAAAATAATGTTAAAAAATAAAGTTAGGACAAATAAAAATGTATACGGATAAATAATTAAATCTAAATCGTAAAAGAAATATACTAATTTTATAATAAAATATGAATGGCGCTCTAATGGTTAAGACTGAGGTGATATTTTGACCTTTAGATCTCAGATTCGATTTTCAATCAGTTGAGGTTCAATTTTTACTCAACTGAGTTATTTCTTCTATTATAAAAAATTTGTTGAAATAATTAAATCAAACACAAAAGTAACTCATATTTGAACTAACCTTAAATAAGTTATCTAAAGTCAAACGTATAAACTTTTTACCCATCGAAGTTTGAAGAAAGTATTATACGTTATGCATTTAATATTTCACAGAAGCAATTACCTTAACGTAATTTATTGGAGTACAATTTTATTGATAATTTTATAAATTAATTACATACAAAGTCAAACAAATTATTTATTTATTTGTTTGTTTGTAAAATTGAGGGAGTATAAGTCATACATTTAATATTTGTCATAAGCAATTATCTTGTTCAAAGCACTCAAACGTAATTTATTAGAGTAAATTTTTATGTATTGGTGATGTATACCAATAGTATTTTCAACGTAAGTTCAAATAATTGTAATTGTGGCTGCGGATTTCACCTTCATTACAAAGTAATAAAATAGATAGACAGCTAGTCATTCCATACATTACGGTCATATACTACTACTCTGGATTAAGTTATATTGGGCGATTTAAGAACGGGTTGATCCGTTAACGAATCAGCCCGTCAACGATTTTATCCGTAAATTATAAATTTCAAATAAATAATTAGTTATGTAATTTTCAATTTTCTCTCAATTATATATAGAACAGATAAACGGTTTATATTTTATGGTAACGGTTCGATACGTCGCTAAAAGTTAAAACGACGGTTCTCTAATATACGCGACGGATTGAACCGTCACCCAGTCTATCGCTAAAGGTGGTGAGCAAGATATATAGGATCAAGGAGTATGCTCTTGATCCTTTCCGTATATATATTAACAGGGACGGTGCCAGGAATAAAAATTAGGACGGGCTAAAAATATTATAATGTCAAAATTGTACATTTGAGCTGGGAGGACCAAGGATATTGTAATGCCAAAATTATACATTCGAGCTAGGCTGGCCTAGGCTATTCCAACTTATTTACTTTGGCTCCATAATTATATAGTATATTTACTATATAAAAAAAAAATTGGGTCGGGCTATAGCCACAAAAGCCTACTCATGGCTCTGCCCCTATATATATATTGTATTACACAGTCGCTTATGACGACGTTTTTTTTGGCTTATAACTGTCGTCATAAACTAGAATAACTATAGCGACAGGTAAACCGTCGCTAAAGCGTCGCTATAGTCCTAAAAAACTATTGTCATAAACGATTGTGTATTACACAACTATATATATATATATAGGGTCAGTCTCTCCAGCGAACCATAAAGAGCGAACTAAAAACGAATTGGCTATAGCGATGATTTTTTCCGTAGCTATAACATAGAAAACTGATTTTTTATGTTATAGCGACAAAAAAACCGTCGCTATAGCCAGTTCGTCATTAGTTCGCTCCCTATGGTTCGCTAGAGAGACGGACCCTATATATATATATATATATAAAGCCCATAACATGCATGTTCAACATATTACGCTTGAGATAAGGTCCCATAGATTGTTAAATAAATAAAAGCATCCCCCCTTTCCTAACATCTACATTTGCTGGCCCATGTATTTAGTTTAGTAAGACTTATTGAAATGAATGGTTAGAAAGTAACATGTTGTTGACTAAGTTCATTAAATTACTTATTATTTAATTACATTATTAATATTATTACAAGCCAAAAGTCTATATTTAAATTTCTTCACGACAATTACTACTAATATCAGACATATTTATTGTATTTGCCACTAGACTCGAAATAGGGTCGCTAGACAGGCAGCCTAGAATTATTGATTATTAAATCCTATTTTTGTTTTAAATTAAATTTGTTTTTTGAGAATATAATTTTCGGTTATCTTGGAAGATATAATGATATTGACTTGTTTGGTTGCGCTTTATGGGATAGGAATGCACTGTCACCACACTATTTGTCTGTACCCAAGCCAAGCCAATATATTATAGATTCTTCACTTTTTTCTGAGAGTTCCTGAAATTATGCTTCTATTGGACTGTTTTTAGTCAGCAACGAAACAATAATCCTAGGGGTAGGGGGTAGTGGGTAGGGGGAACTTTCGATCCAAAAATTATTATTATTAACTTTTTTTTTATTTTGACTCCAAAAAAATATATATTATTTCTTTTAATTAAAATTTTTATAGAATTAAGTAATTTAAGTGTAATTTGAATACATATAAAAAATAGTGTTGTACAGTCTGTACAATATTATTTTATTATGTATTCAAATTATACTTAAATCACTGAATTATGTAAAATTTTTAATTAAAATAAATACTATATATTTTTTGAAAATCAAAGCAAAAAAATAAAAAATAAAAATTAGACCGGTTGCTAGACCGATTAGAAGTTATCGGTCCCCCACGCCACCCCCCCGCACCCCCACGCCCACCCCCACCCCCACTCCCGAAAAGGACAGGCAATGAAATAATATTATATTCATAAGGTTTAATGAAATAGTAAAATAAAAACATATTATGACAAATTAATGAAAATAAAAAATTGTTAGCAATAAACTATAGTTGTCACAACCAATTAATTTTGGGAATTTGAAAAAAAATGTGAGAGAATTAAAAAAAACATATCTTAATGAACAGAAGTTTAATTATTTAAATTTATAAAAATTACTATTAAAAATAAATAATGCTAAAATACATAGAGTTTTTTTTTAATTTCCCAAGGTATTCCAATGCTCACACTTTAAACTTATCGAAATCGAGACATATTGCTTAAACGACTAAAATTCCTTCCACTCAGGCCAACTTTGATTGATCTGAAATACATGTAGTTGATAATTTAAAAAAATAAAGTATATTTTTAGATATTTTCTTCCTTGTAGAATTTTTCAATTTCTAAACATATCCTAAAGTAGTCTTGAAAGGATCCAATATTAATAATGAAACAAGTGAGGATAAGGATAGTGGGGCTTGTTTGGCTGCATTATTTTATCTACGACCACATTATTATTTCAATAAGTCTTGGCCGACATGGAAATTGGACTTGAAAATTGGACATTTCTAATTTATTTCTTTGTTTTTTGGTTTTTGTTGTGACTCTTAAAAAATATATAGTAATTATTTTAACTGGAATTTTTACAAAAAAAAATATTTTAGGTGTAATTTGGATACATATACAAGAACAGTGTTGTACAGTCTGTATAACACTGTTTTTGTATATGTATCCAATTTATACCTAAAAAAAATTTTTTTTGTACAAATTTCTGTTGAAATAAATACTATACATTTTTTAGAAGTCTAAAACAAAAACTAAAAATAAATAAATTAAAAATATCCAATTTTCATGTCTCATTTCCATTTTCCCATAGAAGGACTCTTATTATTTTGGTCGTGTTGGTAAGGATGGATGTGACATTTGCCGATCTTCATCTTAATAATTATAGATTATTTTTAAAAAAATTATTTTAGTTATAATGCAGGGTCCCAGTTGGACCCCCTATTCCTATTTTTGTGATATGCTTGAACCTCACCATCAACATAGATACAGATAAAATCCAAGTAGGAGAAATAGTTTGTAAGAAAAATGGAGCACTGGCCAGTGGACAATGGTGATGGGACTGCTTCAACAAATTGATACTACTTCACTCCAGTTTTAAGGTACATTCTTAGTGAAATCAATTAAAAATGTATTTTATTATATATTCACACAGAAACAATCCGGTCAAATCTCGAGTCCGGAATAAATTTTGTGTCAAATTTCAAGTCCGAATCGAATCAAATTCATCCAAATAAAGTCTTAAACCACTGACTCAATAGTATCTTATTGGGTCATCTTTTAGCCACCACAAACTCACCCAAAACGTCCGTCATGACTTGAAGGTACTACTGATAGTAACTTTATTCCTTATGTAACACAGATAAAATTTTCCAATATCTTTCGATGTGAGATTGGGGTGTTACAACTTACGCACACTGTGAGTTTAAATTTGATACTCGGACGAACAGTGTATACACGATGACGTTTTATTCGAATATGAGTAATTTTATCCATCGTATGTATTGAATTAACGATGTGTTATTATATTAATACCGCTCGTGTATACATTAATTGTGTGTGAAGTTTTAACTTATTAAATAATGGTGGCAATTGGCATGACAAACAAATTATGAGTATAAATTTAAGAATATTATGTTATTTTATGCTGCTATATATCCCTATTATTTTGCTGCATAAAATAAAGGGTTAACAAATGAAAAAACTACTATTATTTATAGAGCAGAATAGCAGATATGGATTACTGTATTCTTGGAACTCAAAATACATAGAATCAATGGAGATAAGGTTCAAAGTTGCAAGACCAATTATGTGAAAATCAAGTTGTACAACTTGCAAGTAGTTGCAACCTTTAGACAAGCTCTTCATCCAAATGGGGGCGGCTTGGTGGGAAAGTCTTAAATTTAAGAGCTCTCCTCTTGAGTGAAAGGTAAAGGGTCAGGTTTTCACCTAACAAAATTATCGTTTTTTTGGAAGACCTGAAATTTGGAACGTAACATGGCTTGATCAAATATAAAATACTACTAATATATAGCAAAAAGAAAACAAAAAATTTGCTTCAAATTAGTCTAAATAGAATTTTATCTACTCTTTTTTTTTTTTTAAAGTACTACATACTTAATTTTTATAAAATTTTAACAAAAACCTTGAGGGACCATTAATTTATACTTAATTTTAAGCAATTTTTAAAATTTTAATACTCAATTTTTATAAAATTGTTTAATTTTTTAAATTTTTATCAAAAAAATTTAAACTTGTAATGTTAAATTTTTTTTCCTTTTCAAAATCTGTTCCGAACCTAAACTCGCTTGATATCTTTTCTTTATGAATAAATTATTTCTCGTGAGCCGCTTGATGATTTTGTGTCACGCTTTTGTTTCCTTCCTCTTTTATCATTATAATTTTAATTATATTACTGCTTTCATCTCAAATTAAATGTTCAGTTTTGACTCTTTTTTTAATTCAAATTATCTTTTTTAAAAATTAATAAGTAAGCATATATAATTGTAAATATCTAGGGTTTACAATGCAACACTATTAATAAATTTAGACTTCGAATATTGGGTTAGGTTAGGTTAGGTTAGGTTGGGGTGGGGTGGGGTGGGGTGGGGTGGGGTGGGGTGGGGTGGGGGAACGGGGGTTTGCAACAATGCAATTATAAAGGATTTTTCATAAGTATTATTACGTATATATTGTGATAAATTTATGTTAAATTTTAATTGATAAACTTATGAGTATATGTAATCAGTAATAATTAAAATAAGGTCCTATTTATTATTACACAGAGATTCTAAAAAAATTACTATTACTATTTATTTATGTAATTGATAATTAAATAATTGATTTAACCATTTTTTAATGTATATCATTTTCCTTTTTCCTTTTCAATGCATGTGCCTTGACTTTAGAGAGAGATGTGGACCATCTCTTAAAAGTTAAGAAGCATATGTGCCGGGACTAAAAAGTCTAACTAATAAATTAAAACAAAATGATTATACATGAAACTTTAAAAAAAAAATATAAGAACTCTTCTGTACGGACAGAAAAATTAAATCAGAGTGTATTTAAATTTTAATTATTTATATTTTTACCCTTATTAAAGATAAAAATATAAATAATTTAAATTCAAATGGTCCAACTTTAATATTCACGTATCATTTTTGAATGTATAAATATGAGTAGTCCATATGATATAGACACAACAATTTTATTTAAAAACAAACAATTTAAGGATTCAAAAGCATACGGGGCATCTTTCCTTATTTTTTGCACCGCCATTAGATTCTTACAACCAAAATTAGCTATCATGCACAATAAATAAATAAATAAATACCATTTCAACTTTATCTACAGTTGCAACAACATTAACCAACTAGTTATGTTATTGTCCTTTAGATTTGTTTAAACATGTGACAGAGTGTTTAGATTCAATTATATAACCAATCACATGCTTTTTTGGGCCTCCAAGTTTGAGATAGTTTATAATTCCATGTTCTAGAGAATTTCAAACTTATATATATGGATACGTTTTTTTCAGCGAATCATAAGCAGCGAACTAAAAATGAATCGGCTACAGTGATAATTTTTTCGCTGTTATAGCATAAAAAGCCGATTTATTATGCTATAGAGACAGAAAAAGCCGTCGCTATAGTCAGTTCGTTTTTAGTTCGTTCTATATAATTCGCTGGAGAGACTGACCGTATATATATATAATATTACCTCCATTCCTTAATATATGTCGTTTTAGATAATTTTATTTTTTCATAATTATGTGTTGTTTTATATAATTCATGATAATTAACTACAATCTTTTCAAAATTATCCCTTATGAGAAAATATTATAGATGAGAGTGAAAATATGAGATAACAATGGTAATTATGATAATTTAAGGGTATTATAGACAATTGATATTATATTAAATATTATACAATTATTTTCGTAATTGTTGTGCATAATTCTAAACAACATATATAAAGAACGGAGGGAAGTAATACTAGTTGGCAATTTCTTACCCATTAATTTAATTGGTAGTATGTGGTTTTGAATAATTTCATGTACGTGGTTTTGCTAAAACGTATATATGAATTGATTCACAAGTAAAATTATTAGTTTCATAATATTCTTTTAATTGATATTAATTTTAATATAAACAATTATAATTATTAATATAAACATAATTAATTATTATATTTGTCGCTATCAAAACATATGTCATTTAAATTAAACGACATAATATTTAACAGTAAAATAATGAAAAACAAAATGCTAATATACCATCAATAAAAATACAAAAAATTGTTATTAATAAATGAATTTACGTATCTATAATCAAGTTTAATTATGGATGTATGCCACAACTTCCCTTTCCCCTGCTATATACGTGTAGGCTCCGTCCCTTAATATAAATTATTTTTGAGTTGTATATAAATATTAAGAAAATAATTATATAGCATTAAATATAATATCAATTATCTATAATTTCTTTAAATTCTCATAATTATTATACTTATCTCATATTCTCTCTCATCTATAATATTTTTCTATGAAGGATAATTTTAAAAAATATTATAGTTAATTCTCTTGAATTATATAAAACGACAAATAATTAAAAAAAATATAAAACAACAAATATTAAGTGAGGGATGGAGTATATAAAATGGGAAATCATATAGACAGATAGATTAATCTTGACGGCGTTTAATAATGCACAATTTTCTGTCTAAGTCTTTCTATATTAAGTACTCCATACCATACTACATACTATAATTATAAACTGATTCAATGTTCCTTAAAGCAGCCGGCGGCTGAACCGACTAGTCGTTGGTTCTCATAAGCAGGATTAATTATCACATTAGATTGTAATCTCATTTCTTATTAATTAATAATTGAACGATTGACCCCGCAGCTTGCTAATTTAATTCCAAGTTCTACACAATTTCAGACTTATAAATTAATTAAATTCTCATTCCTTTACGGACTGGTTATCATTAGTCTGGATTCTTCTGATTACCTATTAGTCTGGGTTCTTCAGGAACACGTAATATATATATATATATAATCCGTTTTTTCAGCGAACTGGAAGGAGCAAACTAAGAACGAACTGGCTATAGCGACGGTTTTTTCCGTCGCTATAGCATAGCGATAGAAAGCCGGTTTTTTATGTTATAACAACGAAAAAAACAGTCTCTATAGTCGGTTCGCTGGAAAGATCCGGATTATATATATATATATATATATACACACACACACATATAGGATACTGATTTAAACAGATACTCCCTCCGTTCCTTAATACAAGTTATTTTAGATAAATATTTTTGTCTCTTAATATAAGTCGTTTGAGAATTTCAAATAACCATTAATTGTTTAGTTTTTAATATTACCCCAAGTATTAAATATAACTTTGATTTTCTCACTATTCTCTATCTAATAAATAATACTCTATTTTTCTAATACAAGAGCAATATAGACAATTGATATTATATTTAATATTTTACAATCATTTCCTTAATATTTGTGCACAACCCTAAAATGACTTGTATTAAGGAACGAAGAGAGGAGTAAGGCTAGAGACGCAACTTATTCTACAGCAATTTTATAATTTGTTGATGTGGCATATTCCACCTCAGCATATTGATAAACGAATTGCTTCAATGTAATCTTTGGCCCACATAAAAGTTGAGGTGAAGTATGCCACATCAGCAAATTGTAAAAGAATTATAGAATAAGTTGTGTCTCTAGCATTATTCCGGAGAGAGTAATTGTTATAGACTTTATTCCAACAAACGCATTTTTCACCGTCTAATGTGAAATCTTACAGGCGAGGCGAGATTAACTCCAGTCGCTACTCTTAGCAATGGCAGACAATTCTTTTTGTTACCTTCCTCTACCTCTATTCCTAGTAGAGGCATAAAGAAATATCCTAAATACTCTCACTTTAGTTATATTTAAATAGTTTTAATATATTTATTTGTATAAATAATTTAGGGAACCAATATTTTCACATAAAAAATTGATATTTTCACATAATCCCTCTCACATGAATAGTGAGTGGGTCTCTCCTCAGTATGAGAGAGACTCGTGTGAAAATATCACTTTCTATAATTTATTAAGTAATAAAATTGAACATTGTCAATTATATTTAATATTTTTATTCTTTATAAATAATTTTTTAATTATTAAAATTTAAAAATTTTAATTATATTCAATGAACATTGTCAAAGTAGCATGCTAAAGGTTATTTTTTATGTGAATTTAAGGGGAGAGCAAAAATCGAATTTCCAACTGAAACTGCACACAAAATCACAAAAATCACACTCAAAAAATCGCACCGACAATTTCGGTGACACATTGTGGTTTTTTTTATTAGAAATCGCACCCCTTGCGGTTGTGATTTTGGTACACAAATCGCACATTTTAAGGAACCACATTCGTTTAAAGTTCTAAATTCTTTAATATTTCTCATGTTTTTGTGTATGCTTTAGAGTTATTTATGTTCTATTTAAATATATTTGTAAATTTAATTTTAAAATAAGTAATTGCGCATGGTTTAAGACTTTAAATTTGAAACAATGGTTGTATTAGAGTAATGTATGTATCTTCAAACTTTGTATGGTACTAATTAAATTTTAACTTTTTAATTAATTTGAGGAATTGGAAGTTTTGAATTAATTTGTGATTATTTTCAATAATTTGACTTTTTATAGTTAAGTATTTTTTACAACACCAAGTCAAAAATATTTGAGATTTATTTAGAATTTATTAAGTATATGACACGAGTGGTTGCCAACACAAGTTCATTGTTGAAAACTATGCTAAAAATAGTGTAGTTTCTATGAATTTTTTGGAAATAAATAATACACATGTATATAGGCCTAGATAAGATGTGGACATTTAATGGGACATTGGGTCAGTGGTCTTTGTATAACCCAATGTAATCGGAGAAGGTGGGGTTTAGGAGATAAAAGAGGCTTAAATATATTTGGGTTCCACAAAGATGACATACATATCCAGCTGAGAATAAATAATAATAATAAAAAGAGTTATTTTGACTAATGCAACCAAACAGTCCCTAACATTTTTGCTTAATTTAATTGATACTCCCTCTGTCCCTTAATATAAATCGTTTTAGAATTGTGCACAAGTATTAAGAAAATGATTGTATAGCATTAAATATAAGAATTTCTTAACATGTGCTCTTAAGGCACATGCTAAGCACATAGTTCAAGACAATATTTTCTTGAATTGTGTGCATATTCCCTTGAACTTGGTGCAAATACAGAAATCAAAAGAATATGCACACAGTTCAAGAAAATATTCTCTTGAACTGTGTGCTTAGTATGTGCTATAAGGGCACATGTTAAAAGGACCCTTAAATATAATATCAATTGTCTATATTATCCTTGTATTGAAAAAAGAGAATGTTATTTATTGGAGAAAAAATAGTTAGAGAACCAAAGTTATATTTAATACTTGGGGTAATATTGAAAACTAAACAATTAATGCTTGCTTGAAATCCTGAAACGACTTATATTAAGGGATAAAAACACTTCTCTAAAACGACTTATATTAAGGGACGGAGGAAGTATATCAACGATCTTTATTAGTCCAAAATAATTTGAAAAATAATATACATATCAACAAATATGTGACCAAGTTAAATTGCGACCAACTTGAAAATTTATGCAATAAAACAAAATAAATTAGGATACAACTATTCTTAACTTCTACCGATCTCGTATGCACATATGTCTGAAAACTTTCGTAATATACAACAGAAATCAAATAATTTTTATTGGAGCATAATGCCAATCTAATTAAAAAACCACAATAAAATCAGAATTGAGCTATTATTTTCAGTTTATGGGCCCGAGTTAATAAATTATGAGCTTGAAATGACTTGTGATGGTGAACAATTATACACTATTAAATTCCAGGAATAGCAAACCATGTGGCTTATTCCTTTATTTAGAGGCCTAGGCCCAACATGTTGGGGGTCTCCTTTATTGGATTTGGTACCACCTATTCCCCATAATCGAGGCTTGGTATGATTTGAATTTGATTTTTAGAAGCGCTTGCCGTTTGTTGGTGTTTGGGCCATTTGGGGTGCTAGACTTGTGCTGTTAACGGTTTGAGGCTTATAAGTTGTATTTATAAATTATTAAATAATTATATTTATGAATTAAGTAAATTGTATTTAAAAATATTATACAAGACTCGATCCTTGTAAGAAGAGGTGTACTCTTAAGATTAGTAGAATACTCTACAAGTTCATATACTTGTAATTGTTAAAATAAAAAAAATTGTATTGAAATAAGTTGTTTGAAAAATTAAATTAAATTCTTTCGAATTCATTTCAAGTTTAGGAGCCTAGATAATAATAGTATCCCGATCAAAGAACTGCTGAAGGGGAATAGTGTCAGTCAAGTCTCAAATTCGATCTTTCGGCTAGTTAAAAGCTCGTTGAATTTAATTTAGGAGTAAGTCGAGTCGAGTTTTGACAAAAATTCAAGTCCGAAATGAATTTTGGACAAAGTTTGGTCAATAGGTCGTTCGGTTCAGGGCCAACCGAGTTATAATATTAAAAACATATGAATAATATATAAACTATTTTATATTAATTATTACATATTTACACACCTACAATTTATATTTGTTTAACGTCTTTAACTAAAATTTAAATATTATATTTTCTTTAAAGTTATTTATTTATTTAAATACTTTTTCATTTTAACTAATCTTATGTAAATAATTTGGAGATGAGTTACTGCCATGATTATTTGTATGTTTGAAGTTTATTTTTATTTTTTAATTTTACTGATATTTTGATCTTTATAACTTGTAAAAAATTTAATATTTTTATCAATATGAGCTAATGTCGTTTTAATAATAAATTGCATTAATTTTTTGTTATTGAATTTTAGCTTATTAGTTTTAATATTTTTTTTGTTGATTTGCCTGAAAATATGCCCGAAAACTTATGAGCATATATTGAGTTTGAACTTTGAATAATATATTTGAAGTCTGAATAGATTGAGATTGAGTCCGAATCCAAACTCGTTAATATTTGAATGAATTGAGACTTGGACTGTCCTAAACCCAACTTAGTTAGCCCAATTGATAGCCCAACTAAAAACTCTAAAAATGCATCATTTTAGTGGACTCCCTTTTTTTAGGATCATGTGTAATTAATTAGTGTTAAACAACAAATGTAATCTCTAATGAGCAATCTTTTTTTGAATAAATCTATCTACACATCCAAACTGTACATCAGAAGACCTACTCAAGTGTAAAATAGTAGAAATTATTACGAGAGAAAAAATATTGTAGGAAAATGAGTGAGAAATATTTTTAAAAATTGATATTTTCACAACAAAAATAATATTTTTTCAACAAAATGGTTGCTCCGACCCCAAAATCACAGCGTTCCCATGTCACGCAGCAGAGCAGTGGGGCATAGCGGCGCCCTCGCCTGGCGCCAGTCCCGAACTAAGGCGCCTATCTTTTGACTGTTGTCAAGTAATCTCTTCCCCGCTTATTGACTTGAACCACTTACCTTTAGAACAAACGTCACTATAGATTTTATAGCGAAGGTTTTCATCATCGTTGTACATCTATAACGACACTTTTATTATGAAAATATTAAAAAGTGTTATGAAAGTATCAATTTCGATATTTTATTATCTGTTTACGCTTGTGTGCATCTTTAAATGCATAATTTAGGCGTGTACATAAATATATATATATATTTTTTAATGATGAAATAAGCTTGTTATCACGCATGTCAGTTATTTATGTGAGAGGAATCACAGCGTTCCCATGTCAAGCAGCAGAGTAGCGGGGCATAGCGGCACCCTTGCCTGGCGCCAATCCCGGACCTAGGCGCCCATCTTTTGACTGTTGTCAACTAATCTCTTCCTCGCTTATTGACTTGAACCACTTACCTTTAGAACGAACGTCGCTATAGATTTTATAGCGACGATTTTTACCATCGTTATACATCTATAACGACACTTTTGTTATAAAAATATTAAAAAGTGGTGTGAAACTACTAATTTCTATATTTTATTATCTGTTTACGTTTGTGTGTATCTTTAAATATATAATTTAGGCGTGTACAAAAATATATTTGTTTTTCTTAATGATGCAATAAGCCTTTTGTCACGCATCTCATTTATTTATGTGAGAGAAATCATGCGAGAATATTTATATTTACGGGAGAAAAGTTTCACCAGCTGTTCTTAACAATGTTACAGTTATGCCCTTACAATAAGTACTAATGCATCAGTTCAACAAGCTAACATTTTTAGCGTTCGAGGTCAGTCTTGTAATTCCAATTGGACTAGCTAGTAAAAACTTAAAATAAAATTATACTCCGTATTTGGCTCCAAAAACTGGAAATAGAAACATGTCGGCGGCGTTTTTTTGTTGTAGACGGCGTTTGGCTTCTCCGTTCAAACGACTACTTCTTCGCCCTCTCTACTTCTTCACCACCACTGCAATTACTGAGTCGAAAACGAGTCGTTCATCTCCACCTCCGATTCAAGTTCTACTCACCCAGTCAGCCGGCCGTGGGGTGTTCGCCACTCGGAGAATCGGAGCCGGCGAACTCATCCACACTGCCCAACCCATGCTCTCTCATCCTTCTCTCTCTTCAATCCACCGTGTCTGTTATTTTTGTTTCAAGAAGCTTGCCAATGGAGAAACTTCTCACCTTCGGAATCCAGTCTCATTTTGCAGTGATTCATGTCGAGAGCAAGCTAAGGTTTAGTCTAATTTGCTTTCTTTTCTCTCTCTTTATCTATGTTTGTATATCGATATCTGACTGTTCAGTATTTTTATTTAATGTTTCTTCAGTGAAAGATATAGAAGTGAATGCACAACATGTGTTTGAATTTGGGTTTCTGAGATAAATTTGTTTTCGTGGTGTATGATTGGAAGAGAACTAACTTTTTTGATTAGTATTCTTCACTCAGTAATCCAAGTAGATTAGTATAAACTTGAGAATTACTATGAATAAAAGGTACAGGGCTGGGTCTTGTTTGCATTTTGTTTTTCTCACTAGCTGCATGGTTGCAATTGTGGATGATATTCTTATTGGTTTAATTAACTATTTATTTCCTATTGTGATACAGGTTAAATTTAGTTTCAGTCTTCTAGTCTAGAATAAACAGAATTTCTGTCCAACAAATGACAAATTAAGTTTACTTTTGGTCATTGCAGTCTCGATAGTCAATTACGCAATGTTATATTGGTTTCAGGGTTTCTATGAAGTTGAGAACCAAGCAGATTGGTCAGCTTTTGATGAACACTGTCGGTATGTAATGTGCATCACAACATTTTCTTTCATTGCCTCTATTGCCAATTTGCTATACTTCCTAACTCCAAGTTTGTTAGTACATGTTGCCCCCTTTCTACCATAATATTTTCTGCTTCTTAGTTCTTATGGAACAATATATATGGAAGAAAATATGCAATGTACTTAACTTGTAGTGTGATACTCGATAAAACATCTGATGTTATAAATTCAGGTTTCTTAATGTAGAGTAAGTACTTATGTTACAAGACTAAATGGGAAAAGAATCTTTGTTAGAATTTTACATGCTTTCAAACTCTATAGATTTCACTTAGATTTCCAGTGTAAGGGGTGTCTTAAGAGGAGGAATCTATTGTTTGCGTGCATAGAAATTTGCCTGTTTTCCCACCCAATTTCACCAATTTGGAGGACTTATATAAGTCTTACCAAAAGCCTAACATTGTCATTAGATTTCAGTCACTTGCACTTGGATTCGGTGCAGTCATATATTTCAAGGGAACCCATCCCACATTTTCTGCTTCTTTTCTTGATTTCCTTGTTAGTGAAAGACCCATCATCCTTTATGAGATAGGACTTTTCAATTTTCATATAAACATTAGAAGTTGGTAAGTCAATCTAGCTGTCTTGGTCTCTGGTTCTTCCTTCTAAGTAATTTTAACGCTTCTATATCAATTAATTAAGGTATTGTACAATTTGGTGCATGAGCAGCTCCTTTCGGCACTTTTCCTATATTTAGGCCAAAATGTTATTCCTGAGAAATGGCATGTTAAAGACAATGAGATAACTTTCTTTGGGACACTGAAAAGACTGAATAATCACGTCTCTCATCACCTGGTAATTTAACTCCAAAAAAACCAGGTCTGAGACAAATGCAAACCACTCAATCTGTAATATTTTGAATCTTTATAAGACTTGTAAAGTAATCTTATATGATTAATAAAGGATGTTTTGGTGATTGAAATTATGTGTTATGTGATTAAATGTGTGTGGTTTCATTATAAGTATAAGTATAAGTATTGATTTTTTTTGTAAAACTTAACTAGGAAATCACTATTCATAAAAACGAAACGTAAAGTCACCTTTAGGAAAGTCAACAATTTTTGACTAACCGGACTAGTTAGGAAAGCTAACTAGAAGGATAACTAGACGGTAAACTAAATGGGATCCGGTTAGGGTGTAGAGAAAGTAGGGATATTTTAGTCATTATGAAAGTATGTAATACCTACAAGTTTGAAAGTATGTAATACTTACAAGTTTGTAAGTATTGATACTTTCTTTGAAGAGTTAGTCACCAAATTGAGTTTTGCTAGCTCTTGGTGTGTTGTCAAGCAATGAAAGGAGAGATGTTGCTTATTAGTTATTTACTTTAGTGTTGTCAAGTAATGAAAAGTGAGATGTGGCTTATTAGTTATTTGCTTTAGTGTTGTGGAGCATAGAAATGTGAGATGTGGCTTGTGGGTTGCAAGTGTCAAGCTTGGTAGGCCAGTGGCCTTGTTGGTCACTTGTGAGTGGCTTAGTTTTTGGCCTTCTTGTTCAATTGTTTGAGGTTGAGCTAGATGGCCTTGTTAGCAGGGACGAAACTAGCATAGGGCTGGAGGGGGCCATAGCCCCCTCCCCCAAGGTTTGAAAAATTTATAAGGTTCACCCCAAGGTTTGAAAATGTATCATTATTAAATTTATTATAATTGTAAGTTTGTATAATTGGAGCATAATATTGTATGTGTTATTCCAATTGAATGATACATTTATATCCAGGTAACCAACTTAAACCTTTATTTAAAAATTTTTATTCTTTGTTTATTTTATGAAACTTGATATTTTAATTTTTAAAAGTTTAATGAGTGATTGTAATATTGTATATGTTAATTCCAATTGCATATTCAATTTGTTTTCCGGTAATCAACTAAAACCTTACTTATTTGATTGCAAATTTATGAAAATTTTATTATTAAAAAGTTCAATAAATGGTCCAATAATATTGATTAACTCATTCTTGTAGTGTAGTTAATTGAATTTTTTATTTTTTGTTTTAGAATCATGGGAAAATCACATACTATTGATTCATTTTTTAAGAGAAAGCAATCAAATCATGTTGATACATCTCTGCTTATCCCTAAGCCTAATGTCCAAACATCTCTGCCTACCTCTGAACACGAACAACGTTCTCTAAAATCACCAAGAATTGAAGGTAAATAATAGGATATTAATTATTTGGAACGTGATCCTAGAAAACGTATCGAAATATGGAGATGTCGTGGTGTGATGAAGTTCGACGAGCTTATATCAATTACGATTTATATCAATGCATTCTTTTCGAGTATCATTTTTCTGAATATATATTATGTTAAAAAAATTTTTGGCCCCCCTAAAAACAAATCCTGGTTTCGTCCCTGCTTGTTGGCCACTTTGATTGGTTGTGGTGTGATGACCATTATACCTTAAGTCTTGGTTGCCTATGAATAAGACCCTCATGCCATGCTAATAACCTTCATTAAATTCTAAAGCAATTCTAAGAGAGCATAGTAAGATCACATATATTTGAGAGGTAGAAAATCAAGTCTTGTTTATTCAAGATAATTGTAAAGCTTGCAACTCCAAGAGGTAATTTACGACTTGTTGTAGTCCTATTAGTTAATCGTTTTTATATTTGAAATCATGTAATATTACATGCTAAACATAATTTGTATGTTAATAAGTAGGAAGTCATATGTTCATGATAAGCTAGCTTAAGTAAATGTCCTAATAAGGAAAGTAAAACATGATTATGCATGTTGGTATGTTTATGTTGTAAAACTTGATAAAACTAGCTACTAAATTGGTTCATTAGACAAACTAATTTAATGAGATAAAGCATGATATGTATGTTAACATTAAAATCAAACATAGTAAGTAATAAAGTATTGAAATAAAATTCATACTCGAGATTAATTAGGTAACAAGAGTAAAGTCATGTTTATGACTAATTGTATGTTGACCTAATGAATAATATAGGTCATACGAAAAATGAAAAATTAGCATAAACATAGAAGACACTATCAAACAAGTTTTCTAACTCATTCGATTTATGTACTTACGCGAAGTGCAACAATGTGTTTTAAATTGTTGAATTTCATTTAATTCTTTCTTTGAATTATGAAGTTTATTATATATTGTGAAATAATTTATTGAGAAGAGTTATTTGCCATTTGATTCGGCTTAACTCGAGTATTGAGCTATTCCTTTCGTAATAATTATTGATGAGATATTGAATTGTTATAATTCTTTATTTGAGTTGAGTTTATTGTTGGTGAATGTTATAGAAGATGATGTTTAGTCAGCACCAGATCCGCTGTGGAAAGCACCTGGATTTGGGGGCGTGACACAATCCACCTTTCATCTTAAGTAATTATACCAAATAGCCTAATTTATTGTAATAAATATTGGCCATTGGTTGTTGATCCAGATGTTAATTTTGACATGAGATCGTAGTATCGCTTCCAAGAATAAGCTTATGTAGTAATATGTACAATTGTAATTTATTACTTATATTACAGTGAAGTAGAGGAAGAGTCACAAATAAAATTTTCTCAGTCATTGGTGGTATTGCACGCAAATTGTAGTCAGTACAGCACTATAGCTTCATTATTAACATTCATTGACTCAGAGGTGATTCAAAAATTTTGATGGCAATTTAATTCTTTCCAACATGTCAGAAACATAAGCATCACCAACAATAGTTTTTGAGAGCCATTTGCAGCTACACTCCTCAGTAGGAGCAAGTGATACCAAAAGTAGATCACATAGATTCTTAAGTGAATCGTGGGAGAAAATTTATTCAGATTCAATTAGTTCCCTGTTTTTACAACAAATACTTACTTGGGTGCATAATCATTAATATATTCAAGTATTTTTACTATCGGTTTACCAACTAGTGTGCATGTACTTTGGAGGCATTGATGTTGGTTCATGTTCATCATAACCTTTAGGTGTCAACACTTTCTATTAATCAGTGAGTTTCATTTATATTGAGCTAAGGTACATTTCGCTATCCAAATTTGCTAAAATATTCTGAAGAACTCGAGGTTTAAAATACCCACTTCTCGTAAAGCATGGTTGTATCAGCAGTTACTTCCGCAAACAGTCTACACTCCTCTGTAGGGGCAAGCGATACAAAAAGCACCAAATTTTGAGAGCCATTTCCATCTACACTCCTCTGTTGGAGCAAGTAATACCAAAAGATCTCATAGCTTGCTAGTGAAATTATGAGAGAAAATTTATTCAGATTCAATTAGTTCCCTGCTTTAACCCCAAATAGTTGCTTGGGCCATCACACCCTTTAGGTGTCAACACTTTTTTTTAATCAATGAGTTTCATTTATATTCAGCTAAGGTACATTTCACTATCTAATTTTTCTAAAATATTCTGAAGAACTCGAGGTTTAAAATATCCACTTCTCGTAAAGCGGTTGGCCTGCATGGTTATATCAGGAGTTACTTCGGCAAACAGTCTTGACATACTTCAACCCGCTCTTTTATCTGCTGAAATGATTTCTCAAGTAAGTATACTGCTTGCATTTTCAGTAGGGTTATTTTTAAGACTTTAGGGTGGGTCATAATAGCAAATCTGTACAATGTTAATTTGTAAACATTGTTAATTTGATGGAATTTTGTTTCATAATTTATTCTTTGAACCTCTGAAGTGGTATATTAAATTTCTTAAAATAAATACATGTTCTGTTTCTTCCACGAGTGGAATTTATTTTAATTGATTGAAGCTAATAAACAGGAACATAGCCAGTCAATTAAGTTATGTTTCATTCATAAGTTAATTATGAAATTTTAGTAGAGTAAATAGAGTCAAGCTATTATTGGGAGGTGCAGTCATTTCAATATCTAAAGTAATTTATTAAATTTCTCAAGTACATGGTTCTTGTTTCTTCACCATGAGTGTCGTACAATTTAACTATTTGGATCTTCTAAACTGGAACAGAATCCAGTCACTTAAAGTAAGTCTTTAATTTTTAAGTCAATTATTAAAGTTTTAGGAATAAACGGAGACATGCTATTTTTTGGTGCTGCGGTAACTGGCTTCATGGGGTAAATAATCCCTAAATTGCCTTTTTCCTCACAATATTGAAATGTAAACTTCATGATAGCAGAGAGATAAACAATGAACGTAAAGCATAATCAAATATTGTGATGAACTAGGTGCTATTTTTATTATTTTTAGAACTTTTTTTGCACTTCCTTTTATTCTCCTTTCTCATTTTATACATCATGATATTTCTCAGATGGAAGAAGAGTTTGGCTTGCTAAGAAGTGCTCTCATAGATGCAGATATAACAGGGAAAAAGATGATGTGTATTCTCTCTTTGCTTGTTAAACATAGTTATCTAATTAACTTGCTTGATGCTTTGTATTCTTAGAGTTTAACAGATCTTATCTTCTGACTTACTAGTTCTAACCAAGCAATGGTACACTAGTGTTCTGGCACGGATTCGTATCAATGCCTTTCGCATTGAATTGGTTGGAGGATCGTACGAAGATCTTCTTTCGTCTGCAGCAGCATCAGTAGACGCAGAAGCTGCTGTTGGCAATGCCATCTATATGCTTCCATCATTTTATAATCATGACTGTGGTAAGAGAGCTCTTTCTTCTGCAAAGCCATGCTGTTCAAGCATGATCAAAATGCATATAATTTGTTTGATTTTCTGAAGTATTGATTGTTGCAGAGAAACTCTTAGAAGGATGGTGACTACATAGTAGGATGTAATTAATTAAAGTTTTTACACCCAAAGACTTTATATGCAAATGTTCTTTGATCATTATCATGACCTGGCTTGAAAAAGAAAAAGAAAAGGATAAAGGAGTAAGGTCAGTTATTGGAATACTGCTCATATTAAACACTATGATCGTTGAATAACTGCATTGCTTTCAGTCAGAGCTGCCTATAGGTTGCTGAGAGTCGGACTCACAAGTAACCGTAGACACCCCCATCATCAACCACATGATGGTAATCTTACCATGAACTTTGACTATGATTAGTACTCAGAACTGGAACAATATAAAATGCCACTTTCCTGGGCCAAGATGAATCCTGTATCAGAGTTGTTTTCTATTTATTTAGTAGAGGATGATACTTTTTCTTCTTCTTGTATTGGTCTCTTAAAAGTGTTATTTTGTTTTTATAAGAAAGAATATTATGGTTGACTACAAAGAGATGATTGGGTCCGGATTTCTTCTTCTTGTATTGGTCTCTTGCATGTATCTGACTGATAGATTTTTTTTTGTTATAGATCCCAATGCACACATTTTATGGATAGAAAATGTGAATGCAAGACTGAAGGCTCTCCGTGACATTGAAGCAGGTTAATGTCTTCACCTATTTTTGTCTTTATTTTGAATATCTGGTCTGAATTGGTAATTGAGAATTGTAGCCCAAAACAGGATTTTATTTCCTATTTTCAGAGAAAAACATTGATTTGATTACATGATATAAGATTCTGAAGTGCTTCATTAATTTTCCAATAATAATAATGTGACGATGTGGCATTCTCTGGTAAATTAAGTCACTTCTGAACAAGCACAAACCCCAGTTGTTCTCCTTTCCATTATCAAGAGTTCTGATTTTACATTTAAGTAGTCAAAGTTTTAGAAATGTCATGGATTATACTCACTGAACTTTATTCTGCACCGATTCCACAAGACGTGTTAGAATAGGTGAAAACTTCTTTAATACTCGATCAGCTTTTGTGTTTAGGCAACACATCAACAGACTTTAAGCTTAACTTCTTCATATGGCTTTCAATCAGACATTGATCCATAATGCTGCCAACTGCAAACTTTTTAACATGCTTAGCCACGCCATATGATTTCATATCTACTGCCTCTGTCAACTGATTCATTGGCATATACTATCGTAAACTCGAGCTATGAATCCAGAAAGATATTCGACACCACTTTCTATATTTGTTGCTTGGTATTGTATTGTAGGTGAGGAGCTGCGGATATCTTATATTGATGCAAGCATGGGTTGTGATGCTCGGCAAACTCTCTTGTCCCAAGGGTTTGGTTTTCAGTGTCAATGTCTTCGCTGTTCTTCAAATGATTAAGAAGAATGCTTTCTTCTATTCTTCTTGTTGATTCTGTTGAGTAAAATTGGCATTAGAAGATGTATTTATCAATATGTATGTAATTTATTTAAAGCCTTGGACAGTGTCAAATGAGAATACAGATGATGCTTTGGCAGTCACAACTGCATGGAACCTGGTTAACCACTAACATTATTATTAACTTTTGGTGTTAAATTAGTACTTCAGATTTCCAATCAATATTAGCATGTTATTTAAATAAAGGAATTTCTTAACATGTGCCCTTAGGACACATGCTAAGCATACAGTTCAAGGGAATATCCTCTTGAATTGTGTGTTTATTCTCTCGAACTTGGTGCAAATAAGAGAATATTCTCTTGAACTGTGTACTTAACATGTGGACACATGTTATTAGGGCACATGTTAAGAGGACCCTTAAATAAAATGCCAAACTTTTTTTCTTTCTCTTTTCACTATGCTATTCCAATCCTAATATGGGCTCTATCTACTTTTTTCTAAATTTCCAAGCCCTACTATAATGGCTGGCAACTCCTCTACATTGAAATGTTAAAAAGAAAGAAAGAAAAAAACAAGGGGCAAAGTTGGAATTCTACATACCTCACGCCCTTTCTCCTCAATTTATTTTCTTTAAAATTGATGAACCCAAGATGAATAAATCAATTAAGGGATAAAAAAAAAGGGGGGTTCCCGCCATCTTAGGGCGTTGGTAAGAAGTGTGAAGTAGTTGGCAAAAAGAGAGCCCGTTTTAGTTAATTCCTCCCTCCCAACTCTCATCACCCTCTTCCCTTAAAACCTCTAACCAACCCCTCTTTCTCTTCTCACTCCTCTCCCTCTCTCTCTCTAAAAAAAAAACAAACCAACCAACCCCATTTTATAGATTCTTGTTTGTTTACTTGTTTTTCTTAAATAATATTTTTTATTTTTATCTAATTTTTGTGTGTGTTTTAGGAGGTGATTAGCTAAATCTCCAAACATATTCTCCCAACTTTTAACCCACCATTGTCACACTTGTAAAGCTTTAGTTTCTCTTCCATTTCTCTTCTAATCCCTTTCCCGATTTGGGCTCCATAGATGGAGTCTTTAGCTCTGTCTTCCATCTCAATCATCCCGGAAAGGGGTGCAAGATCGTCCCAAATGCAAAGCCTCCTGTGCCTGAAGAAGAGGAAGAAGAATGGCATGGTTTTTTGTCAAAGCAGCGGAAATGTTGTCAAGACTAGTAAGGTTTGTTCTACAGAAAGATCCGCGTTGATAAACGCGGATCATGGTACAGCTCTGTTAGATGCTGCCGGGAGTTTAGTCTTAACTCCAAACGGGAGTAATCAGGCCGATCAGATTGCGGTCAAGGATTTAGTGCCTTACGGCGGCGGATCTCTGGTGGATATGCATGAGAATGGGATTGGCATTGTCAAGTTTCTTAGAGGAAAAGGATTTCTCATCACCGGCGCAACTGGATTCTTGGCAAAAGGTGCAATTTTTCCATTTTCCAAAACATATACATACAATCATATATATATATATATATATATATATATGTATGTATATATGTAGATATTGTTGATTTCTCCATGAAAATTTTCATTTTCTTTGAGTGAAAAATTGTTATACATGATGAATGCTGAGTTTCTGGTGAATCAAGAAATTGGATGATTTTGATCTTTTACTCTATGTATGACAAGTACTTGTATATATATGCCTTGTCTTTAATTTCCTAATTTCCTTTTTCCTTTCTTTTGGTTATGGTTGGATATAATAAACCAATTAAGCAGTTCTTATAGAAAAGATAATACGGACGGTGCCTGATGTGGGTAAAATATATCTGTTGATCAAGGCAAAGAACAAGGAGGCTGCAATGGAAAGATTGGAAAATGAAGTAAGAAGTGAAAAAATTTCATTTCTGTTGGGGTATAATTTGTCAATGTTTAAAGTAGAGTGTTAACTATAAAGATTGCATGTATTACAGATTATTAACGCGGAGCTTTTCAAGTGTCTTCAACAAAGATACGGAAAATCATATCAAGCTTTCATGTTGAGCAAGCTGGTTCCTGTGGTTGGGAATGTCTGCGAATCTAACCTTGGCTTAGACGAAGATATAGCCAATGTGATTGTCAAAGACGTCGACATAGTTGTAAACTCTGCAGCTAATACCACTTTTGATGAAAGGTTATCAAGATATTTGAAATTCTAACACAACCACAACTGTAAAATGCTTCTAAAACCACTGCGCGTAAATTTCACCTGTGTGATAAAATTGCAGATATGATGTTGCGCTTGATATAAACACCGGTGGACCTAGCCGTGTTATGAGTTTTGCTAAGAAGTGCAAGAAGCTCAAACTCTTCCTGCAGGTTTCTACAGGTAAAAGAATTTTAAGGCCTAATGAAATCAATTAGTTTGGTTGAAATATAATAATGTATCTAGAAAAAAGCAGTATCGGTATGGCCCACATGACTTGCTCTGCACGTGAGCCATACCAATATGCATGTGAGCTGTATGTGAGCCACTAATGCTACTATCACATAAAATCGCTCACATATACTCACATACATATTGGTAATGTTACTATCACATAAAACCGCTCACATACACTCACATATATATCGGTATGGCCCACATGACTTGCTCTGCACGTGGGCCATACCAATATGCATTTGAACGGTATTTATGTGATAGTAGACTTATTGGAAAAAAAATATGAGTTTCTTGTCGATTTATACAATGTAAATGGTTTCAATCTGTTGGATGCAGCTTATGTGAATGGACAGAGACAAGGAAGAGTGATGGAAAAGCCATTTTGCGTTGGCGATAGCATAGCAAGGGAAAGTCTCGTCTTTGGGACACCAGAAACATCGAGCCTTCCAATGCTGAATGTTGAGGACGAAATAAAGTTGGTTTTGGATTTAGAACAAGGCTTGGAAGGCAGTGCTCTGGCTCAAAAAATGAAGGAACTTGGATCCGAGAGGTAATGATTATCATTTTCGCCCGTTTTTAGTTCCAATACTAAAGCAGGAGTAAATCGAAAAAATATGAATGATTCAGGGCAAAGAAATATGGATGGCAAGATACTTATGTATTCACCAAGGCTATGGGAGAAATGTTGATTGATAACATGAGAGGAGATATTCCAGTAGTTATAATTCGACCCAGTGTTATTGAGAGCACATTCAAAGAGCCATTTCCTGGTTGGATGGAAGGAAATAGGTAATAATCATGTTCAATGTCAATTGTCTAAACTCATTACTCGAAATAGAAAGATGATATTTCCACGTGTGGAAGTTGGACCCACTCACTATTCATATGATATGAGAGAGAACCATGTTGAAATATCAACTTTTCTCGAAAAATCGCCACTGGTTTGATGCTAACTTTGGTACTACCTACCTCTCCTTTCATCTCCAGGATGATGGATCCGATTGTTCTATATTATGGTAAAGGGCAGCTCACTGGATTTCTGGTAGACCCTAATGGAGTTCTTGATGTTGTAAGTATTGTTTTTCTCTATTCATATCTCGCTAAATGGAATTGGCGGAACCTTATTCTATACAGATCAAAATGGACGGTCCATTTGGGCTGTTTATAGAATTATGTTGCATTTTATATAGCAGAGAGTTGCAACTGTATGATACTTGACGTCAATGGTCATCTAAAATGTAGCTCTCTGCTATATAAACGCAATTTGTTCTTATAGACTGTCCATTTTAAATTGCTTGGAATTTCCAAGTTTAATACTCTTGATGAAACTAGCAAACATGAATTTTTTTTTGTAGGTTCCAGCTGACATGGTTGTCAATGCAACCTTGGCAGCCATGGCGAAACACGGGGAAGCTGGGAAATCAGAGAGCAACATATACCAGATAGCTTCATCTGTTGTAAATCCGTTAGTTTTCCAAGACTTGGCTGCATTGCTCTATGAACACTTCAACTCCTTGCCTTGTGTTGACACCAAAGGGAGGCCTATTCATGTTCCAACCATGAAACTATTCGACTCCATGGAAGATTTCTCCTATCACCTTTGGAGAGACGCGATTCATCGAACTGGGCTGGCAGATATGGCTAATCCTAATGGGAAATTATCCCGAAAACTCGAAAATATTTGCAGAAAATCAGTGGAACAAGCCAAGTACTTGGCCAATATATATGAGCCATACACATTTTATGGTGGAAGGTAAGATAACCATATATACTTGAAGAAATCGGTTATGTTATGAGCAATTCTAGGTGGTAACTAGACATTTTATTTTCTTCATTTTGACCGGAATGTTTTGTTATTAAAATGACAGGTTTGATAATAGCAACACGGAGAGATTGTTGGAATGCATGTCAGAAGAAGAGAAAAGGAGTTTTGGGTTTGATGTGGGGAGCATAGATTGGAAAGATTACATCTCAAATGTTCACATTCCAGGGCTAAGGAGGCATGTAATGAAGGGAAGAGGAATGTGCAGCTAAAATACTTATACATAATAATAATATTATTACTCCTATCCATCAGATTGTTCTTTTAAACATGGGATCTTACCAGTTAATCTGAAAAACTAATTGTAATAAAGTTGTGTTATGTTTTTTTTTTTTGAGATTTGCCTATAGACTTGATGTGGAAGCACAAGAAAACTAGTGTTGCCTTGTTGAAGTTGAAGAACACATGTGTAATTTGGTTCCATAACTTAAGCTTCTATATAGTAAAGTAAATGCTAGCTCTTGGGGGGCATAGCAAAGTTTGAATCTTGAATTGCTGAAACAAAAGGACTTCTATACTTTGATGAATGTAAATCCAGCTTTCAAAATTCCAAAATGCATTTTCTGCAAGTGTTGTTATTTGGGCATAACAAATTGCATTTTTTTGTTATTTTCCTACTTGATTTTAGGCTGAGAGTTGATTTTAGGCGGATGTGGGGGTGCGCCTTTAAAATTGCCCGAGAAATGAATTTAGTTTTAGTTGACGCGTAAACTAACCAAAAAAAGAAAAAAGAAGAAAAAAAAAAGAGCAATTTAAATTTGAAGCTTCAACTAGCCTCATGGAGATATAAATTAATTGAAAATTTAAATTTATTGTGATGGATAATTAATTGTCTTCTGCCTGAAATTTCTTTTACTATGAAAATCTCAACTTTATGTGTTGCTTTTTGATTATTTAATACTCTTTCCTAATATGACTTGTGTCACACTTCTTGTTCTATTATTATATGAATAATGCTAGAGAGACAACTTTTTTTTACTTCATTTAGAACATCTGCAAATTGATCATTCCAAACTTATTTGCTCTTTCCTAATATGACTTGTGTCGCACTTTTGGTTATAGTATAATTACCTCATCCGTCCAATTTTATTCGTCTTAATTAACTTTTTTAAAGTCAAATTGACCGATTTTAAAATGAAAAATTAAACAAATATACTACAAATTTTGAAATCAAATAAATTGACTTTGATAGTATATTCTATGTAATTTTTTATGATAATAATTTTGTGCCTATAACTAATAAACTCAAGAATAATAATTTTTGATTCTAAATATTATTTACATATATTTTGTTGTACGTAGGTTGATTATGGAGCTTTTAGTGCGTTCGGAGTAGGACTTGTTTCTATACAAAGCAGCATAAACTGCTAGTCCAATGCCCCCCCAGTGTACACATTTCAGGACCACAAGTTGTAGAGACTAATTTGCATATATAAATGAGATGTTTGCAATGGCTCTACAAAATTGATATAAAAATATAATCCAACTGCAGACCTAGATTGAAGAAAACATATATATTATACAAAATATGTGCAGAGCATTACAAGCTTAGGTGAGAGAATAGAGAAGGAACAAGATCTACCACAGACCATGCAAGACCAGCATATTGAAAGAGCCTAATACCAGTATCAACATCAAAAGAGTCTTGATTGGTGAAAAAGAAAAGCTTTTGAAGGTAACCTGACTGCTGCTTATTAGCTTCGCCCGTTGTTGAACCAGTTTGCGCTGGGACGTAGCTGGTTGATCGAATTGGAATGCCCAAGGCATTTGCTGATATGGGAAGAATCCATTTTGCTATAGTCTTGCTACAGAACTTGACGAGTAATATTGTGCAAATCCCCACAAGAATTCTACCCGCATACATAGGAATTGAGAGCTGAGAGGTAAAGATGCGGGGAACTTTCTCATGGTGAAACTGATGGTAAGTTTGTTGGACCCCGGTAACCTGGCCAACATAACCAATTTGTTCTATAAGAATCTATACGTCGTATAAGTAGATTGAAAGCAAAGCATTCAAACGAGGGAATAATAATACAAAACACAATCAATTTCCCTGGGATTGTAAAGGAGTATCTATTTGCAGTTAGTTAACAACAGTTGCATATAATTCATAATATTTTATTTGAGGTTGCTGCACCTGCCAATTATTATGTCAGTTCTATAAATGCTGCACTAACTGCAAGGACCAATTAACATGACATCCAACTGCTACAATATTGTGATACTCTACTCATTTTGCTTTTACCTCTACCTAGGAGGTGGGAACAATTATGGGTCCAAAAATATTAGCCCATCAACAGGTAATTTACTTAATTAAATCTACTAAAAATTTGATTTGAAAGCGAAGACATGATAAGGTTTGCACAGTTTTATCGGTGTATTGAAGTAATTAGCTACTTTAAAACCATGTTGCCATGTCAATCTGTTTTGGATAGACAGATAGTTGATGGGAACTTCTGCTATGAAACAAACATCCGACAATGTAGCATTAGTCAAATTTATATACCGCCCATCATGTCAAGCACACCTTAGAACCTGCTCAACTAATCAAACAAGGGTGGCAGAAAATACACAACTTGAATCTCCACCAAAGTGCATATTGTTCGTTCTGGATGCAACACTAGGAACAAGCAAATGGTTTAGGTTATTTCAAATCAGATAAAATTAATGCCTAGCTAGACTGTTCCTCCACTTATTATTATTATTTTTTATTTATATTACTGAAATTTGATTTTTATCATTTTGATAGTTTTGCAGCAATTTGTGTCCATAAATGTAGTTTTTGCTCAACCATAGAGAAAGAAATATATACACAATGGAGTTGATAGATAATATTCTCGCAGCAACAATATAAGAGTAAGAAAGGAATTGAAGCAATAATATTAAACAGAATAGGCAAGGGAAAATTTTATGCTTACAATTCCCAATGCCACGCCAGTGAAGGCAGTGTGATACTCAAAACTTGGAGTTGGAAGCTCTGGTTTCGGGTATGCAAAGAGCAACAAGAAACTAAGTGCAGACCAAAAGGATGTGACTGCAAGAAAAGTAAAATGGCAAGTATTAAGAACCAAAAGACATATCCAGCCTTACAAAGTAATAATCGACATCTCTACATCTAGTGCCGTTTCAGTTTTTAGATTTTTCATTCAAATTTCACCAATCGAAAAAAAAAGAGCAGATTTTGGCCAATTGGCTCTACTACCGTAACGGCCTCATGGATAATGTCCAACAATACAACTTATAAACGTAATACGATTAACTCAAGTTGCAAATTTTAAACAACTTATATTAAGTTTTACTAACAAGTTTGGGCTAGTCTTCCGCCTAACTGAGATAGGTCAACTATCTACTCCACAGAACTTCAAAATTAAATTATAAACCAAAAAACTGATACACTGAAAAATTGGCAGAAAACCTAACTGATAGGGCTACTTTTCAATTTCTACACCTTAGAAAAAAATGTGTGCGCCCTTAGACGTACTTCTAGATATCATATGCAAAAGATAACAAGACATTTACACATCCTACAATATATTTTCTCTGTATATAGGCCAGAAAGGACTTCTTTCTCTTTGTAATTATACTTACATTCAGAGAGCTAGTCAACTCTTATCTGATGCCCATTTATTATAAGAGAAGATATATAATGCAGCAGAGTGTTTGAAGATATCCTATTTTCACGTGAAAGCTTATATTAACACTCCATTGAATTCTTGGATTTACTCAATTACTTAAAGCTTATTCATTTAAGCAGGATGCTATTTTTCAATCGAAGGCACAACCTTGCTATCTCTATTAAACCTACGACTTCCAGGTAAGGACTAAGGAGGGAAGTTATCCTTCCATCAATTGAGCACCTAATTTACTTTGTTATAGGAGTGTATGTTCCTTATTACGCCTAGAAGGCTTAACCATTCAATCCCCTCAATGACTAGAGATTTTCTCAAATCTTCTCAGAGCTAAAATTGAGGTAGATCTACCAGCAATTTGTCTCTTTCATGCATCTACTTTTCAGTGATGCTTAATTAACCATAGTGTTGGGACACCCTCTCAGTTAACAAAAGCCTATTTACGGACCTTGGTACTTTTAAAATGAGCTATAAGCTTCTTTAGCGACTGCTTGCATACTTTTCACGACAATCTAGATTATCAATACCATAATCGGCAAAAAGCACCTTTACCCCCTTGTGGTCGTCGACTTGTAACCAATTGGTCACTGAACTTTAAAAATATGCAATTGGACCACTGTGCTTTTTAAAAATGAAAATTCAGACCATTCCGTCCAATTTCTTGGATGGACGTCAAATATTTTCAGACGTGGCATTGAAAAAAAAAACAAAAAAATATTATTTTCTTATGTGGCAACACAAAAAAAATAATAAACTAAAATCATTAATTATGTGGCAAAAAAATAATTAAAATAACAATAAAATTAAAATAAATATTTTAATTAATTTTTTCTTTTCCTTTATCTCTTTTCCTTTCTTTTAATTATTATTTTTATTTTGAAAATTAAAATTAATATTAATACAATAAAATTATTAAATTTAGGCTTAAACATAAAAGAAACATACTATTAAAAATATTAAAACCTATTAATAACTAAACGGGTCAAAAGCATAACTCTCTTATTTTAATTTTAAATAATACAAATAATATATCAAAATATTCCTATCAATGAAATCTATTACAACATGTTATTAGTCTCAAAAAAGGAAGTGAAACAACAACTAGATCTGGGTCTGAACAAACTCATTTATCCGACCCACGAAGAGACGGAGGGGGAAGGGAAAGATAAACAATGGAAGAAGTGGAAATCGGATCATCGAAGAAGATGATATAGCTACACAGGCAGAAATGGTGGAGGCGAGAGTGCCAATTCCTTACAGATAATGAATAAATTTTGAATATTTTATATTTTTATTTTTCTCTCTTATCCTCTTCATTTTTTCTTTTGAATTTAACTTCTTCAGTTTAATTTTAATCAAACTGTTCACCTCCTCTTAAATCTTCTAGATCCATCTCCAATTTCTTTCAGATTTGGTATGATTGAGATCCATCTCCAATTTATCAAATACACAAATCACCATCTTCTTAAAACCCCAATCACAATAACCAGAGCTACCCTTGATGAAAAAGACCAAAATATCACTACCCCTGTTCCTGTTCGGGAAGGAAAAGAAGAGCCCAATGAGGTATGTGTTGTTATTTCTTTTATTTGCTCATATGACCAATTCACGACCACCCCTTTTGTTGGTTTCAGTATATATATATATATGCGTATGTTTGTGGATTTATTGGGTTTATATTCTGTTAAATTTTAGTTATTTGGGATTTAGAAATTTGAGCTGGAGATGGAATTGGAAAGTTTGATTGTAGTGTTCTAGACAATTTGGGTTTGATGAAGATGAAGATGAAGAATGGTTTTGATGAAGAAGAAAAAGAAACCCAGATTAAGAATGGTTTTGATGAAGGCCAAGCTCGTGTCCAAGACTGTGGAGAAGAAGATCAAGGAAGCCGGTGGTGCCGTTGTTCTTACCGCTTAGGTTCGAAGCTCTTGATTATTTCATTTCTGTATTAGGGTTTATAAGATTTGCTTATTAATAATGTCTATACGTGTATCAGGAGTGAGAAGGATGCTCTTGCTTTCAAATGGCAATTTTAATTTTAAGCCACGTAGGAAATGACTTGTTTTTTTTTTCAAAAGCCACGTAGGAAAATTGGTCCAATTTCTTAACGTACGTGAGCAAAATTGGACGGAATGGCCTGAATTTTCATTTTTAAAAAGCACAGTGGCCCAATTGCATATTTTTAAAGTTCAGTGGCCAATTGCTTACTAGTCGATAGCCACAGGGGGGTAAAGGCGCTTTTTGCCTACCATAATCTCTATTAGGATAGCAGCAATAGCCATGAGTTTGTGCAACTGGGATGACATTCCAGCAATTCAGTGAGGACTTAGGTTATACAGATTGAACATTTTGACATTCTAAATAAAGTGTACGTACCATTTTGTCCTGAAACTACAAAATTGTCGATGTATTGATGAACAGAAAGCCAAAATGCGAGGATTATCAATCCAAAACCAAGACCACATATGACATCGATCAAGCTGTGCATCCCAAGGTAAATTCTTCCTAACAAGTGAGCCACGTGTCAGTTAAGAGTTGGTGGAGAATTTATTTATTTATTATTCTAATTTTTTTTTTTTATTTTTTTTTTGGGGGGGAGGGGGGGGGGGAGGGTAGAGAATAACCAGATAGTAGAGAAGAAGAAAAGTTTAACTTGCCAAAGCCAATGAGGCCCACGAGCAAGAAAACAGCGGCAAATCCCGCCAATTTCATGGAAGCATCTCCACTTTGTGTGTAGGACAGAACATAATGCAAGAGGAATCTGGATTGCCCCAAAGTCCAGTAGAGATTCAAAAAGTGAGTTAAATAATACTATGTTACAGTGCTAAGGTATGAGCCAAGTAATTTGCAAGCAGATAAAAAAATTGCAGAAAATTTTAATATATTGATACATACTAAGAAACCATGATTATTATAATTATGTGACACCATAGTTCAAGACTAAATACGAAATAATGAAAATAAATAATTATGCACAATCTGTTATGTTTAACATTCAAAAATCATTGTTTTGCAGTTTCATTACTCTAAAATAAATAGATTTACTTAACAAGTTTATGTATGTTTAACAACTGGGAGCCAGCCAGCCAGGTTAATTGTTTCAAAACTGAAAGTACATATACAATTTTCTTACATACAATGGATAACCTCTGAGTGTTTTCTTCTGATGGTTCACCTTGAAGAGGCAAGCTACAGAACCTGCCTTGATATTTGCTACAAAATCAGGATGCAACAAACCTAGCTAGCTAACTTCATCTAGACCTACCACTAAGACTGTAAACGAGCCGAACAGTTCGGGCTCGACTCGAAAAAATACGAACGAAACTCAGATTCGTTAATAATATGATCCAAATTTGAGCATAAAAAATAGTTCAAATAAAAATATGAGTAGAATCTGAGCCAGGTTATGCTCGACTCGTTTAAGATTTAAATTGTGATTCGATACATACTCCATCGATACAGATTTGATTAGATACTCGATACATTATTATAATAGATACAAAATTAAATCAAATTAGGATAAGTAATTATTATTATTTTTCTTTTGTTTTTAATTTTAATTGTGATTTTATATTTTTAAAGTGTAATAGTAAATATATTTTCTTATTTCTAAGTAAAATAACAAATTCAATTTATAATTATATTTATTATAAAGCTAGTTATTATGTGGAAACTCGAATTCGAACTTGAATTTAAAACTCACGAGTAGTTTGAATATAATTCGATCAGAGTCTGATCGAATTCGAGTAATAAATATTCAAGTCGAGTCGAATTTTTCAAATACAATTCGAATTCGAGTATGAAATTAACCTTTCGAGTCGAATTCGACCAGCACTATATTCGTTTCGATTCGACTAGTTTACACCCTTATCTACCACAAAATTATAAAGCTAGAATACGAATAGTGAAAGAAATTGCCATATACCCAGATAAGCAGACTGTGTTAAGAGTGTGAGAAGAAGGCAGTCCATATTCCAATGCATTTTCCTTCTCATCTTTGGTGGCTGTTACTCTCCTAACAGGAGGTGAATTGGGCCTAGGAACTGAGACCACATCCTATGAAACATAAAAACATTGCATATAGATTCATAATAAAAATAAACTGTATGCAAAAATTGACCAGATTATGAATGGATGATGAACAGGATAATACCTTTATACAGTTCCCCACATAATCACAAAAAGCCATCAAAAAGGTCATTTGTCTAGCCAATTTGCCATGCCCACTCTACAATATAAAATGACAAACCACACAATTAATATCAAAAAATGCAGGTACTTCAATTATTAATAAAACCCATAACCCAAACAAAAATTATCAGAAAGAGAGCATACCCAGAAGAGCAAGGGAAGAAAAGCAGTGTAGAAAGGTACAGAAACAACGCAAGATAACCCAGAGAACAAAACATCTAAAAGTCCATGTTGGTATTTCTGCAAATCCAACATACATTCAAATAAAATGAAGAATTAACTACAAACAACAAGATAACAATTCATATTTAGAATAATTACATGGGTATTTCTAAATGTACATAAACCAACAAACAAAGAAATGAATAAATATTGAAAGAACCTGGATCTGAAGGATTATAGGAATTTCTGACCGGACACGGTTAATTACCCATGGCTGGATTAAGGATCTAAGCTTTTGGGTCAGATTGAAAAATGAAGATAAAGCCATCCACGAAATAATTCCACACAAAAACGTGAATTGCCATCCGGGTATACTCTCCATTGCCATCTTCGTTTCGAAAAATCAAGAACAAGAACAATTTCAAAACAAAGAGAAAGGGGTCTTACGAAAAATTGAATTAACTATCGGTTGGGTTTATGCATCTCTCTGATTTGTTTAATGGTGATTTTCGTTTTTATGCCTCCAATTTTTAAATTGGGTGAAATTTTGGTGTTTTTGTATGAATATGGCTCTGACCGTGTTTGGATTTTTCTGGCGGAGAATGGTCAACTGTTGGGAAACCCATTAGGAACATTCCAATTAATTAAAATAAAATAATTAATAAATTACTACTACTAAATAAACAGAAGATTTAGTGGCCTGCAGCTGCTCAGTCGGCGGTCATGTGAGTTCCAGCTCTTGCAAGTTGCTTATTGATTCCACAAGTTTTGGTCAGCATCCTTCGCAAAAAAATAAGAGTCCTCAACATGGAACCTTAGAGCATATATTAAGCACACACATAATAAAAAAAAAATTATATTGTGTGCATATTTTTTTAATTTTTGTATTTACTCCAACTTTAAGAGAATATGCACACAATTCAACAAAATATTTTATTGAATTGTGTGTTTAGTATGTGCCCTAAATAAGGCTGTAAAATAAGTAAATAATTCTGGCTCGATTTGTACTCGTTTGACTAAAAGTTCGATTCGAGCTCGACTCGAAATATAAATGAGTCAAATATGAGCAAATTTTAAAGTTTGATAAATTACTCGAACCTCCTTAAATTGTATTTTTCTATTGATACTCGGATCATATTCATTCGAAAAGTTCAAACTGCTCGGGCTCGATTCGAAATCGTGCTCGATTCGATAGCTAAAAGAGTCTCAATCAAACCTTATTTTATTCTCGATAATTTTTGTGATCCAAATCTGAGCAACTCAATACTTGACTCGACTCGACTCGACTCGATTCGTTTACACCCTTAACCCTAAAGGCACATGTTAAGAAATTTCAAAAAATAATGCTACTATCACATAAAAATAAGACACATAAGGCTCACATACACACATGTATATTTGTGGGCCCCATTGTTGGGTTTGTACGAAATCGTGACGCAATCAAATTGTAAAAATTAGCGGAAGCATGGTATATCAGAGTTTAAAAAAATTTCTACAAAACCATTACCCGGATCATCCTTTATGCAAATTATTAATTTAAAACGATAAATAAGAAGTTATGGAATCATACCCTTGTAGAACGAAGCTTCCACAGGTACTAGTTCAACTCCTTGTTCTTCGTGATCTCCTTGAATTTCCGGATTAGATTCCTTCCTTTGATCAACGTTAGCCACCCAAGTGTTTGGCCTCTAGAGGTGATCCACCAAGGAAGATGAATTATCAAGAAGGAGGGTGGTTGGCTTAGTTTTCTATCATCTATAGAAAAGGAGTACTCTCCAACAATTGGAATTGCATCAAGTAATATCTATTATAAGAATCCTCTTATATAGATATTGGTCAACCCTTCTAATCCTATTAGACATGAAATTTCTTTTAATTAATTAAACTCCTTTAATTAATTTAGGCTTCCCACCACATGGGAAATAATTAATTAAATTCATTTAATTAATTTATCTCCTAATCTTATTAGGAATAAATGAGAGTACTAATATTAAATTAATTACTAAACTCCTTTATAAATTAAAATAATAATAATTATAATAATATTAATAAGAATCCTCTTATTAATTTATATTTAATATTTCCAAAATATTAAATAATAAATATTAAGCTATTTAATTTATTCTATCACCATAGATTAAATTAATTTCACTTAATGCATTATTACGATTATGCCATTACCTTCTTAAATAATTATTCTTCCTTTTATGGTGTGACCCTTTAGGTTCTCCATATTAAACCGGTTGTGAATAAATCAATTAGAACAATTCTAATCTTATTTAAATAAATAAATTAAACTAATAATCTATTTAAATAAATAATATTTATTCTACAATAGGGATAAGCCTCCCTAGCGATCAACGACTTTCCAGATAATATAGATTTCAACATTAATCATAAAAGAACCTGTGAGTAAATAGTTACCATACAATTCAATCCTTCCACCATACAATGTCCCAGTTAAATATAAGACATGAATTTACTGTCAATTCTTATTTTATTTAATTATATGTATTTCGATTAGAAAATGCACAACTCCAAATAATATAAATTAGAAACTCTTTTCTAATTTCATTTTACCTTGGCCAAGGATTCCTGGGTTGTCATTTAACGAATCACATAGGACATATCTCCTCCTTTACTAGAGGTAGTATATTTTTTATTGATCATTCATTGTCTCCATATGTAACTCATTATACCCAAGCATACCCTTTTATATACCCTAAAGGGCTTTAAGGAATAAGTCAAAGTATAATTCATTACATACAAGATACTATGATGATCTCAAGTCCAAGGATCACTTGTACTACTATCACATTAGGAATTCCTATTGACAGGCGAGTAAAACTCCATTAGGTATTCCATAGCGAGTCACGTTCAGTGAACTTATTCTCCAATAAGCACCTACATACTTGCTTTAGTGTCTCCACACAAATGATTATGAGATCAATCATCCTCATCTAATGAGCAAGCAACATATGTACTAATCTATCCGGATTTACTAATCCCCTTTTTAGTAATCCCATGATTAGGAACTATTTTAGTTTTAGAGCTTTCTAAGAATTTAGATCTCATTGGCATGATCATCATCATGATTCTAAAAGCATTGCTTAAAACTATGGGTTATTTACATATTATAAAAACAGCACCATGTAGATAATTAAATGCCTTTAATAAATAAATATTTTTATTAATAAATAAATAAGATTGCCTCCAAAGTATATGCTTTATCATCATACATGATTGGCTTGTATGCATACTACTTTCAATCTCCCACTTGCACTAAAGCCAATCGCCATGGTATCTCATACCCAACTTCTCTAAGTGACGATCAAACTGCTGTTGTGTTAAAACTTTAGTTAATGGATCTGCAATATTGTCTTGAGAGTCTACACTCTCCTCTTTCAATGATTTCTTTAATCAAAGTGCCGCAACACATGTTTAGATTCAAGATGAAACTTAGGACCTATTCCTAGTTCTGTAATGAACTTTTCATCTAAAACATCAACTTGCAGCTTCACTTACAGTTATATACTTTGTCTTTGTCACTAAACCAACAACCTTTTGTTGTTTGAAACCTTTTCAATTCACTGCACCATCTTTCAAGGTAAACACATACCCTGAAACAGATTTACTGTCATCTTGGTCTGTTTGAAAACTTGAGTCTGTGAATTCCTTGAGTTTTAATTCAGACCTACCGTAGACAAGAAAAATATATTTAGTCCTTCTCAAGTACTTTAGGATATTCTTCACTGCCTTCCAGTGCTCTTCTCCAGGGTTTGACTGGTATCTGCTCATTACACTAAGTGCATGAGCAACATCCGGTCTAGTACATATCATACCGTACATGATAGATCCTATTGCAGAAGCATAAGGGATCTTACTCATACGGTCTCTCTCCTCAGGTGTCTTTGGGGCCTGTTTCTTGGAGAGATGTATTCCATGGCTCATCGGCATGAGACCTCTTTTGGAATCTTCCATGCTAAACCTCTTTAGCATTGCATCAATGTACGTTCCTTGGGATAAACCAAGCATCCTTTTAGATCTATCTCTATAGATCTTTATCCCCAAAATATAGGATGCTTCTCCCAAGTCCTTCATGGAGAAGTGTTTAGATAACCAGATTTTAATCGATTGTAGCATAGGAATGTCATTCCCTATCAGTAATATATCATCAACATATAATACAAGGAATGAAACTGCGCTCCCACTAACCTTTTGTTCACACATGGTTCATCGTCGTTTTTGATAAAATCAAACTCTTTGATTGTCTCATCAAAACGAATGTTCCATCTACGAGAAGCTTGCTTCAATCCATAAATGGATCGTTGCAACTTACAGACTTGATTTGTTCCAACCTTTGAAACAAATTCCTCTGGCTGTGTCATATACACATCCTCCTCAAGTTTTCCATTGAGGAAGGCCGTTTTCACGTCCATCTGCCAGATCTCATAGTCGTTATAAGCTGCAATCGCAAGCAAAATCCGAATGGACTTGAGCATAGCTACTGGTGAGAAGGTTTCATCATAGTCAACTCCTTGTCTTTGTTTGAAATCTTTTGCAATCAGTCGGGCCTTATAGGTCTCTACCTTGCCGTCCGCTCCAGTCTTTTTTTTAAAGACCCATTTACACCCAATAGGCTTAATGCCTTCAGGTGGTGAAATCAAAGTCCATACTTTGTTTTTCATACATGGAGTCCATTTCGAATTTCATAGCTTCAAGCCATTTTCCTGAGTCTTTATTACTCATAGCCTGTTCGTAATTCAATGGATCATCATCATTCATGATGTGTACCTCATCGTCATCCTCTATAACTAATCTATATCTCTCAGGTATCTTCGGTACTCTTCCAGATTTACGAACAGGGTGTGGTATAATAGGTTCTTCTACTTTGTCAGGTACCTGACTTTGATCCGTGGTAATTTGTGGGTCTTGAACTTCTTCAAGATATATCTTACTCCCACTGACCCCTTCATGGATAAAATCCTTTTCCAAGAAGGCAGTATGTTTCGTAACAAACATCTTTTGATCAGTTGGATGATAGAAATAATACCCTAAAGTTTCTTTAGGGTATCCCACAAATCTACACTTATCGGATTTAGTCTGTAGCTTATCATTTTCAAACTTTTTGACATAAGCTGGACAACCCCAAGTCTTAACATGCTTAAGATTTGGTTTCCTCCCCTTCCATATCTCATATGGAGTCTTTGGGGCGGATTTGGTAGGTACCTTGTTAAGTAGGTATGCAGCCGTTTCTAGGGCATATCCCCATAAGAAAATTGGAAGGTCGGTAAAACTCATCATAGATCGAACCATGTCCAACAGTGTTCGATTTCTCCTTTCAGATACTCCATTTAACTGTGGTGTACCTAGAGGAGTCCATTGTGAGATTATACCATTTTCTTTGAGATAATTGAGAAACTCACCGCTTAAGTATTCTCCACCTCAATCTGATCGAAGTATCTTTATACTCTTGCCCGTTTGTTTCTCTACTTCACTTCTGAACTCTTTGAACTTTTCAAATGATTCTGACTTGTATTTCATTAAATACACATATCCAAATCTTGAGTGATCATCAGTGAAAGTAATAAAATAAGAATACCCACCCCGTGCACTTGTTGTATAGATCCACAAACGTCTGTGTGAATCAATGCCAACAACTCTGTAACTCTTTCTCCTTTTTCACTAAAAGGAGATTTAGTCATTTTACCCATGAGACAAGATTCACAAGTTGGATATGATTCATAATCAGATAACTCAAAGAGCCCATCTTTATGCAACTTGGATAATCTTGTTTCATTGATATGACCGAGTCTACAGTGCCACATGTAGGTATAATTAATATCATCTCTTTTCCTTTTCTTAGTTTGTTCAATTTAAAAAATATTTTCTTGTAAGTCAAGTGTATAAAGTCCATTTCGCAAATTTCCAACACCATATAAAACATCGTCTTTATAAATAGAACAACTATTGTTATTTATAACAACGTTAAATCCTTCCATATCCAATACAGAAATTGAAATAATATTTTTAATAATATTCGGAACATAATAACAATTATTAAGATAAATGGACTTGCCCGAAGGCATTGCTAAATAATAAGTTCCTACAGCTAATGCAGCAACCTTTGCTCCATTCCCCACTCGTAGGATCACCTCATCATTGTTCAGCTTTCTACTTCTGACCAGTCCCTTCACATTATTACATATGTGAGAACCACAGCCGGTATCCAATACCCAAGTAGAATTTTGACTTTCTGAAAAATTAATTTCACTCATGAACAAACCTTGATTGGAAGTCGAAGCTTCTCCAAGCTTCTTCTTTGCCAGAAACTTCTTGCAGTTCCTCTTCCAATGACCCGGCTCGTTGCAATGGAAGCACATTCCTTTGTTAGCTGGATCAGATTTCTTTTGTTCCTTTATGTTCACTTTGCCCTTGGTCATCCGAGATCGGAAGAGCTCCTTAGATATCTCATATCTAGCAGTCCTACTTTGTTCACCATACAACTCCTTGAGGTGAATCAACATAGTAGGAGCATCCATGTTTTCGTGCTGACGCTGAAACTCGTTATTCATAGATGCGAGCATGATGCATTGAGCCACAGATGCATCATCTTGCCACTTTACAATGGTGACAATCTCTTCCTCAGAGGCTGTTTCTATAACAGTTCTAGGGACAGGTGAGTTTAGGACATAAGAAATCTTTTCAACAGTGAGAACTATTCTCAGATTTCTTAGCCAGTCCGTATAATTCGGCCCGGTAAGCTTATTAGCATCAAGTATGCTTCGCAGTGAAATTAGTGATTTTGACATTTTTTTTAAAATTCTGCATGTGAAAAATAGCATTTTAGCAAACATTCATTTTATTAATTTTGCATACCAAAATAAATTTAGGTCTTTATTTTAAATTGGTATCTCCCACTATTTTTATCAAACTATATTACCCTCACTTATATAGTTCGGCAACATCTAATTAAAGATTTGCTAGTGAGAATAAGGATCCCATTTCAAATGTATATAACCTTGTGGATAGCACACAAGCGATATACAAATAAATAGGTAGACAACTCTTGTCAATTACATCACTATATAACTCCTTTTATTTTGCCTCTTAAATCATAATGGTCAAGTGTGTGCACATCCGAACTAAAACGATTTAAGTTAAGTCCAGCCTAGCACTTTTATAAATTCAAAAAAGAAAAATGTTCGTCCTTGTGGATAGCACAACAAGACTAGATCGTTCAATTTTCTTGATAAGCATCAAATGTGACTAATTAACATCTTAAATATGCAATACTCGCCTTGTGGATAGCACAACAAGCTCATATTAAATATTTAATACTCTATTAATTTATCATGCTAGAAGGCGACGTTCGATATTCCAAATATCATTTGAACGCTTCGGACTTAATATTATTTCTTTGAGGGATTTGTTATTATTTGTCTCATCTTGTTTAGCGTGCATGCACATATATATATAAAATACGCGTCATTTTATTAAACATGCGAAGCATGTTTGCATAAAATATAATATATATAATATTTAGCATGCAATATAGAATACTATATTCTACCCAGATTGATTATGGACTTTTATTCTAGTTTGGTTCACTAGAGCCACCAAGTGAACCAAAAGGTCAAACCTAGGAGTACAAGAATTTAAATTTAAATATAACTATTACATTTAAACCCGGGCTCCATACAAACGGGTCTTCACGCGCCAATTTTTTCAAGATAATTCTAACTATTTCTATTACATTAAACTATTTAATTTAAATAGAAACCTTGATCAGCAGTCAAGGGGAAGTACATAGGAGGGAGATAGAATTTTACATCACGAAAAAAAAAAATTAGAGAAGACGAGGTACACAGACCCCATTTAATAAAACTCATTCATTCAAGCATTCAACTAAAATAAAATCCAATCACATTGGTCAAATAGTCCATAATCAATCCCCATTTATTATCATACATATCACCATATATATCAATAAATAAATATTCATCTCATGAATTAAAACATTCCATATATATATGAGTATCATTTAATGGGCAATTTTAAATTGCATGAAATCCAATTTCAAGATTAAAATAAACTCTTTATTTTAATTATAAAATTATTTAGAATATAATATATAAATATATCATATTTATTTTTTTAAAAAGAAGTCACCTTCTTTTATTAAAAGAGTCCTGCAGGTTTATTAAAAGAGTCCTTTCCTGATGGGTCACATTCTTTTTGGAGTAAGAAAGAGACAACACATTTTCTTTGCAGAATTCAAGATTAGCACCCAAAAATAAAATTTGTGATTCGTCCCAAAAAAAAAATGTCATTTTTTTTTCTTTAAAAAAAATAATTTTATACAATAAAATTATGCCCAATAAATTATTTTAAATATATACCCATATGTATATGAAATCAAAAATAAATTAATAATTGCATAAAAGTTTGGCTCTGATGCCACTGTTGGGTTTGTACGAAATCGTGACGCAATCAAATTGCAAAAATTAGCGGAAGCATGATATATTAGAGTTTAAAAAAATTTCTACAAAACCATTACTCGGATCATCCTTTATGCAAATTATTAATTTAAAACGATAAATAAGAAGTTATGGAATCATACCCTTGTAGAACGAAGCTTTCACAGGTACTAGTTCAACTCCTTGTTCTTCGTGATCTCCTTGAATTTTCGGATTAGATTCCTTCCTTTGATCAACGTTAGCCACCCAAGTGTTTGGCCTCTAGAGGTGATCCACCAAGGAAGATGAATTATCAAGAAGGAGGGTGGTTGGCTTAGTTTTCTATCCTCTATAGAAAAGGAGTACTCTCCAACAATTAGAATTGCATCAAGTAATATCTATTATAAGAATCCTCTTATATAGATATTGGTCAACCCTTCTAATCCTATTAGACATGAAATTTCTTTTAATTAATTAAACTCCTTTAATTAATTTAGGCTTCCCACCACATGGGAAATAATTAATTAAATTCATTTAATTAATTTGTCTCCTAATCTTATTAGGAATAAATGAGAGTACTAATATTAAATTAATTACTAAACTCCTTTATAAATTAAAATAATAATAATTATAATAATATTAATAAGAATCCTCTTATTAATTTATATTTAATATTTCCAAAATATTAAATAATAAATATTAAGCTATTTAATTTATTCTATCACCATAGATTAAATTAATTTCACTTAATGCATTATTACGATTATGCCATTACCTTCTTAAATAATTATTCTTCCTTTTATGGTGTGACCCTTTAGGTTCTCCATATTAAACCGGTTGTGAATAAATCAATTAGAACAATTCTAATCTTATTTAAATAAATAAATTAAATTAATAATCTATTTAAATAAATAATATTTATTCTACAATAGGGATAAGCCTCCCTAGCGATCAACGACTTTTCAGATAATATAGATTTCAACATTAATCATAAAAGAACCTGTGAGTAAATAGTTACCATACAATTCAATCATTCCACCATACAATGTCCCAATTAAATATAAGACATGAATTTACTGTCAAGTCTTATTTTATTTAATTATATGTATTTCGATTAGAAAATGCACAACTCCAAATAATGTAAATTAGAAACTCCTTTCTAATTTCATTTTACCTTGGCCAAGGATTCCTGGGTTGTCATTTAACGAATCACATAGGACATATCTCCTCCTTTACTAGAGGTAGTAGATTTTTTATTGATCATTCATTGTCTCCATATGTAACTCATTATACCCAAGCATACCCTTTTATATACCCTAAAGGGCTTTAAGGAATAAGTCAAAGTATAATTCATTACATACAAGATACTATGATGATCTCAAGTCCAAGAATCACTTGTACTACTATCACATTAGGAATTCCTATTGACAGGCGAGTAAAACTCCATTAGGTATTCCATAGCGAGTCACGTTCAGTGAACTTATTCTCCAATAAGCACCTACATACTTGCTTTAGTGTCTCCACACAAATGATTATGAGATCAATCATCCTCATCTAATGAGCAAGCAACATATGTACTAATCTATCCGGATTTACTAATCCCCTTTTTAGTAATCCCATGATTAGGAACTATTTTAGTTTTAGAGCTTTCTAAGAATTTAGATCTCATTGGCATGATCATCATCATGATTCTAAAAGCATTGCTTAAAACTATGGGTTATTTACATATTATAAAAACAGCACCATGTAGATAATTAAATGTCTTTAATAAATAAATATTTTTATTAATAAATAAATAAGATTGCCTCCAAAGTATATGCTTTATCATCATACATGATTGGCTTGTATGCATACTACTTTCACCCATGTATCACGTAGAGCCCACAATATGTATGTGTGTATGTGATTCTTGTGTGTCTTATTTTTATGTGATAGTAGCATGACTGCTTCCATTGTTCAAGCAGCTTTATATTTGGGTTAAATATAATTTTTGTCACTATGCTCCACTTTAATTTATAAATACGTCGTCGAATTCGTTTTTTTTTTACATTCGACTCAGTAAATTGAATTTTTTTTAAAACATTACAAAAATCGTTAAGAAAGTTTATTTTTTAACAGAAAATACACATTTTCGCCACGAAAGAGAGAGAAAGTTGAGAAAGAAAAGGCGGATATGGTTTTTGACTAAAAAAGAAAAAAAATGAGTTGATTCATTTGAGTTAAGTCACACGTGTGTCTTGACTCACCTTCGTCTTCTTTATATAAAAGGTCTCAAATATTTTAATATCATTTACCTCTAATTCAAATACACAACTTAACCAGATTTTTCTTTTTCTTTTCTAAATTTTGATTTCAAATGTTGCATTTGCGAAGAAATTTGAAAACCCAACTTGAATTTGGTCATCATAATGAACAGATCTAATTTAGGCCATTGATTTTACAATAAAATACATTATCCCTCCATTTCAAAAAAAGGGATTATATTTTAAGAGAACCTGAAAGAATGGGAAAGTATAAGCGTGTTTCAAATAGTGTACAACTTTTTTTTTACCATCAATTGAATAATGATGTTGTAAGTGAATATAAATTCAGGCTTATATACGTGGAAAATGGGGGATTTGATCTCAAGAGTCAAGACCACTTGCATGGCAAAAGTATGCCAACTAAACCAAGGTTGCAAGTGAGACTATAGGAGTTGAGTCATTAAATTAGTTATATTCAAAACAGTTCTTTCTACACAGACAATAATATTCGACAAAAGATGTATTGAACTTTAATCTATTTGTATTAGGGGTCAAAACATAAATAATTAAAAGTTCAATACACTCCTGTCCAATATTTATGTCTGCTTAAACTTTTTGTATTCAAAAAAGATAAAGTAGTCATGTCATTACAAGAGTAAGAGGAAGAGGGAGAATTCAAAGGAACTAAAAAATTGTTATAAAAAATAGATATAAAATGACGTGTATGATTTTAGTTGGTTACAATCATATATGTTGAATCATTTACACATTATGCTTTGACACGTCATTTTGTAATTGTCTTAAAAATTATAAGTAAAAGAATTTATGACAGTCTCACGAATAATCTATCTTAAATAATTCATATATCGAAAAAAGTCTCACAAATAAAAAATAATAATATTATCGTTTAAATCGAATGGTTGACCACTCTTTCCTTAACACTATATTCACTCCTAACTTTTGCTACACAGGATTACTGTGAATTAGTCTCTCAAGATAAGACAAACTCAAATTTTATTTTGTACTAGTATTTTTTGTGTAGAAATAAATTTAGTGCAAAATTATAAATGAGAGAAAAAAAATATAGTAAAAACAAATATTATAATGATATTTTTTTTAAGAACTTGATAAGGATTTAAAATAATTGATGTGTATATGTATTGTTTAAATATAGATAACATCTAATTACTTTAACTATATAATTAGCAAAATCATATAGATACGGTCAAGAGCGAAACAAAAGGGAAAATTTCATAGCTGTCAAATTCAGAGAATTAAAGTTCATTTATTTGGATATTCTTTTTTTTTTTTGTCGTGTCAACTTTATTTATTTTTGTCTTTTTGTCCTTTTCCATGGAGACCCTCAAACGCACTAACTTGAATGTCATTAGCTAAACCATTTTGTTTGTATTTAAGAAATAGGCTTATTAGGTCTAAATTTTTTAATGTGGGTCAGAATTCAATTCCATTATTGATATTCCAATATATTAAGTTGCCAAATTATTGTTCCTTTTATAGTTAATTTTGTGTGGATTTTATATATGAAAATGGCATCATACAAATAATTTGAGTTAGGGGTGAACATAGGGATGCACAAAAAGTTTGAGGACTACGGCCTGGCCTTAGTTCGGCTTGGACCCGACCTGATCAAAGTTCAGTCTGGTCAAGGCCTGATTCGGTCAGGCCTAGCCTTGAAGGCTTGAAAATGCTGTTATTTTTAGACAAAAATCTGGCCTAGTCTGGCCTGCAAAAAGGCCTGGCCTTGGGCCTGGCCTGGCTGGGCCTGACCTTAGGCCTGGCTTGGCTGGGCCTGACCTTAGGCCTGGCCTGGCTGGGCCTGACCTTAAGCCTGGCCTGGCTGGGCCTAACCTGAGGCCCAGTCAGGCCTAACCTGAGGCCTTACATGATTTTTTATCCAATTATTTGTAATTTTGAGTTAGGGGTGAACATGGTGCGCTTTGAAGCTCAAACCGCATACAAAATCGTTTAAGTGCGGTTTGACAAATCTAAAACCGCACATGAAATCGCTTGTGATTGGTGCGGTGCGATTTTGAACCTTGCGATGCGGTTTCATTTGGTGCGATTTCGATTTCAAAACCAATTACAATTACTCGAAAATTAAGTGATTAATCATAATCTTTTATATAAGAGGAATATTTGAAGAGATTATATAAAAGAAAACCTGTGGAATAGAAAAACCTGGATACTTGAATGAGTAATGGATAAATTGACTTGTTTATCATTATTTATCAAGAAAATAAATAAGAAAAATGCATTGAAAGATTGATTCATAGTTTATAATACAAAATTAATTCAATTTAACAGTTTTATAATGTTTTACCAATTATTTTTTTAAAATTTTTTATATGTGTTGTAAATTTAATTTTTTATGATTATAATCCTAAGACTATTAATCATATTATTAAATAATCCTAGTCACGTATTTATTTTTTATAAAATTATTCATGAGATAACTTAAAATAATCACATACAGACTTTTTTTGGTTTTTTATTAATACATTTAATTAAATGTAACATATATGTACTCAGTTAAGATTATGAAAAGATAATTATTAAATTATTAAATTTTAATCAGAATAATTAATTGAACTATATATTGTAAGTTTATTCATTTAAGTATTAAGATAATCAATTTAATACAGTGCAAATAGTTATCAGAACTCTCATAAGATAATTATTATACTATTAAATTGTTTTTAAGGAAGATAATGAAATTGTAGGCTTAAATATAATTTACTATCCTGAGTTATTGATCTTTTTTCAATTTGATGATTGACTTTTTAATTTTTGCAATAAGATAATTGATTTTTTTTAACTTATGTTCAATTGGATATATCACGTCATAAATTGATGACATGTCTCTCTGACCAATCAATGTTTTTTTTGTTATTATAAAAAAACATTATTTTAAATATTATTTTCATAGTTATTAAACATCAAATTGTAAAATTTCATAAAATTCATGACATTTTTTTCTTTTAATGTATAATAAATGTAAAACCATTATTTAAAACAACTTTTTTTAATTATACATAAGTCATAATTGCCTAGTCAGCACGATCCACGTCATTAATTAGGACAAGACGTGTCTAATTGAACTTAAGTGAAAAAATTTATACTTTAATTATTTCTAATTGTAAAAATTAAAAGAAAGATCAATAGAGTAAAAAAAAGATTAATAACTCAAAATAATAATTTATATTTAAGTTGAAATTATATAGTATGATTTCAAGTTGTAATGAATTTTACTTTAGCAAGGACACTTATCACTTAGTCAAAATGTATAATTTTATGGCACATAGTAAACCTATATACTGCATCATTAGTGCTAGATTAATAAATTTTACTCAAGAATATTAAAAAAAATTATTCAATAAAAAACAATTATCTTTTTGTTGATGATACTATAAAATAGTGTAACATATTTAAATTTGACATCAATTTTTTTTTTCGTGCAATAATAAGGAAAATGATATATATTATGATTTTATATATTTATTTTTTGGTTGTCAGTTACATGAACATTCAATTATTAATAATAAATATAAAAGAAATTGTATATTTAAAATGTATATATTTAGCAAATTGGAAATTTGTATGAGAGAAAATAAAAGTTTAGTGAAAATAGTGGTTGGGAACCATAAAAAGTTGAAATAGGTGAGAAAACATCTGAATCTTCTTCTTAATAGGGAGAGAGGGAGAGAGAGTCCAAATACTCTTTTTTATAGGGAAAAATCTAGATTCCGATATTTTCGCCTAAGTGTCCAATTTATATTCTTGTTTCTAAAAAGGACTTGTTAGGGTTTCTGATTTTTATCGAAGATTCACAGGTTTCATCTCATTGCTCATAGAAACCTTTTTCCGTATTAGAGGTTTGTCATCTTTCTCTCTCTTTGTATATATGCTTGACGGATGTTTTATTGCACGATCTTCATTGCGGCAGCATTAGTTTTTCATCTCAGTTTGTTATTTTCTTATGTTTTGCTGTTAATATTGTGAAGAAGCGGCTAATTTTTATTGGGTATTATTTGTTTTGAGTTGTATCATCAAACGAAAAAGAACAAATGAATTTTATCTGTATTTTTTTAATCTAGTCGTGTTGATTTTTCTTTCCTTGATGGAGTTTATGTTATCAGTTCAAATTTCATTAATGTTGCTTTTACCTTTGTTTCTTTGATTGATCAGGGTATTGATATCTGAATTATAAAGAAAAATCTTCTCATCTATACGGTGTTAGGAGGGATTTGGGCTTAGATATTGTTTATTTGTGGGGTTGTGATTGTGCATTAGGAATTTAACGTTGGTTGGTAAGCTGGGTTGATAATTTTTTAAGAATATGAGAACTTCATGGGCAGATGCTGTTGCTGCTGAGAATGCAGCTTCTGGTTCTTCTGATAATAATGTAACTAGTGGGGCTTCAGCTCCTCCCACCAAGGCTGCTTATGTTCCACCACATCTTCGTAATAGGCCAGCTGCTGCTGCAGAGCCGCCAGCTCCGTCTTATAGTGGTCCACTGTCTGGTAATGATAGGGCCGGCTATGGCGGAACAACAAGCGCCTCGCGTGTAGCTGGGCCTAGGTCTGATTATGGCCGCCAAGGATATAGCACTGGTAGCCGGGGAGGTGGTGGTTGGGGCAACAGGGGTGGTAATTGGGGTGGGAGGGAGCGGGAAGTAAACCCTTTTGGTAATGATGATGTTGATGTTGATGCGGAGACGGCATTCAATGAGCAGGAAAATAGTGGTATTAATTTTGATGCTTATGAGGATATTCCGGTAGAGACTAGCGGGGATAATGTGCCACCTCCCGTCAATACATTTGCGGAGATAGACTTGGGGGAGGCTCTAAATTTGAATATTCGAAGGTGCAAATATGTGAGGCCTACTCCTGTTCAGCGATACACGATCCCCATTTCCCTAGCAGGAAGGGATTTGATGGCTTGTGCTCAAACTGGGTCTGGCAAGACTGCAGCTTTTTGCTTCCCAATAATTAGTGGAATTCTGAGGGGCCATATTGTGCAAAGACCACGAGGGACTCGAACTGTGTTTCCACTTGCTCTCATTCTTTCCCCTACAAGGGAGCTCTCTTCTCAGGTTAGTTTTGTGAATTTGAACTACATAGCTAGTATAGTCATGCATCTTTGAGCACTCTAATCTCTATGTTGCATTTTGGCATGCAGATAAATGAGGAAGCCAAGAAGTTTTCTTATCAAACGGGTGTCAAGGTGGTGGTTGTTTATGGTGGAGCACCAATCGCTCAACAGGTAATTTTTTTTTTAGTTGGATATAAGGAGTGAGGACAGAGTAGATCAAAGGACATCTTCACACCTTTGTTTGCTAGAGAGTTGGTCTGGAACAGAGGGAGTATTCCTAACAGAAAAAAACCTTTGTTCAATCAATCCTTTACACATCTGCACTCCCTCTCTATTTATCATAATCAAAGGCATGTAAAAGGGCAGAACCACATGAGCCATGTTTCGTATACATAATGGTTCAAGTTATTGACTGCCAGTCGAGTTGTGTTGCAATATCTTGTCTTGGTACAGGTAAGGATGTAAGGTGGATTAAGTGAAGTGATAGAACATCAATACCTACTTATAATGCTTGAATTCAGTGACATTTTACATTGTTTCCTATATCTTATTATTATTTTTATATAAAGAATTTGTGTATCAGTTTTTTATTTTCATATATCTACTGTATAGAACATAGAAATATAAAGGTAGTTATATGGTTGATCAATCTTGTGCATGCTTCATCCATCTTTAGTATAGAACTTGTGGATCTTGTATTGGCTTTATGTACTTTAATTTGTTTTATTCTTTAAATTATTTTATTGATTATAATATTTATTTGGTTAAAGGTATCTCTTCTCAACCCAAGGGATTTATCAGCATAGTTTTAGATATTAAACGTGAATTCTGAAGTTAATAGAAAGAATAGTATGTGTTTAGAGTTTGAAGAAGAGTATCACATTTACTATCAAGCTATATTCCATCTTTAAAGTTTAAAGATAGAGATAAAAGAACAATATTTGTTGGTTAATGTGTACACCCACCTTTTTCCCGCGGGGGGGGGGGGGGACCTGTTGGTTTTCTGCACACCTTAAATTTACAGTATAAGATCTTTTAAGAAAGAAAAAAAGTTTTACACTATAGCGGTATTTATTCATTGTTGTTTTTAATGCAATCATGTAGATATCTAAACAAATATATATCTTAATTGTTTTTTGTAGATAACTAAAAATATGATTTTTTTACTTATCAATATGTGTGTGCGCGCGCGTGAACCTCTTGGTTGTGTTCCTTGATCCGTAGTGTAAATTGAGTTTTAACATATATCATAAGCTGATCTTGTATTTATAGTTCTATTGCCCTCTGATCAAATTACTTGGCTTATCTCTGTTGTTGAAGTTGTCATTTGGTTATTGAAGTTAATTCCGAATTGTTGTCATTTGGTTGTTTTGAGTTAATTTTGATCAGTATTAATTCTGTTATGGTGACCTGTTACATATTGCTTATTATGTGCTGCAGTTAAGAGAACTTGAAAGAGGAGTTGATATTCTCGTGGCAACCCCAGGGAGGTTAGTCGATTTGCTTGAGAGGGCAAAAATTTCATTGCAGATGATTAGATATTTAGCTCTTGATGAGGCAGATCGCATGCTGGATATGGGATTTGAACCTCAGATAAGAAAGATTGTGGAACAAATGGACATGCCTCCACAAGGTGAAAGACAAACAATGCTGTTTAGTGCCACCTTCCCAAAAGAGATCCAGGTTTGTTGATTCTCTCTATAAATTATTTTCAGCTTAAATTTTTAATGTCACTCCTCTATTTCCTGAAGCTATCTATGGTGCAGTTTATTGTTTTAGAATAGTTTCACATATATTGTTATTCAACCAATGTCCTCTGCTTAGATTTTATTTTCATTTCACTATTATGTGGTGGTGTAAGTTGCCTTCTAAAAAAGAAAAAAAGATTAAGACACTTCATAAAGGAGATTATTTTGATCTATCAAGTCAGGTTCTAAATCATTTTCTTATTGTAGAGTGGGACTGATAAAGGTTATTGCTTGTTCCTCATTGTATCCTCAGCGCTACTGCTGTGATTTATCTGTTTCTCAAATTCTAATTTGAGTTGAAAGTTCTCTTTATTCCTCTATTGCACGTTGTTGTTTTTGTTGGTGAGACTCTGAGGTGCAAGACATGAGGAATATACTAGATATTGGCTTCTTTCAAATTGTATCCATCTTTTGATATGTTTGCAATTCATATTGCAGAGATTGGCATCTGATTTTCTTTCAAACTACATATTTTTGACTGTTGGACGGGTCGGTTCAAGTACTGATTTGATTGTTCAAAGAGTTGAATTTGTTCAAGAGACTGACAAGAGAAGCCACCTTATGGATCTTCTTCATGCACAGAAAGATAATGGGGCTCATGGCAAGGTATATATATACATATACATATATATATATATATTTATATGTTCAGAATGCATTATTTGATTGGATTACTGTGGATATAATATAGATTTCGTTGATCAATACTAATGTGTTGCCATGGGAGTGGGAGCCAGTTTAGTGGTACCCAAGTTGGGATAGGGCTGCTCTAGGTTTTTACCCTTTCTCAAGTGATACTTAGTGCAATATTTTGAAGGGAGGTAGCAATGAGTAATAAATATTTATATTTAGAAATAATTAGGTACTTTAGGATCCATTACTGCCTCTGAATTTAACCAATTTTTTCGCCTGCCAGTAGATTGAGTTGTCTATTGTTAAATTTGGCAGCAAGCACTAACTTTAGTGTTCGTGGAGACAAAGAAGGGAGCAGATTCTCTGGAAAATTGGTTGTGCAATAATGGGTTTCCTGCAACTACTATTCATGGTGATAGAACACAGCAGGTAATTCACTAGTGTTTAGAGATTATTCATATTCAATTGCAATTTTTTTTCTTATATATTGGTATTGCTTTCATTATTATCCTTCAGCACAATGGTTGATGTTCTTCATTCCTATTATGCTGATGCCACTGTGCTTTATATGTTATTAGTTGAGCCATTCGTGTATCAAGTCTCAACTGCATTTGTATCGATGCCTGGCTTATGATTCATGTATGTGATCAAGTTTGAATATCTTAGGGCAGGATTCCAGTTTAACAGTGTTGTGTTTGCCATATATTGTTAGTTAACTAAACTCATTTATACATTTGCATGTGTTACTAGATTTAGAATGGTACTTTGTTGGTTTTTTGCTTTGTTTGATTGATTTACTATTTCATTGTGTGGATATGTGGATTCTAATTTCAAACGAAATATCAATATTTCACTTGTTAAGATGAAGGTTTAAATTCTTGTAAAATTGGTAGTATTCCGTTTTACCGGTTTTTGTGAAGCATTTCGCGATTCGTTGGTAAATCTACTTTGATTCTCTATCAACCAATATCGTGGGATCATTAAGTATGGTTAAAGCAAAGTCTTTGAAGTCCCGACGCTACATGGTTCTCTTTATACCACTGTATTAATAGTAATTTAGAAATGCTTTCAAAATGAATAGTTTATCAATATAGAACACTCATATGCCTTTAAGTATGCGCCTGGAAAGATAGGCTGACTGCTAAGCCCACTCTGGCTCTGTCGCCACCATTGAGGGTGTGAGCGACCCGAGAAGCAAGCTATTACAGTGACTTGGCTGGAGCAGTATGGAGCCGAGGAACAAGGCAATAGATAAGATAGAAGAAGGGGCCGGCACGGACCTGTTGAGTCTAAGAGAAAACATAAAGGCCTAGAATGGAATTGGGATATGGATGGAATATAATGAAATAGAACCACTTTGAGGTTCCCAATGAAATGAGGCGTGGAAGGGGCCCGCTACGAAGAAGTTCCGGGAGTTACAAAAGGAAGCGTCGAGCTACTTCTTAGATCAATCTTCAAAAACTCATGCGAACCCTATTACACAACCTAAAAAAGGCTTTCACTAGCGCCCTTAGAGTCTAAGCCTTTTTTTTGAAGGGCCAGCAGTTGTAGTTGTTGCTAGGGCTTTCGTCTTATCAGTAGGTTATATGATGTTTGCTCTTGGTATATGGGGTCTTATGGAAGTGCTTTAGCTTTTTTTCATTTGATTACTCATGCTTATTCAAAATTATTGTTGCTTTTAGGATGATTCAAGCACATACTGGTTGGTTTTATGGATCACTATCAGACTCACCTTTAATGCAATTAAATAATAAGAGTGAAAAAATGGGTTTGAAAATTGTGGGAAATAATGGTGGTACTTACTTTACAATGACGTCCTGAACTTGGCATACGATTTTCATTTTCCTACATGTGTGGTTGCTATTATATCTGCTCTTCCTGATGCACTTTTATAGGAGTAGGAAAACAATGAAGTCCTGAATTCTTCTTCTCCATTGCTGTATGCTATTTTCGTCACTAGTCTTCAAGAAATGAGTGTAGAAAATCTGAACATGTCATTAACCATCGACAGCCCCACCTCCCTTTTGATGTTTAGATCTAGCAGGAGGTTATAAGTAGTCCGGAAAATCCCTTTTGATGTAAATTCTTACCCGATGAATGCATTATATACCACCGAATTAAATGAACCCGATCAAACTGAATAATAGTGTGCTATCTCCATCATTTTTAATGATTATTATGTATAGCATCATTCTATAGTTGTTTGAATTTTGTTAATTGTCTGAAAAAGCATGTTTGCTGCGGGTGGAAGGTACGCAATTCATATATATATCGGTTATTGGTTTCAGTTCTTGTATTTTCTTTACATGCATTATTAGGCTTAATTATATCCCATCATTAGCCGGCATAACCGCTATGGTTCACCTGCAGGAGAGAGAGTATGCATTGAGATCATTTAAGAGTGGAAATACACCAATCCTAGTCGCAACGGATGTGGCAGCACGGGGTCTCGATATTCCACTTGTTTCTCACGTGGTCAATTTTGACATCCCCAATGATATCGATGATTATGTCCACCGAATAGGAAGGACAGGACGAGCTGGCAAAACCGGATTGGCAACTGCTTTCTTTAATGAGAACAATTTGTCATTAGCAAAGCCACTAGCTGATCTGATGCAAGAAGCTAATCAGGAAGTACCTGCTTGGCTTACTCGTTATGCGAGTAGAGCTCCTTATGGTGGCGGTAAGAATAGACGGTCTTCTGGGGGTGGACGTTTTGGTTTTGGTGGCTACGACTACAGAAAGGATAATTATAGGGGTGGCGGGGCTGGTGCAGATTACTATGGAGGCAACGCTAGTGGCGGATATAACAGTTACGGCGGGGGATATGGTTCTGGAGTGACCAGTGCTTGGGATGCATGACTGCATTAGACTGAATTCTCTAGTATATATTTAAATTTGTCAGAACGCAAATCTTTAGGTCATGGTTCAGCTCTCCAAATTTCTTTTCAAAACATACTTTATTATGAAATTAATCTTATAATTTTTGGGTATTAGTTAGTGGTTCTATCTTCTGTGTGTTCATGCGCTATGAGCCCTATAATCAGGGTGCAAGTGTTTACATGCTACAGAACTGGGCAAATTCCCCTACTATTTTGTAAAAGACAAAATTATGAACAAAATATTATCCTCATTTCCCCCCTACTTAAAGTAGGGGGAAAATCTGGTAATAATTGTTTAATTAGCCACGTGTAATTTAATTTTTTTGGATAGTTGCACAAGCTCACTGCAGTCTTAATTATTTAATGTGTGGACGTAATTTTAATTTCATGTAATATTGTATAATTTATTAATTATAGATTTGATAAAAGAAGGGAGGAAACTACTAAAGTATTTTTTGTCTTGTACAAGTCTCATGTCCTTTGTGCCTTTTTATTGATTGGAATGAATTTCAAATGCTTGGATCTAATGTGCTTATCTCTATATCTATGGGAAAATGTTAAAATGATATTTTTATACAGAATTTTTTAATTAATTTAAAATATTTATCGAGCCTGTGATAGGGCCGATGAATTAGAAGATGAAGTTAGGTGCAAGAAGAGGAAGATGAACAAAATGAGCTATGCATTTCACATAGCAATGGACAGACGGATTAAGATATCTCTGCTGTGGATATCGCTAAAACACTTTTCAATGGCTTGCACCACCAGATCCTTCCCGAAGTTACGTTGGGACTGACGAGTCTCTTCGACATAAAAATGGAACCCCACTTCACTCACTATTCATTTAAGATGGATCATGTAAAAATATTATTTTAAGGTGTGAAAATATCAATTTCCTATCTATGTTATAAAATATGAGAAAATTAGAATTTTATTTTGGTATAAACTTCAAAATTAAATTATTACCACCCACGAACAATCTAAATAAAATTAACCAAAATTAAGGACTAGAAAAAAGATTGAATATCACCCAATCAACTGTCAGCTCTACTATACACGACATAACGAAATAGAAAATAATGATCATGGGAAATGCAAGGAAAGAAATGGAGTTTCTTACGTCCAAACGCATTTCTGATTTGACAAAGAATGTCAATGATTAGGTCGATGCGTGCTTCGATATAGATAAAACTAGTTGAGATGGGAAATGATCTATAGCATGCAACCACAACACTTGACGCAGCGGTAAGGATCAACCTAGGGTGAACCGTAAACCCGGACATCTTGGGTTCGATCCCCGCCAGCAACAAGTGTGAGGAATTAGAAATAATTCTGTGTGGCCACGGGTCGTACGTTTCGAGGTGAAGCCATGTCTTAGGCGGAGCCTGTACGCAAAAAAAAATAAAAAATAAAAAATCCATAGCATGCATTTGAAAATATGCCCCCATATCACACGCCTTTGAGATCACTTTGAATCAAGAGGTATCCGCAATACATTATAGAAAATACATGCTATTCCTCCAAATCAAGGAATACCTGCCATTCTATCCAAATCAAACAATGAATTCCAAATACATATCAGTTAAGTAAAATCCAAATAAAACAATGAATCCCAAATACACACAAGTTAAGTAAAATCCAAATCAAACAATGAATCCTAAATACACAACAATTAAGTAACCTCAAAGAAATACCTGCCATGCTATCCAAATAACACAAGGCTTGGACCTGTACATAAGGATCCTCGTACAAGACACCACTGTCCTTCAGGCATAAAGCATGAAACCTTTCAGCAATATTTCCTATTGGCTGCAAACATAAACCAATGGGGTAACTATGCTGATAGAGATAAATACAATATAAAGTAGTAATAGATATGTTGTCTATATTATTTCATTAACATTGTTATAATACTCCTTTGTCAATACAAAATATTATCTTGTTAAACTTCAAATAATAATTCGTAAAGATAGATAAAAAGAATATTGAATGCTAAAACTAGCCTTGGGCGCACTGCAGCCCCTCCTCCGCCTGATCATTAGGAAAGATCGATGAACCAAGTTCTCAAAGTTTAGTTTTTAATTTTCCACTACCCCATGTTATATAAAGCCAAAACCTAAATTATTAGCATATCTTACTACTGCTTTAACTTATTCACAAGTCAATAAATTCTGGCCTCTAATCTAAGCATACCTAAACCAAACTCTACAATTTCTATGCCAATTTAACAAAGCCGATGCCATAAAATTAGCTCGCATAGAATTCTAGCTTTCTCTACTGTCACATCTACAATAGCTAATTGTTGAGGGAACGACTTACCAGTTGAAGACGAAACCTGAGCTAAATTCAGAAAAGCAATGGGCCAAACATCAATATTCCCACACCACATTAGTAACATAACTTAATAATCTAGCACTCTTTACAGAGAGACAAATGCAAGCCAAATTAAATCAAGATAAATGACTATAAGAATGTTAACATACAGAACAGAGTAATCAAAATATGTTTATTTTCCAACTGCATTCTCAAAACCCAAGTCAAATTCTGAAAGGCCTTTTTTCTTTTTCCTCTTTGTGCCAACCCCTAAATTTATTCAATCTGTCAACAATTTATTTGTTAGTGACGTACTGAGACATCTGTTAAGCATGATATGCACGTTGGATCCATTTTGTACTATATATTTGTAGTACAAGATGAGATCACTGATTGACCAAATACTTGTAATTAATTAATTATTTTGTACTACATTCTCTCTTGTTCTAATAATTATTTCTCGAAAGAAAATGAGATTTTTGTACTTAGGCTAACAACAATTAGTATTAAAGCTGGCCTAGTCGTCTGTTAGAATAATAATTCTTTTTACACACTGGGAAATTAATTAAAAATTGGGAGATTGAGCTGGGATACATCCAAAGAGTCAGAATGATGGAACAAGAAGTCGAGAACGAAAACGGTCCTACAACCCCAACAATACATAATCTTCCAAACAAAGAAGATTAGACACTCAAATCTCATCCAACTGTGCTGATATCAATATTTTATTTTAAATATAATAATACATACTGTCATTATTTGTACTAATGCCACTTTCCTAGCTTCCTCTTGCGAGCCTCAATGAAAAAAATGGATGCAAGTATATGAGAGGTTGCAAGTATCCATATAAAGCAAAGCAACTTACAACATAACTTACTGTATCATGGTTCCTTGGTAACTTCTAGTTTGATGAAGGAAACCCAACTTCTTACTGTGCCTCATGACAAAGTATGGTGCAAAGCAAATCTTTCTCGGCATTTCTTGCTTGGGAAAATTAAAACCACGAAGCACCTATCTACGTCAAGAAAAGTAGCTGTCAACTCTTAGCCTACTAGAACAAACGCTTTCGACAATCTGCCGCACCACAAAAGCATAGAAGTTGTTTTATCATTTATATTAATTAAGTAAATAAAATAGTAGTAGTAGCTAGTACAAAACACTAGGTGACCCAATTACACCGGGGACACAACTGTTTTAACAAGTCCTACACCATACAACCCTCGGACTCCTCTCTCCCTCAATTAGAAGAACCCTCCACGCGTGCCGAACCCTTAGCTCTCACACGTTCAACCTCCTTCATTCATTTCCATTTCCATTTCCATAAAATACTACTATTTTATAAATGCTGTCTATATATATATATACCCTCTGGCTCTCCCATACAAAGTCCTCCCTCCTCCTAAACTCAAACCAAATACTACTCTCTCTCTCTCTCCTCTGTTTTCTCTCTCTAAAATGGCGACCGCTGCTCCTCTGAAAGATGAGCTGGATATTGTGATACCCACAATCAGAAACTCGGATTTCTTGGAGATGTGGAGGCCATTTTTTGAGCCCTACCATCTGATCATTGTTCAGGATGATGATCCATCTAAGATCATTAAGGTCCCTGTCGGCTTTGATTATGAGCTCTATAATCGAAATGACATTAACAAGATTTTGGGTCCCAAGGCTTCTTGTATTTCCTTCAAGGACTCTGCTTGCCGTTGCTTTGGTTACATGGTCTCCAAGAAGTATATCTTTACTATTGACGATGATTGCTTTGTGAGTCTTCCCCCCCTTTTTTTTGCTCAATTTTGTAATTGTATTCTCCCTAATTCAATTTATAGTAACAAAGTTTTTATCTTTAATTCGATTTTGTAATTGTAATGTTCTGCTTGACTATCTTAATAATTTTGATCTTATTTGTTTCATGTAATTCATTTACATTTTGTTTTCTATTGTTTACTTAATCCATTATTTCTTCTTATTTCATTTTTTATTTTGGCATGTGAATTGTAGACCTGGTAAAATCGGTCCAAGCTCGCGGGCCAGACTTTGGGCTTCAAATTTTCAGCCCTTCAAAATCTAGGCCGTTTTGGCCCGGTAATGGCCCGGCCCGTTTTGGCCAAGCCCAAAAATGTGTTAAAATGTAAGCATAAATCAGTCCAGGTCCGCGGGCCGGGCTAGCCCACCCGCCACAGACTGGACTTTGAGCTTCATTTTTTAAGCTCACCAAAACTTATGCCGTTTGGCCCTACCCGCCAATGACCCGACCCGTTTGGGCCAGACCGACCCGTTTGCTAGGTCTAAATTGAGTTGCAATTATATTACCCCAAATTCCTAAAGTCAAAGACCCACATGTGAGTTTGCAATTGTATTGTAACAAACTAGGTTTTTCTTAAACTGCTATTTGATTAAGTTTTAACTTAATTAATACATTAGTAAAATTTAGAGTTTATTCTTTTTATTATTTTACATGAACGAAATTTAAACTTTTCAGTTTCATAATTTATATCTTTTTTATTTTTTATTTTTTTATTTTTATTACTTAATATTATAAAATTAGAAATTGAGAAGAAAAAAAAAGAGAAAAGAGAGAGAGGGGGGGCTCCACCTGAGTCTGACTTGGCCTCGTCGGCCAATACTAGTTTTATACTAAGAGTCTGGTATGGCTTGACCTAATTAGGCATGATCAATGGTTAAGGCCTAAAAGCCTATATTTATCCACGTCAGTCAATTTTTAAATAATGTTACGTTTGGATTGAAGAAATGAAATGGAGAACGAAATGAAATGGTTTTAAAATATTTTAAGTGTATATTTGGTTGTTGGTGCTGGTAGGTGTTGTCACATAATGACAAAATTATCACATATATCCATTACATTTGAATAGATTTTATTCCACTTTCTTCACATCGAATAAAAAAACAAAGGGATTAAATGAAATTAAAAGGGATTAAATGAATTTTTATTCCATTGGAATGATTTATCTTCTAAAATGATCATCAAAGATAAAGGTGTAGACATGTTACTCAACTTGATTTTGGCAAGTGATTATGGAGAGGATGGCATGGGAGTTGGAATAAGAATACGAGGGATGATGACATGGGTGAAGAAGAATGAATGCATGTTATGTGGATGGAAGTTATGAGTTGGAGGTTGGTGGGATGAAGATTAGCTTATGCCGAAGGTTTTTAATATTAAAAGATTAAGGGCACAAATTAACTCTTGAGGTAAGGATATATATATTACACTATAATCTTGATGAGCATATTTGAGTTAGTTTATGATCTAGTAAGATATATATATATATATATATATATATATATATATATATGGAAATGATCCATAGCATGAATAAGAAATGGGCAAATAGCATCTTTACCGTCCGTTACATAATTTAAGGGCTGAGATCTATTTGAATAAGTCGCCATCCACTGCTAGTTGAAGAAGTAACGGACAGGGTTAAAATAATTTCTGGACAAGTAAGCCCCCATATCACACGCCTTTGAGATCACTTTGAATCAAGAGATATCCACCATAGTTGAACTAGCGGAAGGATAATAATGAATTTAACCCGCAATACAGTATAAAAATACATGATGCTATTCCTCCAAATCAAGGAATACCTGCCATACTATGGCCGTTCTCTTTTTGGCAGAGTAATTTCAGAATGTCATGAGTGGAGAGGAGTTTTGCCTTGTACAATACGAGCCCAAATCCACCCGGTAAAAGCCCATATCATTGAGCTAATTTAATCCAACCAGTAGAATCACCTTTTTCTTTTTAACTAATCTAATTAACAAAATACAACTGCTTTTGAATTTCTCGCTCACCCTAATAAACGATCAGGACAGTCCAAAGTTTGGGATAAATCTCACCGTCCATTATATCCACTTTAACTTCAAAGGAAAAAAAATTATTTTCTCACTCTCAGATCCTCCTCCGTTCTTCCTCCTCCCGAGCTCGGCCTCTGCCTCCTCCATTCTCTAGCCCCGGCAATCTCTCCTCCCTTCTCCTTCGTACGTAGTGTCGGAGGCACGAGTAGTACGACTAGTAATAATATAAAAAAGGAAGAAGTAAAATTGATATTTCTACCTAGTTTCTCCCACAAAAATGTGGAGCCTTTTTTTTCCATCCGAATCTCATTCTACCTAACCGTTCTTCTTTATTTACCTTTATCGCTTTTTCTCTATCTAAAAATAAACTCATTACCACTTCTCTCTCCTCTTTTGGCATAAACCCTTTATATGTTCAACTATATTGTTTATATGTTCAACTATATTGTCGACATAAGAAGATTTTAATTGAATACCACTCTCCACCATTAGCCCAGCAAGCTTTGCAGCTTCTAGCAAATATCTGTCTCGACAAAGTCCATCCAGAAGAATAGAATAGATATCCGAATCAATTGAAGACACGCATCCCGAGTTCTCAATTTCAAAGTACAAATGAAACCCATCTAGCACCCGTCCCTTCAAACAAAGTTCCTTTATGAAAAGGCTTGAAGCCAAACCATCACAATTCATTGCACTAGCTAACATCCTTCTGAAAACCTTCTCAGCCTCCTCGAATTTTTCAATCCGTAGCAGAGACACCACAAGAGAACTATAGCATTCACTATTAGAAACACAACCATCTCCCACAACTCTATCAATGAGCTTATAAGCTTCAGTTGCATGCTCCTCCACACAAAGTCCATTAATTAATGTACCAACCGTGACCCTATTAGGAGCACAACCATAGGCCACCATTCGATCCAAAATACTCAATGCTTCCACTGACCTACCATCCTCACAAAAGCTTTGAATCACAGACGTATAAGAAACAACATTCGGTTTACAATCCCCACCTTCTTTCTCCATCTCCCCCAACAACTGCAATGCCCTATTTGAACTCCCAAACCTACAAACCCCATCAAGAACAGTCGAATACAAAACCGTGTTTAGTAAACACCCATGTTCCCGCATAACCTGAAACAACCCGCAAGCATCATCCACTCTACCAGCATCAACAAAACCCTTAACCATCGCAACATATGTTATCATATCAGGATATAGACCAACCACACCCATTTCTCTCATCAACCCTGCTGCCACATCCATATCATCCTTCTCACAAAACAACCTAATAACAACATTATATGCCAATGTATCGGGATGACAATTAAACTCCTTCATTTTCCTCAACACCCACAAACCCTCGTTTGCAAGCTTAGCCTCTCTACACAAATTCAAAACCACCTTAAATGTCTTAACACTAACCAAACTACCCTCATTCCTAAAAGCTTCCATAACATCATTAAAAATATTCGGGTTTCGACTAAGTTTAAACAAGTTACAAGCTTTGTTACACATGTAAGAACTGTGTCTATAATTGGGTTGAAGACCAGCCCAAATGAAGAACCTAAGACCCAATAAAGGTCATCAGTAGCACATCTCTGTAACACCTCGGTGACACATGAAGTGTCTAGTTGAACCCTAATTTTGTTTAGGGTTCTTTCAATGTTTGAACCATTTGTCTGCAATTGGGTCCAGTACTGGTCTGCAGATGAAGTTGCTGACGAGAATGATAGAGTTGTTGTGAGTGGAAAAATGGGGTTTGTGAGTCGAATGGAGGATGAGACGTATCGATAGAGTGAAAAAGGGGTCATTGTTTTACAGAAAAATTAAAAATTAAGGCGCTGAGGAGAAACCTAAACCCTAATACATAAATGCAAATTTTAAATGTACCTTTGATATTGGGGGAAACGATCGAACAGCTCGAAGTATAAACCCTCGCGCGGCGACACTGCCCAGACCCCTGTTCGGGAACAACTAAGTTGCTCAAATGTGAGTACGTGACTCTTTTTTTTACATATTTTTTGACTTATAAGTCATTTTGTACAAGTAACAAATTTTGACCTTCTTGAAAAGCAAAATTTACAAAACAAACACACACTCAAACCCAAAAAACCCCAAATAAGAGATTATTACAACTCCCATCAACCAAAGGAAGCATATAATAATATAAAGGTACATATTTATGCCAAAAGACGAGAGAGAAATGGTCATGAGTTTATTTTTAGATAGAGAAAAAGAGATAAAGGTAAATAAAGAAAATGGGTTAGGTAGAATAAGATTCGGATGAAAAAAAAGCTCCACATTTTTGTGGGAGAAACTAGGTAGAAATATCAATTTTACTTCTTCCTTTTTTATATTATTACTAGTCGTACTTCCCGTGCCTCTGGCACTGCGTACGAAGGAGAATGGGTAGGAGAGATTATCGGCGCTAGAGAATAGAGGAGGCAGAGGGCGAGATCGGGAAGAGGAAGAACGGAGGAGAATCTGAGAGTGAGAGAGAATAATTTTTTTCCTTTGAAGTTAAAAAGGATATAATGGACGGTGAGATTTATCCCAAACATTGGACGGTCCTGATCGTTTATTAGGATGAGTAGAAAATTCAAAAAGCAGTTGTATTTTGTTCATTAGATTAGTTAAAAAGAAGGTGATTCTACTGGTTGGATTAAATTAGCTCAATGATATGGGCTTTTACCGGGTGGATTTGGGCTCGTATTGTACAAAGGCAAAACTCCTCTCCACTCATGTACATTCTGAAATTACTCATGCCAAAAAGAGAACGGCCATAGTATGGCAGGTATTCCTTGATTTGGAGGAATAGCATCATGTATTTTCTATACTGTATTGCGGGTTAAATTCATTATTATCCTTCCGCTAGTTGAACTAGCAGATACCTCTTGATTCAAAGTGAATCTCAAAGCGTGTGATATAGGGGACATACTTGTCCAGAAATTATTTGAACCTTGTCCGCTACTTCAACTAGCAGCGGATGACGACTTATTCAAATAGATCTCAGTCCTTAAAAAATTATGTAACGGACGGTAAAGATGTTATTTGCCCATTTCTCAACCATAACAAATACATGCTATGGATTATTTCCCTATATATATATACCATCTTTTTTTAGGTGTTAATAAAGTTAGAATTGCACAAGGGCTCATATTTTCTTGAATGTGTCCTTTCTTCAGCAACTCCTCAATCTTCTCCTTCATGATCTCACTCTCTTGTGGATTCATCCTGTAATGGGGCAGATTTGGGAGACTAGGCACAGGGACTTGATCAATGTGGTGTTGAATATTCTTATCGGTGCTAAATCTTCGAGTAAGTCTTCAGGAATGACTTGGTACAACTTTGTCTGGAATGTCAACTGGTGGATTAACTTCTTTCACTGCAAAGAACTCTTGGTTTCCTTGAGGTCCCTAAAAAATTCAGCGCATGCAGATATAGAGAGAGCTGACATCCCACCTTTGTTGGTCTGAACAATATTTTTCTCTCAGACAGCAAATCAAATTTTTTATTATTCCACAAAAAAAAAAATTGTCTACCCTTATGTGGCATCTACATCGTGCTACCATAGCCTCCCAAGTAACAAATGGCATACGTCCATATTAACATCACATATCACATTATCAGAATAATGTTTGTCAATTAAAAGCGGAACACGACAAATTTCAGTTACTTTAATAGAAGGGCCTTTCTTAATCCATCCAATATGATAAGGAGTAGGATGAGATTCTGTAGACAACTCCAAGTGTTGTACCAATGTTTTGGATACGATGTTTTCACAACTCCCATTGTCAATTATCAGATTACATACCTTCCGCTTGACTGAGCATTGTGAATGAAAAAATTGATGACGTTAAGAAAGGTCCACTTGCAATGGAGTGTATAGCAGATTTTGAATTACACATGAAACAGGCTCCCCGTTCTCCTATGCAAATTTTGCATTCTCCAAGTCATCCTCATGTGCCAACTCGTTTTCATAATCTTCTCCATAGTTTGTAAGATTCACTGTTCGCCGCGTAGGATAAACATTGGATTTATGGCCAAACTTGACATCTATAACATTTATCACCAATTGGTTTAACATTGGGTTATTGTGGTGTATCTTTGCTAATAATAGTGCCTCCTTATGAGTTGCATTACCATTATTGCTGGTGTTTATTGAACTACGGTTGAAAATAGGTGGTTGAGTAGAACTGGTAACCAACTTCTTGTCTGCGGCTAGAAGTAGACGAAATGAATCACATTTACGATTTTTGGATTGTTGGGCCACCCTTCCTTTTGCCTTTAGCACTATGTTGTGAGCCTCTTCTGCAATCCCATGTGATCTTGGATAGAAAATTTTAACCCATTAATGTATCGTGCTACTTGCTAATCCTCTGTAGATTACAACAAGATGACAACCTTAGAAATTCCTTTGTGTAGATGGCTACAGTTCAATTACCTTGAGTACAATTATGATATTGCCGAAACAAGTATTGATAGTAATATGGTGGAAAAAATCGTCCTTGCAATAGCTGCTTCATTCGGTACCACGTTTGCATGCCCTTTCCCTTGTAGTTTGCACGCCCTTTCCCTTGTAGTCGAGTGTTTTGTAACTAATCTCACCAAGATGTCGCTCCTCCTTTCAGTTTATAGGCCACAATCTTAACTTGTCTTTCCTCTGCCACATCCATCATGTCAAAGAACTTCTCAACCTCGTAAAGCCAATCAAGAAAGGACTCCTCAATGATGTCTAGATTACCAGAAAAACTAGGAATATCTACATTGAGATGGTATTCATCTGTCCCTAGTTCACTCGGTCACTCCTTTCCATCCCATCCCATATTCTGCATAGCCTCCATCCTCGTCATTAGCATAGGCTAGCCTCCTATGATAAGGTCGTCCTTAGTTAAAAACTTCAGCACAATTATTCCTACCACCGTTGTGAACCCCTTTGTTATTGAATCTCAGGGTGGCAATGGAATCACGAAGTTGCTAGAATCCCCGTCCCATTATTTGTCATTGAGCCTCCAATTCAATCCATAAAGCATTAATTCCACGGTTAGCTTCGTCTCCGTCGTTAGCCATACCGGATCATCCTGAAAAGCTCTTATACCACTTGACGCAGATCAAAAGCAAGACTAGATATTGTTCTAGTAAACGTTCTCCCTAGAATCCACTAGGAGAAGGGGAAAAAAAAGAAGTAAATCCTTGCTAAAACTTTTATTTGAAATCATAAACTTCCTTACAACTGTAGCAAACAACCCTTAATATAGGGTGCGCAAGGATGAATAACAATAAAAATGGAAAGTTCTAACCAATTATTACAATCAAGGGACTGCCTAAAATTAAGGAAAAATGAAGTAGATAAAAATCAACAGTCAAATCTTTTTCCCATATCAAAGCTTGTCATCAAATACAGTCCAAAAATGAATCTGGATCATATTTTAGAAGGTGTTCGTTTTGACTTTTAACAGTCAAAACGATCCAAAAATTCTACATAGAATTCATCTATTTCATCCCCAATTTTTGCCTTATAGCCCTCTTTATCAATTTCCAAATTGACGACTTCTTCTTTTTTTACTTGAAACTATAACAAAGGTTCAAATTAGAAGTCCAAATGTTGTTTATACAATTAGAATCAGAAAAGGCAACAGCAAATGAAAATTTGAGCAAAAACTAAAAATGGGGAAAATGAAATAATACAACACAATTAATATTGAATGACTTCACATGGAATTTGATGAAAGCACTTTGAAACCATTTTAGATTATTATTAGTTTTTAGTGTTTAGGGAAACTACTTTAAAACATTGTGCCCGCCCCCCTTTTATTGAATGACATGCAATTTGATGAAAGCACTTCGAAACCTATTTTAGATTATTATTAGTTTTTAGTGTTTAGGGAATTTGCGGTAAAACATTGTCCCCCACCCCCCGAAAAAAAAATTCCAAAAAAAGCACAAACAAACAAAAACAAGGTTCACAAATGACATTAATTTCTAATGGCATTAAGCCATTTTAGATGACATCCATGAATTAGCATTTAGCAATCTAAGATATGACACTATGCCTAAGCCTATCTTATATACCTGCAAATCAGATGTATCACAACATGGAAAACATAAATTGGGAAGGATTAAGAAAACACTACCGGACGAGGTGCTACTGAGATTGTCAGGAATCTAAACCCATGCATATCCTTAGGATCCAACCATAACACAGCAGCTGGAGGTGCTTGTTCAGCCTGACTACCTGGTTCAACCTAAATAAACAGCAATTTTTTATTAAAAGGGTTTTCAATAAAAAATCAGTTCGCAAGATCTGATACTTAAACCATGTCCAAGCAATACCTAGATATATTGTTTACACTTCAGAAACCAATACGAACTCCCAGACCAGACAAAAGACAATTCATTACAACCAGTCAACAGGAGATATGGCAGGCCCATCACAAAACAGAAGGAGAAAAGTTCCTTTATAAAATCATCTTAACTATACATTTAGTACCTGCTTTGGTGCTGGACCTGATGGGATTTTCACCATCTTTGACCCTTTTACTAACAGGCAAGTCTGAAGCAGAATTTCCCTTTTTTGTGACAAATAGGAAGTGGCTTTTTCCACCTAACCCCTGAACAAAAGCAAAGAAACAAAAGTGCATAAAAAATTAGCATACTAATCATCAACATTGGAATTAGGGAACAACTGAAGCATTTGTTGACTACTTGAGTTTCATCATTTCATAATAAATGCATTACATTTCTAAAAGCATCGAATTCAGCTGAATCAAGTGTGAGATCTTGACTGTGTAATTGTTTAGTAATAAATTTGTTTCAAGACTGACCAAGTTCAACCAGCACCATACAAAATACAAAACAATGATGAAACAATTTTCAGTTCATTTATCATGTAAGCAATATTTCCAGTTTAACTTAAAAGATTATCTATACACGCGCGCACACACATATATACACGTATGGTTATAAGATTTTACAAATTTGAAAAAAAGGCTATTATATAATTAACAGATAAAATGGGGTTAAAAATATTGTTTTAAAAATACAGAAAACTGAATGCAATAAATTCTGGTCAGAAAGTGATATTGGGCTTCTGATTATGTATTGAAGAGCAAGGTCTTGGAAATCGTCCAAATTCATATCCGTGGAACACAAGTAAAGCCAGTAAGTTGGGAAGGGGGGAAGGAACAATATGAACCTTCAAACAGCATTGACTCGAGCATACAATTCTAGGATAAGACAAAAAAATTACAAGATACATTAAATTATCCTAAATAGTAACTTGTGAACTTAGACTAACCAGTTTTTCAATGTCCAACCACCGTCTCCTGCCATCCATCGCTAAAACAGTGACAGTAGTTGTCTGAATGTATAGATCCCTTTCGAGTCCAGCATCACTCCAGCGAATGTTACTGGGACAAGCAGGTATAGTGTGTAATAGAGATTCTGCAAGATCATCGCAAACCATAGTGACTCATCTGCCTCTCAAAATCTCGGTCAAGTTGAATTGAAAGTTCTATAAATTGACAGTGAGGTGTGTGTATGCTATATGGAGTTGAATGTGGGCAACCAAGAAGCAACATGTGCATAAGATGGGAATTGTTGAAATGAGAATGTAAAGGTGGATTTGTGGTCATACAAGTTGGCTAGGATCACAAATAAGGATGTTTGAAATAAGATCGGGGTAGCATCAATTGATGACAAGATACGGGAACATCAATTGATATGGTTTAATTATATCCAACAACAACCTCTAGATGCACTGGTGAGACGAGGAGTCTTTGTCTCAGGATATGCAGATTCAAGTAGAGATTCAAAAATTAGTTATGAACCATGACTCTCGACAGCAAGACTCTCGGACTCATTTAAAAACTAAATGATTGAAAAGCATCAAACCATTTTCCATCACGGCAGCAACAATACTATGCTAGGGTTTCCATGGATATAATATGTTGTTTCTAGTAGCGATTTCATTTATGGTCTTGAACATAATGAGCTGAGAAATCTTTTGTATTTTGGCAAAAAGACCTAATTTCAGAAACTGAGTTTCGCTAACCAAGACACAAAAAGAGCATCAATTATTTTCTTTCGACAAGTGACAAAAAAGAAAGCATCATAATCGTTTCTTCAGTAGTTTTGTTCTATAATCAATGAAATAAATTTAGCAGACGCGGATAGGAAAGATCTAAGCATTAAAAAAGGATAGTTTAGATTGATGATACCTGCAACATCTACATTCTTTAGAGGAACATGTGGTAACTGCTGAGATAAATGTGATTGCCTCAACCAACTCTCCGGTACTCCACTTCGAAGCATTTTTGCAATATTGCAAGTCTTTTTCTTGAGTCAGAAAATGGTTGACCAGTTTCGGAGTCAATCAGACTAAGCAGAGTATGTGACACTTTGAACCGAAAGTTCAGAACTAACGTTTGTCAAAAGAAAAAAAATCAAAACAATATATACAAAATTAATAAGTTCCGGAAGATAGTATGACTCACTTGCACAACTACTTCATTAAACCATAAGATAACCTGGTGCTCCATTGACAACCACACATTCCGCATGCTTTTACTACTAATCATGAAGCCATGGGTAGGTGGCACGATGCCATCAAGAGATTCTAACTTTGTCCGTACCTAAGATCAGAAACCAATGGAGTTGACATACACAAGAAGTCAAGTTAAAGAACCTCAACCAGCAAATTTTATGGCCAAAACCAAAACAAACAGAAAAAAAAGGAAGAAGAAGATGATGACAAATGTAAAGCAAAAAAGGCACAAACGTAACACTTAAAAAGTTTAGATATAATCACTAAGTAATGAAAGACATTGGTGATGCCGCAAAAGTTTCTTCATCCGGATTGTGCAAAAGAAAATTCCAAGAAATGTGGACCACAACAAACCTCTCTAAAAGAAATTCTAATTATTAAGTATAGAAATGATAACAGAGATATAAAAATCCATGGCAACAAGTTTAAAACAAATACAGATGCTTCAGCATCTAACAAGAACGTTTCGTATTAAAGAAACTGAAATCGGCAAATTGCCTCAGGTTTATATTCCTCCAACTGTGCAGCTGAAGGGAATGAAGATGTAAGAGCATACTGTCTTTGGGGCATAGTACTTCATATCAAACTCTTTCCACTTCGTTTTACTTCAATTATATTTAAGTATTTAACCCACAAATCTTTTGCATTCTCAGGAAGCTTACTCTTATTCTTGATGAATAAAGCTAGGTCACCCATAGAGGAAGATTACACAAATTAGGATCTACACAATTCTATTATTCCAATCAAACATATAACTCCAGCAAATTCCTTGCACAAGCACATAAAATTAGTCATGGTAAAGTAAAGATATTTGTTTATGGTAAGCAAGAAACCTACTTCAGTTTGGAGCTATTCTAATTGTTTAGTACAACAATAAATCACCATTAGTGATGCAGGTAAAACCTGTGGTGGGTAAGATATCGTTCTGCGCTACCTAGAATAACTAGGTAAATAACTTTGGGTCCACCAAAATCCTTGAATCCAGAACAAAACTAATAAGTTTACTCAAGTAGATATTTCTATGTTAAAATCAGAAATCCATAACAAGGTTCATAATTCATAAAAATCCTTTTGACAGGATTAAGCTTACAAACTGAAATAAGGAAATGAATGAATTATGCATGCTAAATTTAAGCCTAAAATAAGGGAATGTATGGGAATGGGCAAGGCTAAATTTAAGCTTGAAAAACTAAACTGGGAGAGGAATTGTTTCAAGCTAAACTGGGAAAGGAATTGCACCAGAAATTTAGGTCCAACATTAATTAGCTGCTCTTTATACATATTTAACATATTTTAGAATCAAATAAACCGCACTGATATTGAAGGTAAAATGTATGAAAGCAAGATCTAAATAGTTAAAGAGAATCTCCAAAACGAATCAGAAAAAGTATTGCAAAATTCTGAACCTGTGGAGTACAAATTTTCAGTGAAAAATAAAGGAAGAAGGAGAGGGGGGAGGGAAGAGAATAGGAAACTGCTTAACCTCTTCAGTCCTTTATGTAAGGTAACTTAAATCACCCATTTTCGAACAAATAACCTGAAGTTTCCATCACAAGTACCAGAATAAGATGCAAGGAGAATATACCTGATAATCATGAATACCACCGGAAATGGAGACAACAACAACACGAGAGAGTTGTGGACCAGACACATAATGTCCGCTTCGAGAGGTATGGGACTCATATCCCTTTTTCCATTCCTGATTTACATGTGCATAATAGTGACCTAAGGATGGCTGCAATGCGACAGGAGGAGACCTGGACAAAGTAAGAGAATCTCATAACTAACTAATTAATGGATAGGATATGAAAACCGTAATGAAGCCTTAAGAGAAACCATGAAGCTCACTGGTGCGGAGTTGAAAGCGTAAGAACAGTTTCCACAGCAGACTTTCTTAAATGTGAGTGGACAACTGCAGCTCTGGCAACAAACCCACCCATAGAGTGACCAACCAATATAACACTTCTGGGCAGACTTCCAGAATTGGCAGCACCTTCACTAATTCGGGTATCACGAGATTCTTTATATTGATCCAGGATCTATAAGCATATGAATATAAGCCAATTAAACAAGTAAAAATATGTTAAAAGGAATACATATGTCAAACAAAATAAGGGAACTTTGTGAATTAAATATATGCATCAGAAGTAAGAAAGAGCACCAATAGAGAGCATACAATGAAGTCAACTAAGAAGGATTATTCAGCTAAGAAGACTAAGCTAAACTAAATTGATATGATTGGAGGCTAAGCAGCATGACAACATAAAGAGAATTAAATTTTAGCTGGAGACGGCATTCATTGACAAATATCGTAGCACACTAAACTGTCCCACATAAAATACTCTTTGTTATCAGATGAAGAATTATAAGCTGTAAACACGTGCATAGACAATTGACTTATCAGCACATTAGGAAATTTTATAACACAATAATCAATTGACAAGATTACGGTGTAACCAGGCTTGCATGAAAATGGTATGAAGGGTTGAGCAGTTCCAAGGGTGATAGGCCATATGCCTCATACTGGGCTTAATACACAATTATACAGATAAGGAGTATACCAAAAGAAGAAAAGTATCCATATTTAAATATTAAATAACAGTCCATACTGTGATTTTGAGTAGATGCAGTTGAAACAGTCCATAGTTTTATTTTGATTTGTATTTCAACATACTGGGTCACATTAATCATATTGCATCAAAAGTGAGTAGCCATGCATAACTCTGGAATTTCAAGGAGAGAAACAAAAGCAAAAAGAGAATTCAAGTTGTCACCAAAGACACAAAACTGAGTTTCCAAAAAGAAGACACCTCAAACAGAGTGAATGGCTTAGCAAAGGTTCGTGAAGCCAACTCGAACTATCTCAGTAAGAAACTGTCAACTTTCACAATTGTGAAGCTTCAACCACACTGTCTCATAATCTTAATTAAACGATTCACTACAGATGAGAATCAATCCTAACTGAAAGTATTATAAAGTAAATGCAAGACAAGTATAAGGAGCTAGACTCGCAGGGATGCATATAAGGAAAATCACGTGAAAAAGAATTGAATACCACAAAGACCAAACTACGATGTGTGATGATTTTCTCATTACTTGGTGCAGTGATGAAAGAATATTAAATGGGAAGAAGAGTTGCAATAATTATAGTTAATTACAATGCCAAAGCTACAACTCTTCGTGTAAATACTAAGAATTAAAGCATGAAACAGCTGTAAGAATCCATACTAAACAAGACCTTCAGAAACTGTAGGAACTACAAAACTATTCGGAAAACAACCAGAAGAAATAAAAACAATACAACTAATCAAGGTTGACTGATGCATTTTTACCTCGTTTGTGCTCTATGGAACAGAATGTTGACGGAATGCTCATAACGTAAGTGCGGAAAAAATGCATTGTTAAGGTGGATTCATGGTAAAAGAAGGAACAACTGAATTACAGACTCACGCATTCATGAAAACTTAGAAATAGCTCTAATTGGGGATAATTTTGGAATCATATTTAACGTTTAGAAGATATATAACATAGGCACATATGTGTGCCACTGATGAAGGAGAATGATCAATATTGATAGTAGGTATAGGAAAAAGGAAAGATCACATTAACTTGGATGGAGATAGCAGAATGCCATAATACCAAGCGGTTTCATAGAATATATTGCTCTAAGTAGATTAGAATGGCAAAACAAGATTCCGTGGTTTCATAGAATATATTGCTTTAAGAAGAGTAGAAACGCAAAACAAGCTTGTTGTTTCTGACCCCAATAAGGCTTTGTTGAGTATGTCAAGCATGGGTAGGCCATGGAAGCTCTACTTATAATGTAATTAAAAAAAGAAAAAGTTATTACATTTTAAAATGTCAGACTCCAATGTACTTATCAAAAAAAGCGTGATACTTGAATGCACCACTACTAGACCCCTCAGATGAGCTCAAATCTAGTGACCAAAGTTCCCTTAATTCAGTACAAAAAATCTGGAAGACCAAATATACCTACCAAGTATAGGAACTAGCAATTGACATTTATAAGATAATTAGACCATAATGAAACCAAAAAACGAGAATGCCACGGATAATGTGAAAGTATCATCAAAATTAAAAACTGAAAGAGGTTTTAACAATTTAATGCAAAGGAGAAACGCAATAATAGAAACATGAGTGAGAAGGAATTTAGATTTAGTTAATCATACAACTAAAATTGCACGTCAGCTACTATAATTAGCAGTGGTTCACCTACCACAAACTAGCGAGGAAATTTATTGAAAAGTGAAAAAAGTGATACCCTGTGAATAGCATATACTACATATTCTGTGTGTTCTTCAAGAATCTGACCATCCATTGCAGAATGTTCACCTTCAAGATCCACAGCAAACCAGTCAAGGATGGAACTAAATTGGGTGGGTACTGAAAGACCATTTACATTCATATTCACTCCATCCTCTACAAGACTTAGGGAAGCTTCTTGGTAAAGCAGATGCTCAAGTGGGCCTCCTTGATAAGCCCTTTCAGACTCTGCCGCCAAGGATCTTACCTGTGTGAGAATGAAAATGAAAAAATCAACAAAAATAAGACCAAGAAAATACATAATATAATGCGACAATTTAATTTAATACTAAATACCCAACATCATAGGCTTACATATCTTAGGAAATTCTGAAGTACTTAAAAGTTCAAGATCGAGCCTTATTAACAAGGTGAGATCAACAAGTTTATGATATCATATTTTCCTTCGAAAGGATTTTGGACATTAAGGTCCCATTGAAGATGTTGTAATCTTGATGTACATTTTTTAGGTCTCTCTCTAACAGCTTTAGTTTTTCGATGAGTTGGTTACTTAACATGGTATTAGAGTTTTGGGTGCAAGTCTTGGGTTCAAATTTTTCTGCTGCACATTCTAGGGGTTTGGGCCTCTCTCTAACAACTTAAACTTTTAGATAAGTTAGTTACTTAACCGACAAAACAATGAGTCATCACTCCTAAAAAGATAGACTAATGGATAGTACATACATATCGAACCTCACATACCACTACCAGAAATAAATCGATGCAAAAGTCTACTTACTCTAATAGCTAACAGTCTCTACGGAGTGGAAGTTCAAAATGTCATAAAGAAATTATCATACTCCCATCGTCCCACGTTAATTGCTTCCTTTACTTTTTACATGTGTACAATATAGTTGGCAAAGTAAGCAAAATTTAAACAAGTCGCAGAATGCAAACCATCTTTCTAATGGACCCCATCTTAACTACCATGGCAAATAAAACAACGGGCAAGTGGGTAAAATTCATATAAGACAAAAATCAGATAAGATTACTTTTGGGACATCCCAAAAAGGAAAGGAAAGCAACTAAAGCAGCACAATGAAAATAATTGCCTCTTCTATACACAGGAACACATAAAACATGCCTTATAGGTACGAGGAGCTTAATTATTGATGTATCTGTACCAGAAGTAGTAACTAGTAACTGTAGCTATTACTAGAGAACCTTAAAATTCTCCTTAGATTGATAAAATCAGTTATTGAATATTTGCTTGGCAAAACACCAATCTACCAAAAGGGGTTTTGACTTTTACATGAAAGAAATTAAACTAAGGTTAACAGAAATATGAGCATATATTGTATTAGAAGCATCTAATCAATAATTTATAACGTGTTCCATTCCTTGCAATATGTTATATGTCTGCACTTGAATTAGCATGTTTACATAAGGCTTTTGCAAAATTAAATATACACAAAGGTACTAGCAGTCAGGAATAGCATAAGATGTCATTAGTTTGACAAAAGATAAGCACGAACTTGCCTGTTTGTAGCTACCTCCAGTTCCCGGGATAAATAGGACTGGATTTCCACTGAGCTTCTTAAGATGCTCATTGAAATCAATCGTTTGCCATCCTTCATGATACAAGTACAGACCATACTTTGCAGATGACACATTTTTTGGCGACAAAATTGGGACGTAAGTAGGATACATGTATGTCATGGTACAACCATTTGAAATTGGCTTTAGCATACCATATATAGAAGCAAGAGTGATCCCTACAGAAATAACTATCAGAACTGCTACTCTAAACATTGGTTTGAAACCTTGCATTGTTGACTTGGCTTTTATCACCATGTTAAAGTCATTGCAAATATCTTGAGCTGCATAGATAGACTTCCATCCTTCACGCCGACCTAAGAATTACAAACAAAGTTTGAAGTGATGATATTCAGCAAGAAAACTCTAAAAACTATAATAATCACAATGACACGGATCACCTTTGTGTTAACAATACAAGGTAATCAAAAAAATTACTTCTACAGCATTACAACTAAGAAACAACATATAGAGTAGTCTCATAAAAGTCGTCCTCCATCACAAATTTTCCAAGATCCAGAAACGGACAAAATTATTCAAACAAAGAGAGATGGAGGATATATGAAAAAACAATCTTGGTTGATCATAATTTCTGAAGCCTGGTAATATGCGACACTAGCTCCATTTCTCCAGAATTCTTTATATGTTCAACTATATTGTCGACATAAGGAGATTTTAATTGAATACCACTCTCCACCATTAGCCCAGCAAGCTTTGCAGCTTCCAGCAAATATCTGTCTCGACAAAGTCCAGCCAAAAGAATAGAATAGATATCCGAATCAATTGAAGACACGCATCCCGAGTTCTCAATTTCAAAGTACAAGTGAAACCCATCTAGCACCCGCCCCTTCAAACAAAGTTCCTTTATGAAAAGGCTTGAAGCCAAACCATCAGGATTCATTGCACTAGCTAACATCCTTCTGAAAACCTTCTCAGCCTCCTCGAATTTTTCAATCCGCAGCAGAGACACCACAAGAGAACTATAGCATTCACTATTAGAAACACAACCATCTCCCACAACTCTATCAATGAGCTTATAAGCCTCAGTTGCATGCTCCTCCACACAAAGTCCATTAATCAATGTACCAACCGTGACCCTATTAGGAGCACAACCATAGGCCACCATTCGATCCAAAATACTCGATGCCTCCACTGACCTACCATCTTCACAAAAGCTTTGAATCACAGACGTATAAGAAACAACATTCGGTTTACAATCCCCACCTTCTTTCTCCATCTCCCCCAACAACTGCAATGCCCTCTCTGAACTCCCAAACCTACAAACCCCATCAAGAACCGTCGAATACAAAACCGTGTTTAGTAAACACCCATGTTCCCGCATAACCTGAAACAACACGCAAGCATCATCCACTCTACCAGCATCAACAAAACCCTTAACCATCGCAACATATGTTATCATATCAGGATATAGACCAACCACATACATTTCTCTCATCAACCCTGCTGCCTCATCCATATCACCCTTCTCACAAAACAACCTAATAACAACATTATATGCCAATGTATCGGGATGACAATTAAACTCCTTCATTTTCCTCAACACCCACAAACCCTCGTTTGCAAGCTTAGCCTCTCTACACAAATTCAAAACCACCTTAAATGTCTTAACACTAACCAAACTACCCTCATTCCTAAAAGCTTCCATAACATCATTAAAAATATTCGGGTTTCGACTAAGTTTAAACAAGTTACAAGCTTTGTTATACATGTAAGAACTGTGTCTATAATTGGGTTGAAGACCAGCCCAAATGAAGAACCTAAGACCCAATAAAGGTCGATCAGTAGCACATCTCTGTAACACCTCGGTGACACATGAAGTGTCTAGTTGAACCCTAATTTTGTTTAGGGTTCTTTCAATGTTTGAACCATTGGTCTGCAATTGGGTCCAGTACTGGTCTGCAGATGAAGTTGCTGACGAGAATGATAGAGTTGTTGCGAGGGAAAAAATGGGGTTTGTGAGTCGAATGGAGGATGAGACGTATCGATAGAGTGAAAAAGGGGTCATTGTTTTACAGAAAAATTAAGGCGCAGGAGTGACACTGTCTTCTCTGTCCTTAACAATTCATAAATCTCAGTAACCAATTTCGTAAGCGGAAGACTATTCCCTTCCAACAAACACCCAATCGCAGAATTAACACTGGTACACAAATCCAAACCCATATTTGTATAACCCATTTAGCTCTTCGCGTATTGCGCCGAGTTGAGATTCTCTCTCTTCTTTGCTCGAACCCTCAACCAACAAAGCTCTCTTCCCCTTCAGAGGCTTCTTACCACTGTTCATTTCCGGCTTATAGATTACCATTGGTTCCCCCATTCCAAACCCTAATCTTTCATGCAAGTTCTCAGAAATTGGGAAATAACCAAAACCCAGAAAAAACCAATTGATTCAACTCTAGGTTTTCAGATTCTCAACGAATTTCGCAAGAAAATCGAAACCCTAGTATTTTTTCCAACGAAATTGATCTAAAGGCAAATGAGACAAAAAGATCGAAACCAAATGTCAGATATCTTCTTCCCTACTTGTGTTTTTGGATTTGTTTATCAATTTTCAGTGTTTCTTGTAAAATGGGTATAAAAGTTTGGGGAAATGTACATGTGAATCTGTAGAATGTAAAGGATATTTTCGGTTATTATCCAAAATAACCGAATTTTTATTTTGGTATTCGGTTAATTATTCGGATAATACAATTTTAAAAATTTTGGTATTTGATTATATCCGAATAAATTATTCAGTTCGAATATAACCGAATTTCAGTTCGAATATAACCGAATTGCTCACCCCTGATTCTTCCTACACTAATGTTTGCGAATTTTAAAAATGAGAAAAAAGAGAGGGGGCAGAAAATTTAGGAAGGAGATTAAAAGTCCCTTATTTGTAAAAAACTTAGATGACAAATTCAAATGCCAAAACTATACATACTTATAATAATTCTCAAAAGGGTAAAATAATAATATACTTTATTAAAGCTAAAATTTTCTTCCAAAACTCGCAACTACAAGGAAATAAAATAAATTTCTTTTCCCTCAACCTCATCTCTCATAAATTTTAATTTCTTTTTCTTTTCTTCCCTCTCCAAACCCCCCCCCCCCCCCCCCCCCACACACACACTGTTACTCTTCTTGTAAACAGTGAAGCTCAAAAACTCCTCCATGATATCACTATTGGGAGGGATCAATCCCCATGGAAGGAATCCTCCAATCCTTCTAAGGCCAAAAAATAATTTCAAAAGTTTCAACCAAAAAATATATATAAGTTTGTATAATGTAGTTGAAGAATCTGATATAGCAAAATTTTTGGCCACATCCATGTTACAACACACCTTCCATCATCATCATAACATCACATGCAATATTGTACATGAAATCCTATAATGATACTTCAAAACTCTATTCTACGTAACACTTTTGGGAGAAGCTCTGTTAGTGTCTGTGAGAATGCTTTCGGTTGCTATAGTAGGCCTCTCCCCTCTCCCTATTCCTTCTTTCTAAGAGCCTGTAAACAAAAGTGACGATCCCAATGCAGGCCATGGCGTAAAATGCTCTGTACGGAGCCAAGGCCAAGCCACCAGATATATAACAAGAGAAACCCGCAACCAGGTAGCCAAAGCTTTGTCTCACTTCCCATCTGGTGATGCCTGGTAAAGGAAACCAGAAATTGTACTCGGGTTTGGAACCACAAATTCCATGGAGGATTATACCAGTGGTAAGTGCTGAATCCAAGAACCAAGGAAAGCTCTGACCTGTGCCTATTCTCTGCAACAAGCATCAAGAAGATCCCAATGAGTGGCAGAAATGAACCTAAATGAGAGAATGCATTATGTTGTGGTCAAGGTATCTAAAGGTCTTAATCCCAATTCGGTTATTGAAATGATTAGAGGACTTTGGGACTACGTAGACAATAGGTATTGAAGTGCAGCTCACTATTCTAAAAGATTCTGTGGTCATACAAACTGAATGAACCAGACCATAGAATTGAGCTAAGATTGTCAATAAGGCCAAATGGAAGTGAGCAGAATGTTTTTTAAGTTTTAATCTAATTGATGATTTTCAAAGAGAACAACTACAAGCAAACATAATGGATTCCAAACAAGAATAAACTGTCAAAAGGATATTTAGAGAAAAAATATACAATAGATAACACAAAGCAAAGATAAAAACAACGTTCTCAGTGGTGGCTGCCAAATGTATAAACTTTTTCTTTATATGTACTAAAAAAATTCAACTTTATTTTTTAAAATTATATGTACATAATGAAATTCTTGCTAGTTAGATATACATTTATATGCTATATATTTTTATGCCGTGAAAAACATTAATCCTTTGATTCTCTGGTCAAATTCTTAGTACAAATACATTCTGAAATGATGAGGTTGCATATAATGCAGTTTTTAGTTTTCCAATTCTACAAGGAACGGATGTATCTGTCATACCTGGAACCAGGCCACAAGTGACGGGACAAACATTAGTGCAGCGAAAAGATGTAAAATCAGCAAGCCGTGCTGGTGGTGGAAGTTCTCTAATTGTGCATCGCCATAGCTTCTTGCAGAGTTAGGACTGTTGGAACTGTGATCATCCACAGGCAAACTCTTGTTGGTTCGGCCATCATAGTTGATTACTAACTGCTCAGATCCAATATTGCCTCTATCACCAAAATCAAATAATTTCTTAATATGAGCATGGCTGCGAAAGGAAGCTGTCAAAAAACTGTCACGAAAATAACAACCAACTTTTAGAATGATTATATAAAAGAAACAGACACCATGATCCTACGGCTGATCTATATAACACTATGATACATAAGCGAGTCGCACATAACTTTGGTAGCATCCATTATGGTTAGTAGTTAAGATCCATCTCAGAAACATTTGATGATACTATAATGCAAGGAAAAGAGACAAACTCAAGTAAATGAGTAATTCTAAGTAAATGCAGCTTCCGGATCAGATAAATGAGGCAATGGTTAAGAAAATCACGATGGCTATATATGTGTGGGGGGGAGTGTGTGCGTGCGCGCTATTTATTTAACTGCCATACCATTACTAGTGAAGAAAATTATGTGTTTTAGCATAAAAGCAGCACACCCCAAGTAAATTGAACAACTCCTATTCTTAATGTAATCAATGGTACCCTAATAGATTTTGCAGTCCAACAGAAATTAATGGGGCATCTTCCTATTAGATCGAATATACTATTTTTAACTTCTTGCACATTTATAATCCAAATCTCCCACCTGTTGTAATAATTGATCAACTACATTAAACTATCGCATACATTTTGATTACACTAAATCAAATGAAAGAAAAATGATATTTGTTCTTGAACCTATGTTGCCAAAGAGTGGGCTTCAGCTAAAAGGCTTCCAAATGTGGCCCAACCAAAACAGTCCAATTTCCACCGGCTATGGTGAAAAGAGAAACTATTGCACTTTTAGTCGCAAGAACATATCTGGCACTCGAATATACTTTACAGAGAACAAGTTGCCTAATGCAGGACTTCTTTTTACACTTTCAGTACAGGATCTATGTTGTTCACGAACATAATTTAATTATCACAAATCCCGAAACAGGTTGGATCATCAGAAACAATTTCACATCGTCACAGGGAATTAAGAGAAAGGGGAAGTAATTTGGATTAGTACCTGGACAATGCACCATGACAGCACAAAGCATGATTCAAGAGCAAGATTACAAGACCAAAAGCTGGATGAACAAAGCAAACCAATGCCATAGCAGCCAATGCCGTAACAAGTAACGGATTGAGTCTTACAATCCTTACCAACTGTTAAATAAATGTTTTGACAGTTAATCTTGATGCCCAACAAAGATGGGTAAGAATGAAGAAAAAGTAAAAGAAGGGGGTGAGAGAGATTAACAGATTCAGCCACCAATAATGTTTGATGAGACTTGGTATATAATAATCAAATATCCCAATTATAAAGGGCACTGGAAGTGGTATATTAGATGCTACTTTAAAATATTTGTGCAAAGTGACTGGCACTTAACACAAGATGATAAGCGATATCCTAGACCAACTATATGAATTTGAGCTACATCATATATAACATAAATAACAATCAGGAAGTACCTTAAATGACAAGAACTTAACTTCCCATTGCCACCTGTAAAATATTTCTTCATCTCGTAAGCTGATGAGAAAGGTTATTCAATAAAGGTAAATTTGAACTAGTTGTCCAGAGACGTAAGCTGTTTATGTAACAATATCACATGTGTATGTTTGTGTGCGTGTGTGCTTGTGCAAGAGATAGGGGGAGAGAGACAGACACACGTACAGAGAGAGAGAGAGAGCACTAACCGTATCCTGATGAGAACGTGTATACTGGCAGCCACATAGAAGGCCAATTGGGAGACCAATATCAACATGATTACAGACCCATTTGCAAATAAATAGCAAACTATTGAGATGATTAAGAAGCTTATCACTGGAGGAGAAGGCTGAGAACTTAAGAAGGAATAAACCAAGGCAATAAAAATGGGCGAAATGGCTAGGTAAAGAAATGGCAATGGCATTCTCAAATTTGATTCCACAGCTTCCAGCATTGAAGGTATTGGCAGATCAAGCTCCCATGAATTTGCTTGCCGCATCAGAGCGAAAAACACAACAGCAAATGAGAAACCAATGATCTGCATTGTAAAAAAAAAAACTGATAACCAAAACATTATATAAGATACTGCTATAGTGCTATATAATCTTAAGCGAAAAACTATTAATAATTATTAATTAATATGCATATAGTCAAGAGCATTAATTAATATGCATATAGTCAAGAGCACACAAGCCATTATATATTGCCCATAACTATATACTACACTGTCTACACATGAATGTTCAATAAAGATTCATATCAACATCATTAGGAATGCTGAGATGAGTATTGGGCATGTGAGACTTGTATCTGAGAATGTGCCAACATTCTTGTATCGCTTTTATAATATATTTCGTATATTGATACTCCCACCCATTTTTATTTGTCCTAATTGACTTTTTACAGTCAAATTGACCATTTTTAGAATCAATAAATAACATTATCTTTTTTAGATTTAGGCAAGAAGCTACGATCATATAAAGTACATAGAATTCACTACTAAAGTCAAATTCGTGATTTTGAAAACTTAAATACATTTACTTAATTTGTATTTTATAAATGGTCAATCTGACCTAAAAAGTCCATTAGGACAAATAAAATGGGACTGCAGGGAGTAACCATTTAGAATCATTTGAAAATTGTAACCCACAAATATGACAAGTAGGAGATCATTTCACTTTTATAATTTGTTTGGAAATGGGACTATCATTATAGGATGGAGGGAGTATTATAGTAGTCCTTGAGACTTGATCTTCATTCAAATTATTCACATCAGCATAAAACAAGGGTTGCAGTTTCAGGTAAAATCAGGCACTTCTTTTGAATGAGGCTTAGAAATATTGCACAGACTGAACATTACGTTGCCATTTTGTTATAGGTTTTGTAAAAGGTAAATATTTATACCTAAAAAGTTTATTCATGCGCCTTCAGTTCTCCAGACATCAATACATTCTTGACAAAAGATGGAATTTAATGCTATTGAAATAAAAAACAGTGTAAATATCCAACTGACATATAATAGAAGTAACCATATTTATAACACGCAAGAAAAAATTCAAGTAGACAAACTCAGTAACGTAAATTGTATCTAAATCAGGACAATCTGCCACATCACCTGTGACCAGTATAAAAGCAAAAATCTACTAGCAGCAGCAGTGACAGAGACAGCAACGCTAGTTTTGTATGAACAATGTGGGTCTACCTGCAAGAAAGATGCAGAAGTCTAACTTTTTAATCACAAACAATGGGAAAATACAGCTACAGAAAAATTAAGTTCATAATGACTTATCATAAAGAAAAAGAGATTTTCCATTGTGACAATACGCCAGTTTTAATGACGAAAAATATCAAGTTATATACCAGTAATAAAACAGTGGTCTTCTCAGACCCCTGAGGTGAACTCCAAAGCCCTGGTGAGGAATCCACCACAATTGTTTGAGAATACAAATTCGGAAAAATGTGTAGACCAGAACTTGAATCCCAAGCAAGTGCTACAGGTGGAAAACATCGAAGTTTGCAAAGTCCTGCATTAACAAGAAAGAATTGGCATTAGCAAAATTAGGAAGGTCAAATGTTGTTTAATTTATTTAATTTTTGCAGTTTGGGTCAATCTTTAACTCTATACTCTCAATGGCCCAAACAGAATTTAAATAAGATCCTAGAAACATATAAAAGGTCAGGAAATCAGGGATATCATAATTTAGATTATTTTTTTATCTGGACTCAGTCAGGTATTAAAGATCATATGAATAACTTCATCAACAAACATAGACACTAAATTCAATATTACAGGTACATTGTTTGATTAGGATAAAACAGATAGTCATGAATAGTTACACAGCATATGAGGTCATAGAATAATGCAATCTCCATCACTAGTTATATATGTTTTGCAACAATAGGGTATATGCAGACTTTTGAATCAGTAGATATGCAGGATTATAAATTGTTCAGAGAAGCGTCATGGCCCCTCTTCATACAGCTTTATATAGGTCAGTATCCCAGTTGTAAATCTCAATTATATTTTGGTTACAGAGATTCAGAAAAGATAAAGGTCAAAGATTTCACATCAAACTTTGCGGAGTTTTTTACTCTTGTGAACTCTTTCTTGGCCGACTTCATAAGTAGGTCTGTAGGTGGTGTCTTACAAACGACATGTTCTTAATGTTCTTTCCTTTTCAAGAGAGAGAGAGAGAGAGAGAGGTGAAGGGATGAGAAAACGGGAATATAAAATGCATTTGGTGACCACAATAAAAGCTTATATCCAAGGCAATATTTTAGAGATACGTGTTAGAAGATATTGTTAGAAGATATGCCATAGATATACCATGATTGAAGTTTTCATAATCAGTGTGTACTACATTACTGTAATTTAGGAATTACCATACTGCTAATTAGGATACTTGTGTATGTATATATATCAATCTATGTAATAGAGAGAAATAACTTCAATGAAATAACCTATTCTCAGTTTTATTATGGTATCAGAGCTTTGTTCCATTTACTGAAGCTATCTCACTGCTACTCATATTTTTCTTTAGAAACCTAGCAAGACCAGTTTGTATTGAGAAATTGAGGCCATATTAGGGCTCTACGCTGCCAGGCGACCACCATCAGAGAATCATCTCCGACACCCACTGACCCACGCGCCTATTGCCGACGCCACGCGCCTCCTTCTACTGACACGTGAGAAATTTTTGGCCACTCTTTGCCGACCCAACTTCTTTTAGGGTGGTCGATTCTCTCTTCTCTTGTCATCTACAGTGGTCTTGGAGAGTTTGACTCAGGTTTACTCATTGTTTCTCTGTCAGTAACATATTGCTTACTGTTACTGTTATTTTTCCAATTCGTCTGCACTCTTTGCCATATACATAAGCTCCCTTTACTGCTAATTGAAGTGGGCTACATAAGAGTGGGTTCTAAAGTGTAGTACAATTAACTACACTACTTTGATTTTCTGGAATAACTCATTGCTATTTTTGAGCCTTTAAATTATCCTCATTGATATTTCCTTGGATATTCTTGTTGCTCCTATTACGTCACCATGACATAATCTAGTTCCGTTAATAATGTTGGTACTGAAACAAATAAGGGGCAGTTAATTAGAAATCATCATCTCAACTCTAATTTGGTTCTTAGTCCATTTAAGTTGGATGGAAACAATTATCTAGCTTGGTCTCAAGCATGCCGTATGTCAATTGAAGCTAACCGGATGGTACAACAACCATGCCTACACAAGCAGGTGTGACCCAAGAAGAATGGAAATCTGATAACTCCATGGTGAAAACATGGATTTTTAACTCAATTGAACCCAGTATGAGGAGTAATTACATGTTCTTAGACACTGCATATGAACTTGGGAAGCTATCTCTCAAACCTTCTCTGTTTCTGGTGATATGTCAAAGGCATATGATATCCATAAACGAATCCGTAAATTGGGTCAAGGGAGAAGTTGTAGCACAGTATTTCGCAGAAATTAATACACTTCGGCAGGAGCTTGATCATTATCGGATTTTTTCAGCCAAATGTTTAGAAGATGCAGCTGTTTATCAAAACTTTGTTAGTGAAGATAGAGTTGCGGATTTCTTGGCCGGTTTGAATATAGAATTTGATCAAGTTCGAGCACAGTTAATTGGTTAGACACCTTTTCCATCACTGCGAGAGGCTCATGCTAGAGTCCAACAAGAGGAAAGTAGGCGTCGGGTGATGGTTCTAAATTTTGTTAACCGATCAGTTATGGTTGCCTCGTATCCTAAGTTTGGCCCCACCATTCAGTCTCATTTTGAGAAGGAATCTCGTGAATGTGATTATTGTGGAGGAAAGAACCATACCAACGATCGCTGTTTCAAGCTTCATGGACGTCTTAAAGGGCGAAGGGGACAATTTGGTAGTGGTAGTGACCGTGGATCTCAGGCCTATGTGAACACTTCCAGTTCCAGTGCTTCAGACACTACTACTGTACTTACTCCTGAGGAAATCTCAGCTTTTTAAAAATTCTATTCCAAATCTACTTCTTCACATTATGTCCAGTCAGGTATCCATTCTTGTGCTTTTAATGTTTCATCAAATTGCCCTAGTTGGATCATTGACACAGGTACTTCCAAGCATATGACCGGATCCTCCACCCTCTTTACTTCATATACGTCTTGTTCTGGAAAAGACGAGGTTCGAGTAGTTGACGGTTTCCTTTCTTCTGTGGGAGTGGTTCTGTAATTTACACTCCATTGACATTATCATATGTTCTTCATATTCCTTCATTAACTGCAAATTTATTAAATGTCCAACGTCTTTCTGAATCCTTACACTATTCGGTAACCTTTTTCCCAACGCATTGTGTTTTTCAAGACTTGGCGACGGGGCAGAAGATTGGCAATGGTAGTGCAGTCGATGGTCTTTATTATTTAGATGTTCCCTCGTCTAACATGTTCTCTACTCAAGTTCTTCACTCTACTTCTGAATCTAACCTGATTTCTCTCCATCAATGGCATCGACGTTTGGGACATCCCATTTTTTCTATATTAGTCTTTATTTCCAGCATTAGTTAAACAATGTAATAAAACTCAGTTTTTGTGTGAACCATGTGAATTGGGGAAACACAAGCGTTCTATTTATTTTGCTATTAACAATCGACATTTTGAATCTTTTGCTATTGTACATACTGATGTGTGTGACCCTCTTGGGTTGTTTCCCGTTTGGGTTATAGATGGTTTGTTAGTTTTATTGATTGTCATTCTTTGTGTCACTTGGATTTATCTTCTTCGTTCCAAAAATGAGGTATTTGATTGTTTTCAGGAATTTCATAAAATGATTCAAACCCAATTTGAAGCTAAAGTCAAAATTCTCCATAGTGATAATGGTCGTGAATATATAGTAATAGTAATGCTTTTGCATTTAATCTTTCTCAGCATGACATCATTCTTTAAACCTCTCGTCTCAAAACTATAAAACAAAATGGAATAGCGGAAAGGAAAAATCAACACTTACTAGAGGTAGTCCGCACTCTTATGTTCACTATGAATATACCTAAAATTCTATGGGGACATGCGGTTATGACTGCTGCACTTATAAGCCGTCTTCCTTCTAGAATTCTTGGGAACAAAAGTTTCATCTCTTTTCTTCAACACACGACCAGTCCTCCTTCGCCTCGTGTTTTTGGTTGTGTGTGTGTGCTATGTTCATGATAAATCTCCTACTCGGAAAAAATTAGATCCCAAGGCTCTTAGGTGTGTTTTCATTGGTTATTCTCCAACCCAAAAAGGTTATAAATGTTTTCATCCACCTTCTAACAAAGTATTTGTCACTCGGGATGTAACTTTTTGGGAATTGGAACCTTTTTATTCTTCTTCATCTTCTCCTCGAGGAGAGGATGTTATTGATGAGGAAAAGCTTCCTCCTGAGGCTGGTATTACAAGCTCTACTATACCATCTTCTCCTCCTGTTCATGTTGTTTCTGATAATTCTACACAGGGGGAGTTACAGTTACAAGAGTCATGTGCTAGACAGAATGAGCCTGAGCCTGAGTTTGAGTTGAGGACCTATGTTCGAAGAGGCAAGAATAAGGTCACCGTTTCTGCACCACTACACCAACCTTACTACGAACCTAGTCTTGATAATACTAATGGTGAGAATCATAATCCTACTTGTTCTTCTGATGATACTGATATTCCTATTGCTCTTAGAAAAGGCGTTAGATCTTGTACTCAACATCCTATCTCTAATTTCTTAGCCTATAATAAATTATTTGCATCCTACCACTCCTTTGTTTCTTCTTTGTCTTCAATATCTATTCTTCATGGGTGGAGAAAAACAATTAGTGATGAGAATTAGAAACAGACTATGATTGAGGAGATGAATGCCCTGAAAAAGAATGATACATGAGAACTAATTACTCTTCCTTACGAGAAAAAAACAATTGGTTGCAAATGGGTATATACAGTCAAACAGAAACCAGATGGGATAGTTGAGAGACTCAAAGTCAGGCTAGTTGCAAAAGGGTATACGCAAACACATGAAATTAATTACCAGGAGACATTTGCTCTGTGGCGAAGATAAACTTTGTTCGTACCTTAATATCACGTGCAGCAAACTTCGATTGGGATATTCAACAATTGGATGTGAAAAATACATTCCTTCATTGTGACTTGGAGGAAGTATACATGGAAATACCCTCTGGATTTGCTTCATCTGTCACCATCACCAAGGGTAAGGTTTGTAAACTGCGAAAGACTTTATATGGTTTGAAGCAATTTTCCAGAGCTTGGTTTGAAGCAATTTTCCAGAGCCTGGTTTGATAGATTCCACAAAGCAATGATAAGATTTGGATACAAGCAGAGTCGAGCAGATCATACTCTATTTGTTAAACAAATAAAAGGTAAGACTACCATTCTTATTGTTTATGTTGATGACATTGAAGTTGCAAGATCTCCCAGTGGGATTTTTCTATCTCAAAGAAAGCATGTCCTTGATTTTTTAACAGGAACTGGTATATTGGGATGTAAGCCCGCTGATTTTCCTATTGAAGTTAATCACCATCTAGTCGGTGGCACAGGACATACGGTTGATAGAGAAAGATATCAACGTTTGGTGGGACGATTGATATACCTTTCTCTTAATAGACCTGATATATCTTATGTTGTGGGAATAGTGAGTAAGTATATGCATGATGACATTCTCACATGGAATCTGTTTACAGAATTCTGAGGTATCTCAAGTCTGCTCCTGAAAAATGTTATTGTTTGCACCACATGATCATATGAGAGTTAAAACTTTTTCCGACTACTCAGACTGGGCTAGCTCTATAGAGGATCATCGTTCTACATCAAGTTACTGGTCATTTGTTGGAGGTAATCTTGTTACTTGGCGTAGTAAGAAACAGTCTGTGGTAGCGAGATCTAGTGTTGAGGCTAAATATTGAGCTATTGCCTTGGGTATATGTGAACTAATGTGGCTTCGAACCTTGCTAGAAGATTTGGGTGATACAACTAAAAGGCCTATGCAGTTATTTTGTGATAATAAGGCAGCTATTAATATTGCAAACGACCCAGTACAATACAATAGAACGAAGCACATTGAGATTGACAAACATTTCATCAAAGAAAAGTTAACTAGTGGTCTTATTTGCTTACCTTTTGTCAAAACAGAACATCAGCTTACTGATATTTTGCTAAAGGTCTTAGTAGTAAGACCTTTCATCCATTATGTTTCAAGTTGGGTATGAGAGACATATACACCAACTTGAGGGAGAGTGTTAGAAGATATGCTAGAGATGTACCATAATTGTAGCTTCCATAATCAGTATGTACACATTACTGTAATTTATGAATTACCATAAATGTAATTAGGATACTTGTGTATATATATCAATATATGTAATAGAGAGAAATAACTTAATAACCTATTCTCAGTTTTATTAATATGATTTATTTGAAATGATGCTGAATATGATCCACGAACAGCAAAAAGAGTATCAGGAGGTCGCAGACAGAGCCCATATATAATTTTGAAATTTGGAAGGGTATGATATAAATTGTCGACAATAAGACTAGCTCAAAACATAGAGGGTTAAAAGAGAATGAAATCCTTACTGCTATTTTCCATGTCTTTAACCTCTTCAACAGGGAGTCCTGACTTTTGTATTCCACATCCTGTCGGTTCTAGAGACAATTTAACAGGTAAAAGGCCTAAACTAATAGTAAACAAAATATCTAATGCAAGAGGATGATCCTCCTTCAATATAATGTCCTGCACCATTCAAATCATGTACCAATCAAATGTCAGTTATACAAAATTAGAAACTGAAGCTCTTAAACATTTAAAGTAGAGTTAATGAGCTGCTTGTCAAATGTACTAACTTGTTGAGAAATCATTGATCGAAGCAACAATTGAGGAGAAAACTCAGTCTCCCCTTCATCTGGATCAAAAAACTGTCCAACTGCCATGGAAGCTGCTGGTGGAGGTCTTCCTGAAAAAGCCTGGGAGCCACAAAGTCACTGTATGTACATTGCCCAACTTAACAATTTCCACATAACATATGTTGGCGCTCATCAGATTTGACAACAGAACAACATTAATATGCAAAACATGAACAGATAAGCTTATCAGCTACGCATCAACTTGATACATCTCTTCCCTAACCAGTAAACCCGACCATAAAGCAAAGACGAAATATATAAGTTAACTTTGCACCACCAGACCAACAGTCTTTGGATTAGTTGGTATACCAGGCCCTTGCTATGCAAGAGGTCCTAAGCTCAATCCCCCCCTCCCCCATGTTGACTTAAAAGTACCAAACAAACTTTGCACCACCTGAATAGATAAATGACATTGATGCTTGGCATGTCAAACATGTCGTTGAAAAATCGTTCTGTTCCAAAAATCTTATGGTCATACACTTGTATGGCTTTGAAAAATAATGCAGAGGAATCCTAATTTTATGTAGCCAACTAAAAGTAGATGGGTCATTGGATTGTGAAGACAAAGTCAAGATGATATGTACAAGTTCAAACACATCATACCTTAAGTCAACCAACTGGGATCCTAGAAAGTTTGATCAAGACAAAATTAACGCAGTTACTTGAAGAAATCATTACCTCCTTATAATATAACAGCATTTACAGCTCCCCTCCAAATAGACAGACAAGAAAAGCATATATTATATTGCTGCAGTACATCTCATAAATGTCAACTTCTATTGATTGAAGCACCAAGGGTTATCTCAACCTAAGTACAGAACAACAAATGAATGGAACTCATGCCCCAACAGCCCCACATATAAACTTATTTTCCCAATGCAGCAACGAAGTACGATGGGTACATGAAAAGTTGTGCCCCTCAACATACATGAATGTAATCATCACCTTCCAGCCAAAAGACACTAGCAATTTCTGACACAGTTCAAAAGCAAGACTATATATAAATGTTCCCTAGAATCCACTAGGAGAAGATAAAAAAACAGGAAGCAAATCCTTGCTGGAACTTTTATTCGAAATCATAAACTGCCTTAAAACTGTAGCAAATAAGGGTGAGCAAGGATGAAGGAAATAACAATAAAAATGGAAAGTTCTAACCAATTACTACAATCACGAGACTGCCTAAAATTAAGGAAAAGGGAAGTAGATAAAAATCAGAAATCAAATATTTTCTCGTATGAAAGCCTGTCATCAAATATAGTCCAAAAATGAATCTGGATCATATTTCAGAAGGTGTTCGTCAAAAGTCAAAACGATCCAAAAATTCTGCAGGGAATTCATCTATTTCATCCCCAATTCCTGCCTTATAGGCCTCTTCATCAGTCCCTCCCACTTGCGAAGAGCTCGCCCTCGAGTTATTTTCTGGGTAAGGTAATACTCCTGGAGGATGGTACACAAAGATATCAGCAACATTGAATGTATTGGAGATGTTCATGTTGGCTGGAAAATTAATCACATAAGCGTTGTCATTAAGCTTTCGCAGAACCTTATATGGGCCATATTTCTTCGGCTTTAATTTATTGTATGTACCAACTGGAAACCTTTCTTTGCGAAGAAATATCATAACCATATCCTTGACTTCATCTTGAATAGAACGAACTTGCTCAGCCATCAGTTCAGCAGCTATACTCGAACCAGATATTCTAGGTAGCTTTGCCAAATCCAAGGCATGACGTGGAGCTTTCCGGTAAACAACTGAAAATGGGGACATACCAATAGAATTGTGCTTTGGTTTTGTCTCCACAAATGCTTGCGAATCAAATTTCCAAATGTACGATTGACCACTTCTGTTTGTCCATCTATTTGGGGGTGAGCAGTGCTACTATACTTGAGGCTTGTGTCGAACCTTCCCCATAAAGTAGTCCAAAAAACAGCAAGAAACTTAGAATCACGGTCTGAAACTATAGAAGAAGGTACACCGAGTAGCTGCACTATTTCCTGGAAAAATAATTTCGCAACATGTACGGCATCTGAAGTTTTCGGCACGGAATGAAGTGAGCCATCTTTGAAAATCTATCCACCACTACAAAAAAAGTCCACCTCTTTGAGTTCTTAGGAGTTCCAATACAAAATCCATGCTAAGCTCTTCCCAAATATCTTTTGGCGTTGGTAGAGGAATATATAGTCCTGTATTTTAAGATTGCCCTTTCAAAACTTGACAAAACTTGGCAGCCACGAACCATGGTCGCCACATCCTTCTCCAGTTGTGGCCAATAATCTCTCTCTTCAAGACCTGCCACGGTTTTATCACGTCCAAGATGTCCACTCAGGCCGCCACCATGTATATCCTTAATAACTTTCTCTCGTAATGAAGTTCGAGGTATCCACAATTGATTACCCGTGAATAAGTAACCATCAGAAATGTGGTAATTCCCTGCAGGCTGTTTTGTCACGCAAGTTTCCCAAATTATGGAGAAATCATCATCAATTGAATATAGCTCTTTTAGGCACTCAAAGCCCACCACTTTGCAGCTTAAAATAATCAGCAATGTTGCTCTCCTGCTAAGGGCATCAACCACCGTGTTAGAAGCACCAAATTTGTGCTTAATGATATACAAATTGCTCGAGATAAGAAGCCCATCGAGCATGCATTTTGTTGATGTGTTTCTGACTTTTGAAATATCACAAGGACCGATGGTCAGAATAAATCACAAACTCCCTTGGAATTAAGTAGCTCTCCCAAGTCTTTAAGGCACGAAAAACAATAGGTTGACCATTTTTGCCTAGCCGCATTTAATTTCTCGCTATAAAAGGCAATTAGACGACCATTCTGAGATAAAACAATTCCTATTCCCATACCACATGCATCACATTCTAGCTCGAACACCTTCTCAAAATTTGGTAGAGTAAGTATAGGTGCAGTGGTTAACTTCTCTTTGATTAGCTTCTGGTGTCCACTAAAATTTTCCTTTCTTGAGACAGTCGGTGATTAGCGCAACAATGCTACAAAAATTCCGGATAAACTGACGATAGAATGTTGCAAGCCCATGGAAACTTCGAACCTCTAAGACTGTCTTAGGTTCTGGCCATTCACGGATGGCCCGAACTTTTTCATCATCTACATGAGTCCCATCAACAGGTGTCACAAACCCAAGAAAATAAGTCTAACAACTAGGAGGCTGCACTTTTTGAGATTTACATATAATTTGTTGTCCCGCAATACAATTATTATTTGCTGCAAATGATCCATATGCTCCGTTTCATTTTGACTCTATATTAAAATATCATCAAAATAAACTACAATAAATTTTCTAATAAAACACTTAAGTACTTGATTCATTAATCGCATGAAAGTACTCGGTGCATGGGATAAATAGAAAGGCATCACGAGCCATTCATACGGACCCTTCTTTGTTTTGAATGTTGTTTTACACTAATCCCCAAGTCATCCCCATGTCTGATACGAATTTGATGATACCCGCTGCGAAGGTCAATTTTTGAGAATACCTTGGAACCCCCAAATTGTCTAGCATATCAACTAGCCGTGGTATTAGAAATTTGTAGCGAACTGCGATCTTATTTATAGCACGACTATATACACACATGCGCCATGTACCATCTTTTTTTAGGTGTTAATAAGGCTGGAACTGCACAAGGGCTCATATTTTCTTGAATGTGTCCTTTCTTCAGCAACTCCTCAACTTCTCCTTCATGATCTCACTCTCTTGTGGATTCATCTTGTAATGGGGAAAGTTTGGGAGACTAGCCCCAAGGACTTGATCAATGTGGTGTTGAATATTCCTCATCGGTGGTAAATCTTCGGGTAAGTCTTCAAGAATGACTTGGTACAACTTTGTCTGGAATGTCAACTGGTGGATTAACTTCTTCTTTAACTGCAAAGAACTCTTTGGTTTCCTTGAGGTCCCTAAAAAATTCACCGCATGTAGATATAGAGAGATCGGCATCCCACCTTTATTGGTCTGGACAATATTTTTCTCTCGGACAACATATCAATTTTTTATTATTCCACCCAAAAAAATAATATTTTGTCTACCCTTATGTGGCATCTACATCGTGCTAAGCCTCTCAAGTAACAAATGGCATACGTCCATATTAACAACATCACATATCACATTATTAGAATAATGCTTGTCAATTAAAAACGGAACATGACAAATTTCAGTTACTTTAATAGAAGGGCCTTTCTTAATCCATCCAATATGATAAGGAGCAGGATGAGATTCTGTAAGCAACTCCAAGTGTTGTACCAATGTTTTGGATACAATGTTTTCACAACTTCCATTGTCAATTATCAGACTACATACCTTCCGCTTGACTGAGCATTGTGAATGAAAAAATTGATGACGTTGAGAAGGGTCCACTTGCATTGGTGCATAACAGCTTTTGAATTACACATGAAACAGGCTCCCCGTTCTCCTCTGCAAATTTTGCATTCTCTAAGTCATCCTCATGTGCCAGCTCGTTTTCATAATCTTCTCCATAGTTTGTAAGATTCACTGTTCGCCGCGTAGGACAAACATTGGATTTATGGCCAAGCTTGACATCTATAACATTTATCACCAATTGGTTTAACATTGGGTTATTGTGTTGTACCTTTGTTAATAATAGTGCCTTCTTTATGAGTTACATCACCATTATTGCTGGTGTTTGCTGAACTACGGTTGAAAATAGGTGGTTGAGTAGAACTGGTAACCAACTTCTTGTCTGCGGCTAGAGGCAGATGAAATGAATAACATTTACAATTTTTGGATTGTTGGGCCGCCCTTCCTTCTGCCTTTAGCACCATGTTGTGAGCCTCTTCTGCAATCTCATGCGATCTTGGATAGAAAATTTTAATCCATTAATGTATCGTGCTACTTGTTGATCCTCTGTAGATTACAACAGGATGACAATCTTAGAAATTCCTTTGTGTAGATGGCTACAGTTAAGTTCCCTTGAGTACAATTATGATATTGACGAAATAAGTATTTATGGTAATCTGGTGGAAAAAATCGTCCGCTTCATTCGGTACCACGGTTGCACGCCCTTTCCCTTGTAGTCGAGTGTTTTGTAACTAATCTCACCAAGATGCCGTTCCTCTTTTCAGTTTATAGCCTTATAGGCCACAATCTTAACTTGTCTTTCCACCGCCACATCCATTATGTCAAAGAACTTCTCGACCTCGTAGAGCCAATCAAGAAAGGACTCAATGATATCTAGATTACCAGAAAAAACTAGGAATATCTACATTGAGACGGTATTCATTTGTCCCTAGTTGACTCGGTCACTCTCTTTCCCTCCCATATTCTGCATAGCCTCCATCCTCGTCATTAACATAGGCTAGCCTCCTACAATAAGGTCGTCCTTGGCTAAAACCTTCAGCACAATTATTCCTATATTGAATCTCAGGGTGGTAATGGAATCACGGAGTTGCTAGAATCCCCGTCCCATTATTTGTCGCTGAGCCTCCAATTCAGTCCATAAAGCATTAATTCCACGGTTAGCTTCGTCTCCGTCGTTCGCCATACCGGATCATCCTGAAAAGCTCTGATAGCACTTGACGCAGTTCAAAAGCAAGACTAGATATCGTTCTAGTAAACATTCTCCCTAGAATCCACTAGGAGAAGGGAAAAAAAGGAAGCCAATCCTTGCTAAAACTTTTATTTGAAATCATAAACTTCCTTACAACTGTAGCAAACAACCCTTAATATAGGGTGAGCAAGGATGAATAACAATAAAAATGGAAAGTTCTAACCAATTACTACAATCAAGGGACTGCCTAAAATTAAGGAAAAATGAAGTAGATAAAAATCAACAATCAAATCTTTTTCCCATATCAAAGTCTGTCATCAAATACAGTTCAAAAATGAATCTGGATCATATTTTAGAAGGTGTTCGTTTTTTTCTTTTAACAGTCAAAACGATCCAAAAATTCTGCATAGAATTCATCTATTTCATCCCCAATTTTTGCCTTGTAGCCCTCTTTATCAATTTCCAAATTGACGACTTCTTTTTTTAACTTGAAACTATAACAAAGGTTCATATCAGAAGTCCAAATGTTGTTTATACAGTTAGAATCAGAAAAGCAACAGCAAATGAAAATTTGAGCAAAAACTAAAAACGGGGAAAATGAAATAATACAACACAATTAATATTGAATGACTTCACATGGAATTTGATGAAAGCACTTTGAAACCATTTAAGATTATTATTAGTTTTTAGTGTTTAGGGAATTTGCTTTAAAACATCGTGCCCGCACCCCCCCCCCCCCCCCCCGCACCCCAATATTGAATTAAACATGCAATTTGATGAACGCACTTTGAAACCATTTTAGATTATTATTAGTTTATAGTGTTTAGGGAATTTGCTTTAAAACATCGTCCCCCCCACCCCACCCCCCGGAAAAAAAAATTCCAAAAAAAACACAAACAAACAAAAATAAGGTTCACAAATCACATTAATTTCTAATGGCATTAAGCCATTTTAGATGACATCCATGAATTAGCATTTAGCAATCTAAGATATGACACTATCTTATATACCTGCAAATCAGATGTATCACAACATGGAAAACATAAATTGGGAAGGATTAAGAAAACACTACCGGACGAGGTGCTACTGAGATTGTCAGGAATCTAAACCCATGCATATCCTTAGGATCCAACCATAACACAGCAGATGGAGGTGCTTGTTCAGTCTGACTACCTGGTTCAACCTAAATAAACAGTAATTTTTTATTAAAAGGGTTTTCAATAAAAATCAGTTCACAAGATCTGATACTTAAACCATGTCCAAGCAATACCTAGATATATTGTTTACACTTCAGAAACCAATACAAACTCTCATACCAGACAAAAGACAATTCATTACAACCAGTCAACAGGAGATAAGGCGGGCTCATCACAAAACAGAAGGAGAAAAGTTCCTTTATAAAATCATCTTAACTATACATTTAGTACCTGCTTTGGTGCTGGACCTGATGGGATTTTCACCATCTTTGATGTAACTTCAGCAACCCTTTTACTAACAGGCAAGTCTGAAGCAGAATTTCCCTTTTCAGGCCAAAGATGAAGTCTAACCCCAGAACAGGGAAGAAGGTTCGTGACAAACAGGAAGTGGCTTTTTCCACCTAATCCCTGAACAAAAGCAAAGAAACAAAAGTGCATAAAAAATCAGTATACTAATCATCAACATTGGAATTAGGGAACTACCGAAGCATTTGTTGACTACTTGAGTTTCTAAAAGCATAATAAATGCATTACATTTCTAAAAGCATCGAGTTCAGTTGAATCAAGTGTGAGATCTTGACTGTGTAATTGTTTAATATTAAATTTGTTTCAAGACTGACCAAGTTCAACCAGCACAATACAAAATACGAAACAATGATGAAACAATTTCAGTTCATTTATCATGTAAGCAATATTTCAAGTTTAACTTATAAGATTATATATACACACGCACACACACATATATAAACGTATGGTTATAAGATTTTACAACTTTGAAAAAAGGCTATTATATAATTAACAGATGAAATGAGGTTAAAAATATTGTTTTAAAAATACAGAAAACTGAATGCTATAAATTCTGGTCAGAAAGCGATATTGGGCTTCTGATTATGTATTGAAGAGCAAGGTCTTGGAAATCGTCCAAATTCATATCCGTGGAACACAACTAAAGCCAGTAAGTTGGGAAGGGGGGGAGGAACAATATGAACCTTCAAACAGCATTGACTCGAGCATACAATTCTAGGATAAGACAAAAAAAAGACAAGATACATTAAATTATCCTAAATAATAACTTGTGAACTTAGACTAACCAGTTTTTCAATGTCCAACCACCGTCTCCTGCCATCCATCGCTAAAACAGTGATTGTAGTTGTCTGAATGTATAGATCCCTTTCGAGTCCAGCATCACTCCAGCGAATGTTACTGGGACAAGCAGGTATAGTGTGTAACAGAGATTCTGCAAGATCATCGCAAACCATAGTGACTCTGCCTCTCAAAATATCGGTCAAGTTGAATTGAAAGTTCTATAAATTGACAGTGAGGTGCGTAATGCTATATATGGAGTTGAATGTTGGCAACCAAGAAGCAACATGTGCATAAGATGGGAATTGTTGAAATGAGAATGTAAAGGTGGATTTGTGGTCATACAAGTTGACTAGGATCACAAATAATGATGTTTGAAATAAGATCGGGGTAGCATCGATTGATGACAAGATAAGGGAACATCAATTGATATGGTTTAATTATATCCAACAACAACCTATAGATGCACTGGTGAGAAGAGGAGTCTTTGTCTCAGGATATGCAGATTCAAGAAGAGATTCAAAAATTAGTTATGAACCATGACTCTTGACAGCAAGACTCTCGGACTCATTTAAAAACTAAATGATTGAAAAGCATCAAACCATTTTCCATCACGACAGCAACAATACTATGCTAGGGTTTCCATGGATATAATATGTTGTTTCTTGTAGCGATTTCATTTATGGTCTTGAACATAATGAGCTGAGAAATCTTTTGTATTTTGGCAAAAAGACCTAATTTCAGGAACTGAGTTTCGCTAACCAAGACACAAAAAGAGCATCAATTAGTTTCTTTCGACAAGGGACAAAAAAGAAAAGAACCATAATCGTTTCTTCAGTAGTTTTGTTCTATAATCAATTCAATAAATTTAGCAGACGCAGATAGGAAAGATCTAAGCATTAAAAAAGGATAGTTTAGATTGATGATACCTGCAACATCTACATTCTTTAGAGGAACATGTGGTAACTGCTGAGATAAATGTGATTGCCTCAACCAACTCTCTGGTACTCCATTTCGAAGCATTTTTGCAAATATTGCAAGTCTTTTTCTTGAGTCAGAAAATGGTTGACCAGTTTCGGAGTCAATCAGACTAAGCAGAGTATGTGACACCTTAAACCGAAAATTCAGAACTAACATTTGTCAAAAGAAAAAAAATCAAAACAATATTATACAAAATTAATAAGTTCCGGAAGATAGTATGACTCACTTGCACAACTACTTCATTACACCATAAGATAACCTGGTGCTCCATTGACAACCACACATTCCGCATGCTTGTACTACTAATCATGAAGCCATGGGTAGGTGGCACGATGCCATCAAGAGATTCTAACTTTGTCCGTACCTAAGATCAGAAACCAATGGAGTTGACATGCACACAAGAAGTCAATTTAAAGAACCTCAGCCAGCAAATTTTATGGCCAAAAACAAAACAAACAGATAAAAAAAAAAGGAAGAAGAAGATGATGACAAATGTAAAGCAAAAAAGGCACAAACGTAACACTTAAAAAGTTTAGATATATTCACTAAGTAATGAAAGACATTGGTGATGCCGCAAAATTTCTTCATCCGGATTGTGCAAAAGAAAATTCCAAGATATGTGGACCACAGCAAACCTCTCTAAAAGAAATTCTAATTATTAAGTATAGAAATGATAACGGAGATATAAAAATCCATGGCAACAAGTTTAAAACAAATACAGATGCTTCAGCATCTAACAAGAACAATTCGTATGAAAGAAATTGACTTCGGCAAATTGCCTCAGGTTTATATTCCTCCAACTGTGCAGCTGAAGGGAATGAAGATGTAAGAGAATACTGTCTTTGGGGAATAGTACTTCATATCAAACTCTTTCCACTTCGTTTAGTTCAATTATATTTAAGTATTTAACCCACAAATCTTTTGCATTCTCAGGAAGCTTACTCTTATTCTTGATGAATAAAGCTAGGTCACCCATAGAGGAAGATTACACAAATTAGGATCTACACAATTCTATTATTCAAATCAAACATATAACTCCAGCAAATTCCTTGCACAAGCACATAAAATTAGTCATGGTAAGGTAAAGATATTTGTTTATGGTAAGCAAGAAACCTACTTCAGTTTGGAGCTATTCTAATTGTTTAGCACAAGAATACATCACCATTAGTGATGCAGGTAAAACCTGTGGTGGGTTAGATATCGTTCTGTGCTACCTAGAATAACTAGGTAAATAACTTTGGGTCCACCAAAATCCTTGAATCCAGAACAAAAATAATAAGTTTACTCGAGTAGATATTTCTATGTTAAAATCAGAAATCCATAACAAGGTTCATAATTCATAAAAATCCTTATGACAGGATTAAGCTTACAAACTGAAATAAGGAAAGGAATGAATTACGTATGCTAAATTTAAGCGTAAAATAAGGGAATGTATGGGAATAGGCAAGGCTAAACTTAAGCTTGAGAAACTAAACTGGGAGAGGAATTGTTTCAAGCTAAACTGGGAGAGGAATTGCACCAGAAATTTAGGTCCAACATTAATTAGCTGCTCTTTATACATATTTAACATACTTTAGAATCAAATAAACCGCACTGCTATTGAAGGTAAAATGTATGAAAGCAAGATCTAAATAGTTAAAGAGTATCTCCAAAACGAATCAGAAAAAGTATTGCAAAATTCTGAACCTGTGTACAAATTTTCAGTGAAAAAGAAAGGAAGGAGGAGAGGAGGGGGGGAAGAGAATAGGAAACTGCTTAACCTCTTCAGTCCTTTATGTAAGGTAACTTAAATCACCCATTTTCGAACAAATAACCTGAAGTTTCCATCACAAGTAGCAGAATAAGATGCAAGGAGAATATACCTGATAATCATGAACACCACCGGAAATGGAGACAACAACAACACGAGAGAGTTGTGGACCAGACACATAATGTCCACTTCGAGAGGTATGGGACTCATATCCTTTTTCCATTCCTGATTTACATGTGCATAATAGTGACCTAAGGATGGCTGCAATGCGACAGGAGGAGACCTGGACAAAGTAAGAGAATCTCATAAATAACTAATTAATGGATAGGATATGAAAACCGTAATGAAGCCTTAAGAGAAACCATGAAGCTCACTGGTGCGGAGTTGAAAGCGTAAGAACAGTTTCCACAGCTGACTTTCTTAAATGTGGGTGGACAACTGCAGCTCTGGCAACAAACCCACCCATAGAGTGACCAACCAATATAACACTTTGGGGCAGACTTCCAGAATTGGCAGCACCTTCACTAATTCGGGCATCACGAGATACTTTATATTGATCCAGGATCTATAAGCATATGAATATAAGCCAATTAAACAAGTAAAAATATGTTAAAAGGAATACATATGTCAAACAAAATAAGGGAACTTTGTGAATTAAATATATGCATCAGAAGTAAGAAAGAGCACCAATAGAGAGCATACAATGAAGTCAACTAAGAACGTTTATTCAGCTAAGAAGACTAAGCTAAACTAAATTGATATGATTGGAGGCTAAGCAGCATGACAAAATAAAGAGAATTAAATTTTAGCAGGAGACGGCATTCAATGACAAATATCGTAGCACACTAAACTGTTCCACATAAAATACTCTTTGTTATCAGATGAAGAATTATAAGTTGTAAACACGTGCATAGACAATTGACTTATCAGCACATTAGGAAATTTTATAACAAAATAATCATTTGACAAGATTACGGTGTAACCAGGCTTGCATGAAAATGGTATGAAGGGATGAGCAGTTCAAAGGATGATAGGCCATATGCCTCATACTGGGCTTAATACACAATTATACAGATAAGGAGTATACCAAAAGAAGACAAGTATCCATATTTAAATATTAAATAACAGTCCATACTGCGATTTTGAGTAGATGCAGTTGAAACAGTCCATAGTTTATTTTGATTTGTATTTCAACATACTGGGTCACATTAATCATATTGCATCAAAAGTGAGTAGCCATGCATAACTCTGGAATTTCAAGGAGAGAAACAAAAGCAAAAAGAGAATTCAAGTTGTCACCAAAGACACAAAACTGAGTTTCCAAAAAGAAGAAACCTCAAACAGAGTGAATGACTTAGCAAAGGTTCCTGAAGCCAACTCGAACTATCTCAGTAAGAAACTGGCAACTTTCACAATTGTGAAGCTTCAACTACACTGTCTCATAATCTTAATTAAACAATTCACTACAGATGAGAATCAATCCTAACTGAAAATATTATAAAGTAAATGCAAGACAAGTATAAGGAGCTAGACTCGCAGGGATGCATATAAGGAAAATCACGTGAAAAAGAATTGAATACCACAAAGAACAAACTACGATGTGTGATGATTTTCTCATTACTTGGTGCAGTGATGAAAGAATATTAATGGGAAGAATGTTGCAATAAGTATAGTTAATTACAATGCCAAAGCTACAACTCTTCCTGTAAATACTAAGAATTAAAGCATGAAACATCTGTAAGAATCCATACTAAACAAGACCTTCAGAAACTGTAGGAACTACAAAACTATTCGGAAAACAACCAGAAGAAATAAAAACAATACAACTAATCAAGGTTGACTGATGCATTTTACCTCGCTTGTGCTCTAGGGACAGGAATGTTGACGGAATGCTCTTAACGTAAGTGCGGAAAAAATGCATTGTTAAGGTGATTCATGGTAAAAGAATGAACAACTGATTACAGACTCACGCATTCATGAAAACTTAGAAAATAGCTCTAATTGGGGGATAATTTTGGAATCATGTTTAACGTTTAGAAGATATAGAACCTAGGCACATATGTGTGCCACTGATGAGGAGAATGATCAATATTGATAGTAGGTATAGGAAAAAAGGAAAGATCACATTAACTTGGATGGAGATAGCAGAATGCCATAATACCAAGCGGTTTCATAGATTAGAATGGGTATGTCAAGCATGGGTAGGCCATGGAAGCTCTACTTATAAAGTAATTAAAAAAAGAAAAAGTTATTACATTTTAAAATGTCAGACTCCAATGTACTTATCAAAAAAAGTGTGATACTTGAATGCACCACTACTAGACCCCTCAGATGAGCCCAAATCTAGTGACCAATCCCTTAATTCAGTACAAAAAATCAGGAAGACCAAATATACTAACCACCAGGGTAGAAGTATAGCAACTAGCAATTGACATTTATAAGATAATTAGACCATAATGAAACCAAAAAACGAGAATGCCACGGATAATGTGAAAGTATCATCAAAATTAAAAACTGAAAGAGGTTTTAACAATTTAATGCAAAGGAGAAACGCAATAATAGAAACATGAGTGAGAAGGAATTTAGATTTAGTTAATCATACAACTAAAATTGCACGTCAGCTACTATAATTAGCAGTGGTTCAACTAACACAAACTAGCGCGGAAATTTATTGAAAAGTGAAAAAAGTGATACCCTGTGAATAGCATATACTACATATTCTGTGTGTTCTTCAAGAATCTGACCATCCATTGCAGAATGTTCACCTTCAAGATCCACAGCAAACCAGTCAAGGATGGAACTAAATTGGGTGGGTACTGAAAGACCATTTACATTCATATTCACTCCACCCTCTACAAGACTTAGGGAAGCTTCTTGGTAAAGCAGATGCTCAAGTGGGCCTCCTTGATAAGCCCTTTCAGACTCTGCCGCCAAGGATCTTACCTGTGTGAGAATGAAAATGAAAAAATCAACAAAAATAAGACCAAGAAAATACATAATATAATGCGACAATTTAATTTAATACTAAATACCCAACATCATAGGCTTACATATCTTAGGAAATTCTGAAGTACTTAAAGTTCAAGATCGAGCCTGATTAACAAGGTGAGATCAACAAGTTTATGATATCATATTTTCCTTCAAAAGGATTTTGGACATTAAGGTCCCATTGAAGATGTTGTAATCTTGATGTACATTTTTTAGGTCTCTCTCTAACAGCTTTAGTTTTTCGATGAGTTGGTTACTTAACATGGTATTAGAGTTTTGGGTGCAAGTCTTGGGTTCAAATTTTTCTGCTGCACATTGTATGGGTTTGGGCCTCTCTCTAACAACTTAAACTTTTAGATAAGTTAGTTACTTAACCGACAAAACAATGAGTCATCACTCCTAAAAAGATAGACTAATGGATAGTACATACATATCGAACCTCACATACCACTACCAGAAATAAATCGATGCAAAAGTCTACTTACTCTAATAGCTAACAGTCTCTAAGGAGTGGAAGTTCAAAATGTCATAAAGAAATTATCATACTCCCATCGTCCCACGTTAATTGCCTCCGTTACTTTTTACATGTGTACAATATAGTTGGCAAAGTAAGCAAAATTTAAACAAGTCGCAGAATTCAAACCATCTTTCTAATGGACCCCATCTTAATTACCATGGCAAATAAAACAACGGGCAAGTGGGTAAAATTCATATAAGACAAAAATCAGATAAGATTACTTTTGGGACATCCCAAAAAGGAAAGGAAAGCAACTAAAGCAGCACAATGAAAATAATTGCCTCTTCTATACACAGGAACACATAAAACATGCCTTAAAGGTACGAGGAGTTTTATTATTGATGTATCTGTACCAGAAGTAGTAACTAGTAACTGGAGCTATTACTAGAGAACCTTAAAATTCTCCTTAGATTGAAAAAATCAGTTATTGAATATTTGCTTGGCAAAACACCAATCTACCAAAAGGGGTTTTGACTTTTACATGAAAGAAATTAAACTAACGTTAACAGAAATATGAGCATATATTGTATTAGAAGCACCTAATCAATAATTTATAACGTGTTCCATTCCTTGCAATATGTTATATGTCTGCACTTGAATTAGCATGTTTACATAAGGCTTTTGCAAAATTAAATATACACAAAGGTACTAGCAGTCAGGAATAGCATAAGATGTCATTAATTTGACAAAAGATAAGCACGAACTTGCCTGTTTGTAGCTACCTCCACTTCCCGGGATAAATAGGACTGGATTGCCACTGAGCTTCTTAAGATGCTCATTGAAATCAATCGTTTGCCATCCTTCATGATACAAGTACAGACCATACTTTGCAGATGACACATTTTTTGGCGACAAAATTGGGACGTAAGTAGGATACATGTATGTCATGGTACAACCATTTGAAATTGGCTTTAGCATACCATATATAGAAGCAAGAGTGATCCCTACAGCAATAACTATCAGAACTGCTACTCTAAACATTGGTTTGAAACCTTGCATTGTTGACTTGGCTTTTATCACCATGTTAAAGTCATTTCAAATATCTTGAGCTGCATAGATAGACTTCCATCCTTCACGCCGACCTAAGAATTACAAACAAAGTTTGAAGTGATGATATTCAGCAAGAAAACTCTAAAAACTATAATAATCTCAATGACACGGATCACCTTTGTGTTAACAATACAAGGTAATCAAAAAAATTACTTCTACAGCATTACAACTAAGAAACAACATATAGAGTAGTCTCATAAAAGTCGTCCTCCAACAGAAATTTTCCAAGATCCAGAAACGGACAAAATTATTCAAACAAAGAGAAATGGAGGATATATGAAAAAACAATCTTGGTTGATCATAATTTCTGAAGCCTGGTCATATGCGACACTAGCTCCATTTCTCCAGAACTCTTTATATGTTCAACTATATTGTCGACATAAGGAGATTTTAATTGAATACCACTCTCCACCATTAGCCCAGCAAGCTTTGCAGCTTCCAGCAAATATCTGTCTCGACAAAGTCCAGCCAAAAGAATAGAATAGATATCCGAATCAATTGAAGACACGCATCCCGAGTTCTCAATTTCAAAGTACAAGTGAAACCCATCTAGCACCCGCCCCTTCAAACAAAGTTCCTTTATGAAAAGGCTTGAAGCCAAACCATCAGGATTCATTGCACTAGCTAACATCCTTCTGAAAACTTTCTCAGCCTCCTCGAATTTTTCAATCCGCAGCAGAGACACCACAAGAGAACTATAGCATTCACTATTAGAAACACAACCATCTCCCACAACTCTATCAATGAGCTTATAAGCCTCAGTTGCATGCTCCTCCACACAAAGTCCATTAATCAATGTACCAACCGTGACCCTATTAGGAGCACAACCATAGGCCACCATTCGATCCAAAATACTCAATGCCTCCACTGACCTACCATCCTCACAAAAGCTTTGAATCACAGACGTATAAGAAACAACATTCGGTTTACAATCCCCACCTTCTTTCTCCATCTCCCCCAACAACTGCAATGCCCTCTCTGAACTCCCAAACCTACAAACCCCATCAAGAACCGTCGAATACAAAACCGTGTTTAGTAAACACCCATGTTCCCGCATAACCTGAAACAACCCGCAAGCATCATCCACTCTACCAGCATCAACAAAACCCTTAACCATCGCAACATATGTTATCATATCAGGATATAGACCAACCACACCCATTTCTCTCATCAACCCTGCTGCCTCGTCCATATCACCCTTCTCACGAAACAACCTAATAACAACATTATATGCCAATGTATCGGGATGACAATTAAACTCCTTCATTTTCCTCAACACCCACAAACCCTCGTTTGCAAGCTTAGCCTCTCTACACAAATTCAAAACCACCTTAAATGTCTTGACACTAACCAAACTACCCTCATTCCTAAAAGCTTCCATAACATCATTAAAAATATTCGGGTTTCGACTAAGTTTAAACAAGTTACAAGCTTTGTTATACATGTAAGAACTGTGTCTATAATTGGGTTGAAGACCAGCCCAAATGAAGAACCTAAGACCCAATAAAGGTCGATCAGTAGCACATCTCTGTAACACCTCGGTGACACATGAAGTGTCTAGTTGAACCCTAATTTTGTTTAGGGTTCTTTCAATGTTTGAACCATTTGTCTGCAATTGGGTCCAGTACTGGTCTGCAGATGAAGTTGCTGACGAGAATGATAGAGTTGTTGCGAGGGAAAAAATGGGGTTTGTGAGTCGAATGGAGGATGAGACGTATCGATAGAGTGAAAAAGGGGTCATTGTTTTACAGAAAATTAAGGCGCTGGAGTGACACTATCTTCTCTGTCCTTAACAATTCATAAATCTCAGTAACCAATTTCGTAAGCGGAAGACTATTCCCTTCCAACAAACACCCAATCGCAGAATTAACACTGGTACACAAATCCAAACCCATATTTGTATAACCCATTTAGCTCTTCGCGTATTGCGCCGAGTTGAGATTCTCTCTCTTCTTTGCTCAAACCCTCAACCAACAAAGCTCTCTTCCCCTTCAAAGGCTTCTTACCACTGTTCATTTCCGGCTTATAGATTACCATTGGTTCCCCCATTCCAAACCCTAATCTTTCATGCAAGTTCTCAGAAATTGGGAAATAACCAAAACCCAGAAAAAACCAATTGATTCAACTCTAGGTTTTCAGATTCTCAACGAATTTCGCAAGAAAATCGAAACCCTAGTATTTTTTCCAACGAAATTGATCTAAAGGCAAATGAGACAAAAAGATCGAAACCAAATGTCAGATATCTTCTTCCCTACTTGTGTTTTTGGATTTGTTTATCAATTTTCAGGTTTCTTGTAAAATGGGTATAAAAGTTTGGGGAAATGTACATGTGAATCTGTAGAATGTAAAGGATATTTTCGGTTATTATCCAAATAACCGAATTTTTATTTGGTATTCGGTTAATTATTCGGATAATACAATTTTAAAAATTTGGTATTTGATTATATCCGAATAAATTATTCAGTTCGAATATAACCGAATTTCAGTTCGAATATAACCGAATTGCTCACCCCTGATTCTTCCTACACTAATGTTTGCGAATTTTAAAAATGAGAAAAAAAGAGAGGGGGCAGAAAATTTAGGAAGGAGATTAAAAGTACCTTATTTGTAAAAAACTTAGATGACATAATGCAAAACTATACATACTTATAATAATTCTCAAAGGGTAAAATAATAATATACTTTTTTAAAGCTAAAATTTTCTTCCAAAACTCGCAACTACAAGGAAATAAAATAAATTTCTTTTCCCTCAACCTCATCTCTCTCATAAATTTTAATTTCTTTTTCTTTTCTTCCCTCTCCAAACCAACACCCCCCCCCCCCCCCCCACACACACACACACTGTTACTCTTCTTGTAAACAGTGAAGCTCAAAAACTCTTCTCCATGATATCACTATTGGGAGGGATCAATCCCCATGGAAGGAATCCTCCAATCCTTCTAAGGCCAAAAAATAATTTCAAAAGTTTCAACCAAAAAATATATTAAGTTTGTATAATGTAGTTGAAGAATCTGATATAGCAAAATTTTTGGCCACATCCATGTTACAACACACCTTCCATCATCATCATAACATCACATGCAATATTGTACATGAAATCCTATAATGATACTTCAAAACTCTATTCTACGTAACACTTTTGGGAGAAGCTCTGTTAGTGTCTGTGAGAATGCTTTCGGTTGCTATAGTAGGCCTCTCCCCTCTCCCTATTCCTTCTTTCTAAGAGCCTGTAAACAAAAGTGACGATCCCAATGCAGGCCATGGCGTAAAATGCTCTGTACGGAGCCAAGGCCAAGCCACCAGATATATAACAAGAGAAACCCGCAACCAGGTAGCCAAAGCTTTGTCTCACTTCCCATCTGGTGATGCCTGGTAAAGGAAACCAGAAATTGTACTCGGGTTTGGAACCACAAATTCCATGGAGGATTATACCAGTGGTAAGTGCTGAATCCAAGAACCAAGGAAAGCTCTGACCTGTGCCTATTCTCTGCAACAAGCATCAAGAAGATCCCAATGAGTGGCAGAAATGAACCTAAATGAGAGAATGCATTATGTTGTGGTCAAGGTATCTAAAGGTCTTAATCCCAATTCGGTTATTGAAATGATTAGAGGACTTTGGGACTACGTAGACAATAGGTATTGAAGTGCAGCTCACTATTCTAAAAGATTCTGTGGTCATACAAACTGAATGAACCAGACCATAGAATTGAGCTAAGATTGTCAATAAGGCCAAATGGAAGTGAGCAGAATGTTTTTTAAGTTTTAATCTAATTGATGATTTTCAAAGAGAACAACTACAAGCAAACATAATGGATTCCAAACAAGAATAAACTGTCAAAAGGATATTTAGAAAAAAAATATACAATAGATAACACAAAGCAAAGATAAAAACAACGTTCTCAGTGGTGGCTGCCAAATGTATAAACTTTTTCTTTATATGTACTAAAAAAATTCAACTTTATTTTTTAAAATTATATGTACATAATGAAATTCTTGCTAGTTAGATATACATTTATATGCTATATATTTTCATGCCGTGAAAAACATTAATCCTTTGATTCTCTGGTCAAATTCTTAGTACAAATACATTCTGAAATGATGAGGTTGCATATAATGCAGTTTTTAGTTTTCCAATTCTACAAGGAACGGATGTATCTGTCATACCTGGAACCAGGCCACAAGTGACGGGACAAACATTAGTGCAGCGAAAAGATGTAAAATCAGCAAGCCGTGCTGGTGGTGGAAGTTCTCTAATTGTGCATCGCCATAGCTTCTTGCAGAGTTAGGACTGTTGGAACTGTGATCATCCACAGGCAAACTCTTGTTGGTTCGACCATCATAGTTGATTACTAACTGCTCAGATCCAATATTGCCTCTATCACCAAAATCAAATAATTTCTTAATATGAGCATGGCTGCGAAAGGAAGCTGTCAAAAAACTGTCACGAAAATAACAAACAACTTTTAGAATGATTATATAAAAGAAACAGACACCATGATCCTACGGCTGATCTATATAACACTATGATACATAAGCGAGTCGCACATAACTTTGGTAGCATCCATTATGGTTAGTAGCTAAGATCCATCTCAGAAACATTTGATGATACTATAATGCAAGGAAAAGAGACAAACTCAAGTAAATGAGTAATTCTAAGTAAATGCAGCTTCCGGATCAGATAAATGAGGCAATGGTTAAGAAAATCACGATGGCTATATATGTGTGTGGGAGTGTGTGTGCGTGCGCGCTATTTATTCAACTGCCATACCATTACTAGTGAAGAAAATTATTTGTGTTTTAGCATAAAAGCAGCACACCCCAAGTAAATTGAACAACTCCTATTCTTAATGTAATCAATGGTACCCTAATAGATTTTGCAGTCCAACAGAAATTAATGGGGCATCTTCCTATTAGATCGAATATACTATTTTTAACTTCTTGCACATTTATAATCCAAATCTCCCACCTGTTGTAATAATTGATCAACTACATTAAACTATCGCATACATTTTGATTACACTAAATCAAATGAAAGAAAAATGATATTTGTTCTTGAACCTATGTTGCCAAAGAGTGGGCTTCAGCTAAAAGGCTTCCAAATGTGGCCCAACCAAAACAGTCCAATTTCCACCGGCTATGGTGAAAAGAGAAACTATTGCACTTTTAGTCGCAAGAACATATCTGGCACTCGAATATACTTTACAGAGAACAAGTTGCCTAATGCAGGACTTCTTTTTACACTTTCAGTACAGGATCTATGTTGTTCACGAACATAATTTAATTATCACAAATCCCGAAACAGGTTGGATCATCAGAAACAATTTCACATCGTCACAGGGAATAAAGAGAAAGGGGAAGTAATTTGGATTAGTACCTGGACAATGCACCATGACAGCACAAAGCATGATTCAAGAGCAAGATTACAAGACCAAAAGCTGGATGAACAAAGCAAACCAATGCCATAGCAGCCAATGCCGTAACAAGTAACGGATTGAGTCTTACAATCCTTACCAACTGTTAAATAAATGTTTTGACAGTTAATCTTGATGCCCAACAAAGATGGGTAAGAATGAAGAAAAAGTAAAAGAAGGGGGTGAGAGAGATTAACAGATTCAGCCACCAATAATGTTTGATGAGACTTGGTATATAATAATCAAATATCCCAATTATAAAGGGCACTGGAAGTGGTATATTAGATGCTACTTTAAAATATTTGTGCAAAGTGACTGGCACTTAACACAAGATGATAAGCGATATCCTAGACCAACTATATGAATTTGAGCTACATCATATATAACATAAATAACAATCAGGAAGTACCTTAAATGACAAGAACTTAACTTCCCATTGCCACCTGTAAAATATTTCTTCATCTCGTAAGCTGATGAGAAAGGTTATTCAATAAAGGTAAATTTGAACTAGTTGTCCAGAGACGTAAGCTGTTTATGTAACAATATCACATGTGTATGTTTGTGTGCGTGTGTGCTTGTGCAAGAGATAGGGGGAGAGAGACAGACACACGTACAGAGAGAGAGAGAGAGAGAGAGAGAGCACTAACCGTATCCTGATGAGAACGTGTATACTGGCAGCCACATAGAAGGCCAATTGGGAGACCAATATCAACATGATTACAGACCCATTTGCAAATAAATAGCAAACTATTGAGATGATTAAGAAGCTTATCACTGGAGGAGAAGGCTGAGAACTTAAGAAGGAATAAACCAAGGCAATAAAAATGGGCGAAATGGCTAGGTAAAGAAATGGCAATGGCATTCTCAAATTTGATTCCACAGCTTCCAGCATTGAAGGTATTCGCAGATCAAGCTCCCATGAATTTGCTTGCCGCATCAGAGCGAAAAACACAACAGCAAATGAGAAACCAATGATCTGCATTGTAAAAAAAAAACTGATAACCAAAACATTATATAAGATACTGCTATAGTGCTATATAATCTTAAGCGAAAAACTATTAATAATTATTAATTAATATGCATATAGTCAAGAGCATTAATTAATATGCATATAGTCAAGAGCACACAAGCCATTATATATTGCCCATAACTATATACTACACTGTCTACACATGAATGTTCAATAAAGATTCATATCAACATCATTAGGAATGCTGAGATGAGTATTGGGCATGTGAGACTTGTATCTGAGAATGTGCCAACATTCTTGTATCGCTTTTATAATATTTCGTATATTGATACTCCCACCCATTTTTATTTGTCCTAATTGACTTTTTACAGTCAAATTGACCATTTTTAGAATCAATAAATAACATTATCTTTTTTAGATTTAGGCAAGAAGCTACGATCATATAAAGTACATAGAATTCACTACTAAAGTCAAATTCGTGATTTTGAAAACTTAAATACATTTACTTAATTTGTATTTTATAAATGGTCAATCTGACCTAAAAGTCCATTAGGACAAATAAAATGGGACTGCAGGGAGTAACCATTTAGAATCATTTGAAAATTGTAACCCACAAATATGAAAAGTAGGAGATCATTTCACTTTTATAATTTGTTTGGAAATGGGACTATCATTATAGGATGGAGGGAGTATTATAGTAGTCCTTGAGACTTGATCTTCATTCAAATTATTCACATCAGCATAAAACAAGGGTTGCAGTTTCAGGTAAAATCAGGCACTTCTTTTGAATGAGGCTTAGAAATATTGCACAGATTGAACATTACGTTGCCATTTTGTTATAGGTTTTGTAAAAGGTAAATATTTATACCTAAAAAGTTTATTCATGCGCCTTCAGTTCTCCAGACATCAATACATTCTTGACAAAAGATGGAATTTAATGCTATTGAAATAAAAAAGTGTAAATATCCAACTGACATATAATAGAAGTAACCATATTTATAGCACGCAAGAAAAAATTCAAGTAGACAAACTCAGTAACGTAAATTGTATCTAAATCAGGACAATCTGCCACATCACCTGTGACCAGTATAAAAGCAAAAATCTACTAGCAGCAGCAGTGACAGAGACAGCAACGCTAGTTTTGTATGAACAATGTGGGTCTACCTGCAAGAAAGATGCAGAAGTCTAACTTTTTAATCACAAACAATGGGAAAATACAGCTACAGAAAAATTAAGTTCATAATGACTTATCATAAAGAAAAAGAGATTTTCCATTGTGACAATACGCCAGTTTTAATGACGAAAAATATCAAGTTATATACCAGTAATAAAACAGTGGTCTTCTCAGACCCCTGAGGTGAACTCCAAAGCCCTGGTGAGGAATCCACCACAATTGTTTGAGAATACAAATTCGGAAAAATGTGTAGACCAGAACTTGAATCCCAAGCAAGTGCTACAGGTGGAAAACATCGAAGTTTGCAAAGTCCTGCATTAACAGGAAAGAATTGGCATTAGCAAAATTAGGAAGGTCAAATGTTGTTTAATTTATTTAATTTTTGCAGTTTGGGTCAATCTTTAACTCTATACTCTCAATGGCCCAAACAGAATTTAAATAAGATCCTAGAAACATATAAAAGGTCAGGAAATCAGGGATATCATAATTTAGATTATTTTTTTATCTGGACTCAGTCAGGTATTAAAGATCATATGAATAACTTCATCAACAAACATAGACACTAAATTCAATATTACAGGTACATTGTTTGATTAGGATAAAACAGATAGTCATGAATAGTTACACAGCATATGAGGTCATAGAATAATGCAATCTCCATCACTAGTTATATATGTTTTGCAACAATAGGGTATATGCAGACTTTTGAATCGGTAGATATGCAGGATTATAAATTGTTCAGAGAAGCGACATGGCCCCTCTTCATACAGCTTTATATAGGTCAGTATCCCAGTTGTAAATCTCAATTATATTTTGGTTACAGAGATTCAGAAAAGATAAAGGTCAAAGATTTCACATCAAACTTTGCGGAGTTTTTTACTCTTGTGAACTCTTTCTTGGCCGACTTCATAAGTAGGTCTGTAGGTGGTGTCTTACAAACGACATGTTCTTAATGTTCTTTCCTTTTCAGAGAGAGAGAGAGAGGTGAAGGGATGAGAAAACGGGAATATAAAATGCATTTGGTGACCACAATAAAAGCTTATATCCAAGGCAATATTTTAGAGATACGTGTTAGAAGATATTGTTAGAAGATATGCCATAGATATACCATGATTGAAGTTTTCATAATCAGTGTGTATACATTACTGTAATTTAGGAATTACCATACTGTAATTAGGATACTTGTGTATGTATATATATCAATCTATGTAATAGAGAGAAATAACTTCAATGAAATAACCTATTCTCAGTTTTATTATGGTATCAGAGCTTTGTTCCATTTACTGAAGCTATCTCACTGCTACTCATATTTTTCTTTAGAAACCTAGCAAGACCAGTTTGTATTGAGAAATTGAGGCCATATTAGGGCTCTACGCTGCCAGGCGACCACCATCAGAAAATCATCTCCGACACCCACTGACCCACGCGCCCTCACGCGCCCTCACGCGCCTATTGCCGACGCCACGCGCCTCCTTCTACCGACACGTGAGAAATTTTTGGCCACTCTTTGCCGACCCAACTTCTTTTAGGGTGGTCGATTCTCTCTTCTCTTGTCATCTACAGTGGTCTTGGAGAGTTTGACTCAGGTTTACTCATTGTTTCTCTGTCAGTAACATATTGCTTACTGTTACTGTTATTTTTCCAATTCGTCTGCACTCTTTGCCATATACATAAGCTCCCTTTGCTGCTAATTGAAGTGGGCTACATAAGAGTGGGTTCTAAAGTGTAGTACAATTAACTACACTACTTTGATTTTCTGGAATAACTCATTGCTATTTTTGAGCCTTTAAATTATCCTCATTGATATTTCCTTGGATATTCTTGTTGCTCCTATTACCTCACCATGACATAATCTAGTTCCGTTAATAATGTTGGTACTGAAACAAATAAGGGGCAGTTAATTAGAATAGAAATCATCATCTCAACTCTAATTTGGTTCTTAGTCCATTTAAGTTGGAGATGGAAACAATTATCTAGCTTGGTCTCAAGCATGCCGTATGTCAATTGAAGCTAACCGGATGGTACAACAACCATGCCTACACAAGCAGGTGTGACCCAAGAAGAATGAAAATCTGATAACTCCATGGTGAAAACATGGATTTTTAACTCAATGGAACCCAGTATGAGGAGTAATTACATGTTCTTAGACACTGCATATGAACTTGGGAAGCTATCTCTCAAACCTTCTCTGTTTCTGGTGATATGTCAAAGGCATATGATATCCATAAACGAATCCGTAAATTGGGTCAAGGGAGAAGTTGTAGCACAGTATTTCGCAGAAATTAATACACTTCGGCATGAGCTTGATCATTATCGGATTTTTTTAGCCAAATGTTTAGAAGATGCAGCTGTTTATCAAAACTTTGTTAGTGAAGATAGAGTTGCGGATTTCTTGGCCGGTTTGAATATAGAATTTGATTAAGTTCGAGCACAGTTAATTGGTTAGACACCTTTTCCATCACTGCGAGAGGCTCATGCTAGAGTCCAACAAGAGGAAAATAGGCGTCGGGTGATGGTTCTAAATTTTGTTGACCGATCAGTTATGGTTGCCTCGTATCCTAAGTTTGGCCCCACCATTTAGTCTCATTTTGAGAAGGAATCTCGTGAATGTGATTATTGTGGAGGAAAGAACCATACCAGCGATCGCTGTTTCAAGCTTCATGGACGTCTTAAAGGGCGAAGGGGACAATTTGGTAGTGGTAGTGACCGTGGATCTCAGGCCTATGTGAACACTTCCAATTCCAGTGCTTCAGACACTACTACTGTACTTACTCCTGAGGAAATCTCAGCTTTTTAAAAATTCTATTCCAAATCTACTTCTTCACATTATGTCCAGTCAGGTATCCATTCTTGTGCTTTTAATGTTTCATCAAATTGCCCTAGTTGGATCATTGACACAGGTGCTTCCAAGCATATGACCGGATCCTCCACCCTCTTTACTTCATATACGTCTTGTTCTGGAAAAGACGAGGTTCGAGTAGTTGACGGTTTCCTTTCTTCTATGGGAGTGGTTCTGTAATTTACACTCCATTGACATTATCATATGTTCTTCATATTCCTTCATTAACTGCAAATTTATTAAATGTCCAACGTCTTTCTGAATCCTTACACTATTCAGTAACCTTTTTCCCAACTCATTGTGTTTTTCAAGACTTGGCGACGGGACAGAAGATTGGCAATGGTAGTGCAGTCGATGGTCTTTATTATTTAGATGTTCCCTCGTCTAACATGTTCTCGACTCAAGTTCTTCACTCTACTTCTGAATCTAACCTGATTTCTCTCCATCAATGGCATCGACGTTTGGGACATCCCATTTTTTCTATATTAGTCTTTATTTCCAGCATTAGTTAAGCAATGTAATAAAACTCAGTTTTTGTGTGAACCATGTGAATTGGGGAAACACAAGCGTTCTATTTATTTTGCTATTAACAATCGACATTTTGAATCTTTTGCTATTATACATACTGATGTGTGTGACCCTCTTGGGTTGTTTCCCGTTTGGGTTATAGATGGTTTGTTAGTTTTATTGATTGTCATTCTTTGTGTCACTTGGATTTATCTTCTTCGTTCCAAAAATGAGGTATTTGATTGTTTTCAGGAATTTCATAAAATGATTCAAACCCAATTTGAAGCTAAAGTCAAAATTCTCCATAGTGATAATGGTCGTGAATATATAGTAATAGTAATGCTTTTGCATTTTATCTTTCTCAGCATGACATCATTCTTTAAACCTCTCGTCTCAAAACTATAGAACAAAATGGAATAGCGGAAAGGAAAAATCAACACTTACTAGAGGTAGCCCGCACTTTTATGTTCACTATGAATATACCTAAAATTCTATGGGGACATGCGGTTATGACTGCTGCACTTATAAGCCGTCTTCCTTCTAGAATTCTTGGGAACAAAAGTTTCATCTCTTTTCTTCAACACACGACCAGTCCTCCTTCGCCTCGTGTTTTTGGTTGTGTGTGTGTGCTATGTTCATGATAAATCTCCTACTCGGAAAAAATTAGATCCCAAGGCTCTTAAGTGTGTTTTCATTGGTTATTCTCCAACCCAAAAAGGTTATAAATGTTTTCATTCACCTTCTAAAAAGTATTTGTCACTCGGGATGTAACTTTTTGGGAATTGGAACCTTTTTATTCTTCTTCATCTTCTCCTCGGGGAGAGGATGTTATTGATGAGGAAAAGCTTCCTCCTGAGGCTGGTATTACAAGTTCTACTATACCATCTTCTCCTCCTGTTCATGTTGTTTCTGATAATTCTACACAGGGGGAGTTACAGTTACAAGAGTCATGTGCTAGACAGAATGAGCCTGAGCCTGAGCCTGAGCCTGAGCCTGAGTTTGAGTTGAGGACCTATGTTCGAAGAGGCAAGAATAAGGTCACCGTTTCTGCACCACTACACCAACCTTACTACGAACCTAGTCTTGATAATACTAATGGTGAGAATCATAATCCTACTTGTTCTTCTGATGATACTGATATTCCTATTGCTCTTAGAAAAGGCGTTAGATCTTGTACTCAACATCCTATCTCTAATTTCTTAGCCTATAATAAATTATTTGCATCCTATCACTCCTTTGTTTCTTCTTTGTCTTCAATATCTATTCTTCATGGGTGGAGAAAAACAATTAGTGATGAGAATTAGAAACAGACTATGATTGAGGAAATGAATGCCCTGAAAAAGAATGATACATGAGAACTAATTACTCTTCCTTACGAGAAAAAAACAGTTGGTTGCAAATGGGTATATACAGTCAAACAGAAGCCAGATGGGATAGTTGAGAGACTCAAAGTCAGGCTAGTTGCAAAAAGGTATACGCAAACACATGAAATTAATTACCAGGAGACATTTGCTCTGTGGCGAAGATAAACTTTGTTCGTACCATAATATCACGTGCAGCAAACTTCGATTGGGATATTCAACAATTGGATGTGAAAAATACATTCCTTCATTGTGACTTGGAGGAAGTATACATGGAAATACCCTCTGGATTTGCTTCATCTGTCACCAAGGGTAAGGTTTGTAAACTGCGAAAGACTTTATATGGTTTGAAGCAATTTTCCAGAGCCTGGTTTGATAGATTCCACAAAGAAATGATAAGATTTGGATACAAGCAGAGTCGAGCAGATCATACTCTATTTGTTAAACAGATAAAAGGTAAGACTACCATTCTTATTGTTTATGTTGATGACATTGAAGTTGCAAGATCTCCCAGTGGGATTTTTCTATCTCAAAGAAAGTATGTCCTTGATTTTTTAACAGGAACTGGTATATTGGGATGTAAGCCCGCTGATTCTCCTATTGAAGTTAATTACCATCTAGTCGGTGGCACAGGACATACGGTTGATAGAGAAATATATCAACGTTTGGTGGGACGATTGATATACCTTTTTCTTAATAGACCTGATACATCTTATGTTGTGGGAATAGTGAGTAAGTATATGCATGATGACATTCTCACATGGAATCTGTTTACAGAATTCTGAGGTATCTCAATTCTGCTCCTGAAAAATGTTATTGTTTGCACCACATGATCATATGAGAGTTGAAACTTTTTCCGACTACTCAGACTGGGCTGGCTCTATAGAGGATCATCGTTCTACATCAAGTTACTGTTCATTTGTTGGAGGTAATCTTGTTACTTAGCGTAGTAAGAAACAGTCTGTGGTAGCGAGATCTAGTGTTGAGGCTAAATATCGAGCTATCGCCTTGGGTATATGTGAACTAATGTGGCTTCGAACCTTGCTAGAAGATTTGGGTGATACAACTAAAAGGCCTATGCAGTTATTTTGTGATAATAAGGCAGCTATTAATATTGCAAACGACCCAGTACAATACAATAGAACGAAGCACATTGAGATTGACAAACACTTCATCAAAGAAAAGTTAACTAGTGGTCTTATTTGTTTACCTTTTGTCAAAACAGAACATCAGCTTGCTGATATTTTGCTAAAGGTCTTAGTAGTAAGACGTTTCATCCATTATGTTTCAAGTTGGGTATGAGAGACATATACACCAACTTGAGGGAGAGTGTTAGAAGATATTGTTAGAAGATATGCCAGAGATGTACCATAATTGTAGCTTCCATAATCAGTATGTACACATTACTGTAATTTAGGAATTACCATAAATGTAATTAGGATACTTGTGTATATATATCAATATATGTAATAGAGAGAAATAACTTAATAACCTATTCTCAGTTTTATTAATATGATTTATTTGAAATGATGCTGAATATGATCCACGAACAGCAAAAAGAGTATCAGGAGGTCGCAGACAGAGCCCATATATAATTTTGAAATTTGGAAGGGTATGATATAAATTGTCGACAATAAGACTAGCTCAAAACATAGAGGGTTAAAAGAGAATGAAATCCTTACTGCTATTTTCCATGTCTTTAACCTCTTCAACAGGGAGTCCTGACTTTTGTATTCCACATCCTGTCGGTTCTAGAGACAATTTAACAGGTAAAAGGCCTAAACTAATAGTAAACAAAATATCTAATGCAAGAGGATGATCCTCCTTCAATATAATGTCCTGCACCATTCAAATCATGTACCAATCAAATGTCAGTTATACAAAATTAGAAACTGAAGCTCTTAAACATTTAAAGTAGAGTTAATGAGCTGCTTGTCAAATGTACTAACTTGTTGAGAAATCATTGATCGAAGCAACAATTGAGGAGAAAACTCAGTCTCCCCTTCATCTGGATCAAAAAACTGTCCAACTGCCATGGAAGCTGCTGGTGGAGGTCTTCCTGAAAAAGCCTGGGAGCCACAAAGTCACTGTATGTACATTGCCCAACTTAACAATTTCCACATAACATATGTTGGCGCTCATCAGATTTGACAACAGAACAACATTAATATGCAAAACATGAACAGATAAGCTTATCAGCTACGCATCAACTTGATACATCTCTTCCCTAACCAGTAAACCCGACCATAAAGCAAAGACGAAATATATAAGTTAACTTTGCACCACCAGACCAACAGTCTTTGGATTAGTTGGTATACCAGGCCCTTGCTATGCAAGAGGTCCTAAGCTCAATCCCCCCCTCCCCCATGTTGACTTAAAAGTACCAAACAAACTTTGCACCACCTGAATAGATAAATGACATTGATGCTTGGCATGTCAAACATGTCGTTGAAAAATCGTTCTGTTCCAAAAATCTTATGGTCATACACTTGTATGGCTTTGAAAAATAATGCAGAGGAATCCTAATTTTATGTAGCCAACTAAAAGTAGATGGGTCATTGGATTGTGAAGACAAAGTCAAGATGATATGTACAAGTTCAAACACATCATACCTTCAGTCAACCAACTGGGATCCTAGAAAGTTTGATCAAGACAAAATTAACGCAGTTACTTGAAGAAATCATTACCTCCTTATAATATAACAGCATTTACAGCTCCCCTCCAAATAGACAGACAAGAAAAGCATATATTATATTGCTGCAGTACATCTCATAAATGTCAACTTCTATTGATTGAAGCACCAAGGGTTATCTCAACCTAAGTACAGAACAACAAATGAAAGGAACTCATGCCCCAACAGCCCCACATATAAACTTATTTTCCCAAGGCAGCAAAGAAGTACGATGGGTACATGAAAAGTTGTGCCCCTCAACATACATGAATGTAATCATCACCTTCCAGCCAAAAGACACTAGCAATTTCTGACACAGTTCAAAAGCAAGACTATATATAAATGTTCCCTAGAATCCACTAGGAGAAGATAAAAAAACAGGAAGCAAATCCTTGCTGAAACTTTTATTCGAAATCATAAACTGCCTTAAAACTGTAGCAAATAAGGGTGAGCAAGGATGAAGGAAATAACAATAAAAATGGAAAGTTCTAACCAATTACTACAATCAAGAGACTGCCTAAAATTAAGGAAAAGGGAAGTAGATAAAAATCAGAAATCAAATATTTTCTCGTATGAAAGCCTGTAATCAAATATAGTCCAAAAATGAATCTGGATCATATTTCAGAAGGTGTTCGTCAAAAGTCAAAACGATCCAAAAATTCTGCAGGGAATTCATCTATTTCATCCCCAATTCCTGCCTTATAGGCCTCTTCATCAGTCCCTCCCACTTGCGAAGAGCTCACCCTCGAGTTATTTTCTGGGTAAGGTAATACTCCTGGAGGATGGTACACAAAGATATCAGCAACATTGAATGTATTGGAGATGTTCATGTTGGCTGGAAAATTAATCACATAAGCGTTGTCATTAAGCTTTCGCAGAACCTTATATGGGCCATATTTCTTCGGCTTTAATTTATTGTATGTACCAACTGGAAACCTTTCTTTGCGAAGAAATATCATAACCATATCCTTGACTTCATCTTGAATAGAACGAACTTGCTCAGCCATCAGTTCAGCAGCTATACTCGAACCAGATATTCTAGGTAGCTTTGCCAAATCCAAGGCATGACGTGGAGCTTTCCGGTAAACAACTGAAAATGGGGACATACCAATAGAATTGTGCTTTCATTTTGTCTCCACAAATGCTTGCGAATCAAATTTCCAAATGTACGATTGACCACTTCTGTTTGTCCATCTATTTGGGGGTGAGCAGTGCTACTGTACTTGAGGCTTGTGTCGAACCTTCCCCATAAAGTAGTCCAAAAAACAGCAAGAAACTTAGAATCACGGTCTGAAACTATAGAAGAAGGTACACCGAGTAGCTGCACTATTTCCTGGAAAAATAATTTCGCAACATGTACGGCATCTAAAGTTTTCGGCACGGAATGAAGTGAGCCATCTTTGAAAATCTATCCACCACTACAAAAAAAGTCCACCTCTTTGAGTTCTTAGGAGTTCCAATACAAAATCCATGCTAAGCTCTTCCCAAATATCTTTTGGCGTTGGTAGAGGAATATATAGTCCTATATTTTAAGATTGCCCTTTCAAAACTTGACAAAACTTGGCAGCCACGAACCATGGTCGCCACATCCTTCTCCAGTTGTGGCCAATAATCTCTCTCTTCAAGACCTGCCACGGTTTTATCACGTCCAAGATGTCCACTCAGGCCGCCACCAAGTATATCCTTAATAACTTTCTCTCGTAATGAAGTTCGAGGTATCCACAATTGATTACCCGTGAATAAGTAACCATCAGAAATGTGGTAATTCCCTGCAGGCTGTTTTGTCACGCAAGTTTCCCAAATTATGGAGAAATCATCATCAATTGAATATAGCTCTTTTAGGCACTCAAAGCCCACCACTTTGCAGCTTAAAGTAATCAGCAATGTTGCTCTCCTGCTAAGGGCATCAACCACCGTGTTAGAAGCACCAAATTTGTGCTTAATGATATACAAATTGCTCGAGATAAGAAGCCCATCGAGCATGCATTTTGTTGATGTGTTTCTGACTTTTGAAATATCACAAGGACCGATGGTCAGAATAAATCACAAACTCCCTTGGAATTAAGTAGCTCTCCCAAGTCTTTAAGGCACGAAAAACAACATATAGTTCTTGTTCATAGGTTGACCATTTTTGCCTAGCCGCATTTAATTTCTCGCTATAAAAGGCAATTAGACGACCATTCTGAGATAAAACAATTCCTATTCCCATACCACATGCATCACATTCTAGCTCGAACACCTTCTCAAAATTTGGTAGAGTAAGTATAGGTGCAGTGGTTAACTTCTCTTTGATTAGCTTCTGGTGTCCACTAAAATTTTCCTTTCTTGAGACAGTCGGTGATTAGCGCAACAATGCTACAAAAATTCCGGATAAACTGACGATAGAATGTTGCAAGCCCATGGAAACTTCGAACCTCTAAGACTGTCTTAGGTTCTGGCCATTCACGGATGGCCCGAACTTTTTCATCATCTACATGAGTCCCATCAACAGGTGTCACAAAACCCAAGAAAATAAGTCTAACAACTAGGAGGCTGCACTTTTTGAGATTTACATATAATTTGTTGTCCCGCAATACAATTATTATTTGCTGCAAATGATCCATATGCTCCGTTTCATTTTGACTCTATATTAAAATATCATCAAAATAAACTACAATAAATTTTCTAATAAAACACTTAAGTACTTGATTCATTAATCGTATGAAAGTACTCGGTGCATGGGATAAATAGAAAGGCATCACGAGCCATTCATACGGACCCTTCTTTGTTTTGAATGTTGTTTTACACTAATCCCCAAGTCATCCCCATGTCTGATACGAATTTGATGATACCCGCTGCGAAGGTCAATTTTTGAGAATACCTTGGAACCCCCAAATTGTCTAGCATATCAACTAGCCGTGGTATTAGAAATTTGTAGCGAACTGCGATCTTATTTATAGCACGACTATATACACACATGCGCCATGTACCATCTTTTTTTAGGTGTTAATAAGGCTGGAACTGCACAAGGGCTCATATTTTCTTGAATGTGTCCTTTCTTCAGCAACTCCTCAACTTCTCCTTCATGATCTCACTCTCTTGTGGATTCATCTTGTAATGGGGAAAGTTTGGGAGACTAGCCCCAAGGGCTTGATCAATGTGGTGTTGAATATTCCTCATCGGTGGTAAATCTTCGGGTAAGTCTTCAAGAATGACTTGGTACAACTTTGTCTGGAATGTCAACTGGTGGATTAACTTCTTCTTTAACTGCAAAGAACTCTTTGGTTTCCTTGAGGTCCCTAAAAAATTCACCGCATGTAGATATAGAGAGATCTGGCATCCCACCTTTGTTGGTCTGGACAATATATTTCTCTCGGACAACATATCAATTTTTTATTATTCCACCCAAAAAAATAATATTTTGTCTACCCTTATGTAGCATCTACATCGTGCTAAGCCTCTCAAGTAACAAATGGCATACGTCCATATTAACAACATCACATATCACATTATTAGAATAATGCTTGTCAATTAAAAGCGGAACATGACAAATTTCAGTTACTTTAATAGAAGGGCCTTTCTTAATCCATCCAATATGATAAGGAGCAGGATGAGATTCTGTAAGCAACTCCAAGTGTTGTACCAATGTTTTGGATACAATGTTTTCACAACTTCCATTGTCAATTATCAGACTACATACCTTCCGCTTGACTGAGCATTGTGAATGAAAAAATTGATGACGTTGAGAAGGGTCCACTTGCATTGGTGTATAACAGCTTTTGAATTACACATGAAACAGGCTCCCCGTTCTCCTCTGCAAATTTTGCATTCTCTAAGTCATCCTCATGTGCCAGCTCGTTTTCATAATCTTCTCCATAGTTTGTAAGATTCACTGTTCGCCGCGTAGGACAAACATTGGATTTATGGCCAAACTTGACATCTATAACATTTATCACCAATTGGTTTAACATTGGGTTATTGTGTTGTACCTTTGTTAATAATAGTGCCTTCTTTATGAGTTACATCACCATTATTGCTGGTGTTTGCTGAACTATGGTTGAAAATAGGTGGTTGAGTAGAATTGGTAACCAACTTCTTGTCTGCGGCTAGAGGCAGATGAAATGAATAACATTTACAATTTTTGGATTGTTGGGCCGCCCTTCCTTCTGCCTTTTAGCACCATGTTGTGAGCCTCTTCTGCAATCTCATGCGATCTTGGATAGAAAATTTTAATCCATTAATGTATCGTGCTACTTGTTGATCCTCTGTAGATTACAACAGGATGACAATCTTAGAAATTACTTTGTGTAGATGGCTACAGTTAAATTACCTTGAGTACAATTATGATATTGACGAAATAAGTATTTATGGTAATCTGGTGGAAAAAATCGTCCGCTTCATTCGGTACCACGTTTGCACGCCCTTTCCCTTGTAGTCGAGTGTTTTGTAACTAATCTCACCAAGATGCCGTTCCTCTTTTCAGTTTATAGCCTTATAGGCCACAATCTTAACTTGTCTTTCCACCGCCACATCCATTATGTCAAAGAACTTCTCGACCTCGTAAAGCCAATCAAGAAAGTACTCAATGATATCTAGATTACCAGAAAAAACTAGGAATATCTACTTTGAGACGGTATTCATTTGTCCCTAGTTGACTCGGTCACTCTCTTTCCCTCCCATATTCTGCATAGCCTCCATCCTCGTCATTAACATAGGCTAGCCTCCTACAATAAGGTCGTCCTTGGTTAAAACCTTCAGCACAATTATTCCTATATTGAATCTCAGGGTGGTAATGGAATCACGGAGTTGCTAGAATCCCCGTCCCATTATTTGTCGCTGAGCCTCCAATTCAGTCCATAAAGCATTAATTCCACGGTTAGCTTCGTCTCCGTCGTTCGCCATACCGGATCATCCTGAAAAGCTCTGATAGCACTTGACGCAGTTCAAAAGCAAGACTAGATATCGTTCTAGTAAACATTCTCCCTAGAATCCACTAGGAGAAGGGGAAAAAAGGAAGCCAATCCTTGCTAAAACTTTTATTTGAAATCATAAACTTCCTTACAACTGTAGCAAACAACCCTTAATATAGGGTGAGCAAGGATGAATAACAATAAAAATGGAAAGTTCTAACCAATTACTACAATCAAGGGACTGCCTAAAATTAAGGAAAAATGAAGTAGATAAAAATCAACAATCAAATCTTTTTCCCATATCAAAGTCTGTCATCAAATACAGTTCAAAAATGAATCTGGATCATATTTTAGAAGGTGTTCGTTTTTTTCTTTTAACAGTCAAAACGATCCAAAAATTCTGCATAGAATTCATCTATTTCATCCCCAATTTTTGCCTTATAGCCCTCTTTATCAATTTCCAAATTGACGACTTCTTTTTTTAACTTGAAACTATAACAAAGGTTCAAATCAGAAGTCCAAATGTTGTTTATACAGTTAGAATCAGAAAAGCAACAGCAAATGAAAATTTGAGCAAAAACTAAAAACGGGGAAAATGAAATAATACAACACAATTAATATTGAATGACTTCACATGGAATTTGATGAAAGCACTTTGAAACCATTTTAGATTATTATTAGTTTTTAGTGTTTAGGGAATTTGCTTTAAAACATCGTGCCCGCGCCAACCCCCCCCCCCCACCCCCCACCCCCCACCCCACCCCACCCCACCCCACCCCACCCCAATATTGAATTAAACATGCAATTTGATGAACGCACTTTGAAACCATTTTAGATTATTATTAGTTTATAGTGTTTAGGGAATTTTCTTTAAAACATCGTCCCCCCCAACCCACCCCCCAGAAAAAAAAATTCCAAAAAAAACACAAACAAACAAAAATAAGGTTCACAAATCACATTAATTTCTAATGGCATTAAGCCATTTTAGATGACATCCATGAATTAGCATTTAGCAATCTAAGATATGACACTAAGCCTAAGCCTATCTTATATACCTGCAAATCAGATGTATCACAACATGGAAAACATAAATTGGGAAGGATTAAGAAAACACTACCGGACGAGGTGCTACTGAGATTGTCAGGAATCTAAACCCATGCATATCCTTAGGATCCAACCATAACACAGCAGATGGAGGTGCTTGTTCAGTCTGACTACCTGGTTCAACCTAAATAAACAGTAATTTTTTATTAAAAGGGTTTTCAATAAAAAATCAGTTCACAAGATCTGATACTTAAACCATGTCCAAGCAATACCTAGATATATTGTTTACACTTCAGAAACCAATACAAACTCTCATACCAGACAAAAGACAATTCATTACAACCAGTCAACAGGAGATAAGGCGGGCTCATCACAAAACAGAAGGAGAAAAGTTCCTTTATAAAATCATCTTAACTATACATTTAGTACCTGCTTTGGTGCTGGACCTGATGGGATTTTCACCATCTTTGATGTAACTTCAGCAACCCTTTTACTAACAGGCAAGTCTGAAGCAGAATTTCCCTTTTCAGGCCAAAGATGAAGTCTAACCCCAGAACAGGGAAGAAGGTTCGTGACAAACAGGAAGTGGCTTTTTCCACCTAATCCCTGAACAAAAGCAAAGAAACAAAAGTGCATAAAAAATCAGTATACTAATCATCAACATTGGAATTAGGGAACTACCGAAGCATTTGTTGACTACTTGAGTTTCTAAAAGCATAATAAATGCATTACATTTCTAAAAGCATCGAGTTCGGTTGAATCAAGTGTGAGATCTTGACTGTGTAATTGTTTAATATTAAATTTGTTTCAAGACTGACCAAGTTCAACCAGCACAATACAAAATACGAAACAATGATGAAACAATTTCAGTTCATTTATCATGTAAGCAATATTTCAAGTTTAACTTATAAGATTATATATACACACGCACACGCACATATATGCACGTATGGTTATAAGATTTTACAACTTTGAAAAAAGGCTATTATATAATTAACAGATGAAATGAGGTTAAAAATATTGTTTTAAAAATACAGAAAACTGAATGCTATAAATTCTGGTCAGAAAGCGATATTGGGCTTCTGATTATGTATTGAAGAGCAAGGTCTTGGAAATCGTCCAAATTCATATCCGTGGAACACAACTAAAGTCAGTAAGTTGGGAAGGGGGGGAGGAACAATATGAACCTTCAAACAGCATTGACTCGAGCATACAATTCTAGGATAAGACAAAAAAATGACAAGATACATTAAATTATCCTAAATAATAACTTGTGAACTTAGACTAACCAGTTTTTCAATGTCCAACCACCGTCTCCTGCCATCCATCGCTAAAACAGTGACAGTAGTTGTCTGAATGTATAGATCCCTTTCGAGTCCAGCATCACTCCAGCGAATGTTACTGGGACAAGCAGGTATAGTGTGTAATAGAGATTCTGCAAGATCATCGCAAACCATAGTGACTCATCTGCCTCTCAAAATCTCGGTCAAGTTGAATTGAAAGTTCTATAAATTGACAGTGAGGTGTGTAATGCTATATGGAGTTGAATGTGGGCAACCAAGAAGCAACATGTGCATAAGATGGGAATTGTTGAAATGAGAATGTAAAGGTGGATTTGTGGTCATACAAGTTGGCTAGGATCACAAATAAGGATGTTTGAAATAAGATCGGGGTAGCATCAATTGATGACAAGATACGGGAACATCAATTGATATGGTTTAATTATATCCAACAACAACCTCTAGATGCACTGGTGAGACGAGGAGTCTTTGTCTCAGGATATGCAGATTCAAGAAGAGATTCAAAAATTAGTTATGAACCATGACTCTTGACAGCAAGACTCTCGGACTCATTTAAAAACTAAATGATTGAAAAGCATCAAACCATTTTCCATCACGGCAGCAACAATACTATGCTAGGGTTTCCATGGATATAATATGTTGTTTCTAGTAGCGATTTCATTTATGGTCTTGAACATAATGAGCTGAGAAATCTTTTGTATTTTGGCAAAAAGACCTAATTTCAGAAACTGAGTTTCGCTAACCAAGACACAGAAAGAGCATCAATTATTTTCTTTCGACAAGTGACAAAAAAGAAAGCATCATAATCGTTTCTTCAGTAGTTTTGTTCTATAATCAATGAAATAAATTTAGCAGACGCGGATAGGAAAGATCTAAGCATTAAAAAAGGATAGTTTAGATTGTTGATACCTGCAACATCTACATTCTTTAGAGGAACATGTGGTAACTGCTGAGATAAATGTGATTGCCTCAACCAACTCTCTGGTACTCCATTTCGAAGCATTTTTGCAAATATTGCAAGTCTTTTTCTTGAGTCAGAAAATGGTTGACCAGTTTCGGAGTCAATCAGACTAAGCAGAGTATGTGACACCTTAAACCGAAAATTTAGAACTAACATTTGTCAAAAGAAAAAAAATCAAAACAATATTATACAAAATTAATAAGTTCCGGAAGATAGTATGACTCACTTGCACAACTACTTCATTACACCATAAGATAACCTGGTGCTCCATTGTCAACCACACATTCCGCATGCTTGTACTACTAATCATGAAGCCATGGGTAGGTGGCACGATGCCATCAAGAGATTCTAACTTTGTCCGTACCTAAGATCAGAAACCAATGTAGTTGACATGCACACAAGAAGTCAATTTAAAGAACCTCAGCCAGCAAATTTTATGGCCAAAAACAAAACAAACAGATAAAAAAAAAGGAAGAAGAAGATGATGACAAATGTAAAGCAAAAAAGGCACAAACATAACACTTAAAAAGTTTAGATATATTCACTAAGTAATGAAAGACATTGATGATGCCGCAAAATTTCTTCATCCGGATTGTGCAAAAGAAAATTCCAAGATATGTGGACCACAGCAAACCTCTCTAAAAGAAATTCTAATTATTAAGTATAGAAATGATAACGGAGATATAAAAATCCATGGCAACAAGTTTAAAACAAATACAGATGCTTCAGCATCTAACAAGAACAATTCGTATGAAAGAAATTGACTTCGGCAAATTGCCTCAGGTTTATATTCCTCCAACTGTGCAGCTGAAGGGAATGAAGATGTAAGAGAATACTGTCTTTGGGGAATAGTACTTCATATCAAACTCTTTCCACTTCGTTTTAGTTCAATTATATTTAAGTATTTAACCCACAAATCTTTTGCATTCTCAGGAAGCTTACTCTTATTCTTGATGAATAAAGCTAGGTCACCCATAGAGGAAGATTACACAAATTAGGATCTACACAATTCTATTATTCCAATCAAACATATAACTCCAGCAAATTCCTTGCACAAGCACATAAAATTAGTCATGGTAAGGTAAAGATATTTGTTTATGGTAAGCAAGAAACCTACTTCAGTTTGGAGCTATTCTAATTGTTTAGCACAAGAATACATCACCATTAGTGATGCAGGTAAAACCTGTGGTGGGTTAGATATCGTTCTGTGCTACCTAGAATAACTAGGTAAATAACTTTGGGTCCACCAAAATCCTTGAATCCAGAACAAAACTAATAAGTTTACTCAAGTAGATATTTCTATGTTAAAATCAGAAATCCATAACAAGGTTCATAATTCATAAAAATCCTTATGACAGGATTAAGCTTACAAACTGAAATAAGGAAAGGAATGAATTACGTATGCTAAATTTAAGCGTAAAATAAGGGAATGTATGGGAATAGGCAAGGCTAAACTTAAGCTTGAGAAACTAAACTGGGAGAGGAATTGTTTCAAGCTAAACTGGGAGAGGAATTGCACCAGAAATTTAGGTCCAACATTAATTAGCTGCTCTTTATACATATTTAACATATTTTAGAATCAAATAAACCGCACTGCTATTGAAGGTAAAATGTATGAAAGCAAGATCTAAATAGTTAAAGAGTATCTCCAAAACGAATCAGAAAAAGTATTGCAAAATTCTGAACCTGTGTACAAATTTTCAGTGAAAAAGAAAGGAAGGAGGAGAGGAGGGGGGGAAGAGAATAGGAAACTGCTTAACCTCTTCAGTCCTTTATGTAAGGTAACTTAAATCACCCATTTTCGAACAAATAACCTGAAGTTTCTATCACAAGTAGCAGAATAAGATGCAAGGAGAATATACCTGATAATCATGAACACCACCGGAAATGGAGACAACAACAACACGAGAGAGTTGTGGACCAGACACATAATGTCCACTTCGAGAGGTATGGGACTCATATCCCTTTTTCCATTCCTGATTTACATGTGCATAATAGTGACCTAAGGATGGCTGCAATGCGACAGGAGGAGACCTGGACAAAGTAAGAGAATCTCATAAATAACTAATTAATGGATAGGATATGAAAACCGTAATGAAGCCTTAAGAGAAACCATGAAGCTCACTGGTGCGGAGTTGAAAGCGTAAGAACAGTTTCCACAGCAGACTTTCTTAAATGTGGGTGGACAACTGCAGCTCTGGCAACAAACCCACCCATAGAGTGACCAACCAATATAACACTTCGGGGCAGACTTCCAGAATTGGCAGCACCTTCACTAATTCGGGCATCACGAGATTCTTTATATTGATCCAGGATCTATAAGCATATGAATATAAGCCAATTAAACAAGTAAAAATATGTTAAAAGGAATACATATGTCAAACAAAATAAGGGAACTTTGTGAATTAAATATATGCATCAGAAGTAAGAAAGAGCACCAATAGAGAGCATACAATGAAGTCAACTAAGAACGTTTATTCAGCTAAGAAGACTAAGCTAAACTAAATTGATATGATTGGAGGCTAAGCAGCATGACAACATAAAGAGAATTAAATTTTAGCTGGAGACGGCATTCAATGACAAATATCGTAGCACACTAAACTGTTCCACATAAAATACTCTTTGTTATCAGATGAAGAATTATAAGTTGTAAACACGTGCATAGACAATTGACTTATCAGCACATTAGGAAATTTTATAACAGAATAATCATTTGACAAGATTACGGTGTAACCAGGCTTGCATGAAAATGGTATGAAGGGATGAGCAGTTCAAAGGATGATAGGCCATATGCCTCATACTGGGCTTAATACACAATTATACAGATAAGGAGTATACCAAAAGAAGAAAAGTATCCATATTTAAATATTAAATAACAGTCCATACTGCGATTTTGAGTAGATGCAGTTGAAACAGTCCATAGGTTTATTTTGATTTGTATTTCAACATACTGGGTCACATTAATCATATTGCATCAAAAGTGAGTAGCCATGCATAACTCTGGAATTTCAAGGAGAGAAACAAAAGCAAAAAGAGAATTCAAGTTGTCACCAAAGACACAAAACTGAGTTTCCAAAAAGAAGAAACCGCAAACAGAGTGAATGACTTAGCAAAGGTTCCTGAAGCCAACTCGAACTATCTCAGTAAGAAACTGGCAACTTTCACAATTGTGAAGCTTCAACCACACTGTCTCATAATCTTAATTAAACAATTCACTACAGATGAGAATCAATCCTAACTGAAAGTATTATAAAGTAAATGCAAGACAAGTATAAGGAGCTAGACTCGCAGGGATGCATATAAGGAAAATCACGTGAAAAAGAATTGAATACCACAAAGAACAAACTACGATGTGTGATGATTTTCTCATTACTTGGTGCAGTGATGAAAGAATATTAAATGGGAAGAAATGTTGCAATAAGTATAGTTAATTACAATGCCAAAGTTACAACTCTTCGTGTAAATACTAAGAATTAAAGCATGAAACATCTGTAAGAATCCATACTAAACAAGACATTCAGAAACTGTAGGAACTACAAAACTATTTGGAAAACAACCAGAAGAAATAAAAACAATACAACTAATCAAGGTTGACTGATGCATTTTTACCTCGCTTGTGCTCTATGGAACAGAATGTTGACGGAATACTCATAACGTAAGTGCGGAAAAAATGCAATGTTAAGGTGGATTCATGGTAAAAGAAGGAACAATTGAATTACAGACTCACGCATTCATGAAAACTTAGAAATAGCTCTAATTGGGGATAATTTTGGAATCATATTTAACGTTTAGAAGATATATAACATAGGCACATATGTGTGCCACTGATGAAGGAGAATGATCAATATTGATAGTAGGAATAGGAAAAAGGAAAGATCACATTAACTTGGATGGAGATAGCAGAATGCCATAATACCACGCGGTTTCATAGAATATATTACTCTAAGTAGATTAGAATGGCAAAACAAGATTCCGTCGTTTCATAGAATATATTGCTTTAAGAAGAGTAGAAACGCAAAACAAGATTGTTGTTTCTGACCCCAATAAGGCTTTGTTGAGTATGTCAAGCATGGGTAGGCCATGAAAGCTATACTTATAAAGTAATTAAAAAAGAAAAAGTTATTACATTTTAAAATGTCAGACTCCAATGTACTTATCAAAAAAGTGTGATACTTGAATGCACCACTACTAGGCCCCTCAGATGAGCTCAAATCTAGTGACCAAAGTTCCCTTAATTCAGTACAAAAAATCTGGAAGACCAAATATACCTACCACCAGAGTAGAGGTATAGGAACTAGCAATTGACATTTATAAGATAATTAGACCATAATGAAACCAAAAAACGAGAATGCCACTGATAATCAAAATTATCAAAGTATCATCAAAATTAAAAACTGAAAGAGGTTTTAACAATTTAATGCAAAGGAGAAACACAATAATAGAAACATGAGTGAGAAGGAATTTAGATTTAGTTAATCATATAACTAAAATTGCACGTCAGCTACAATAATTAGCAGTGGTCCGCCTACCACAAACTAGCGAGGAAATTTATTGAAAAGTGAAAAAAGTGATACCCTGTGAATAGCATATACTACATATTCTGTGTGTTCTTCAAGAATCTGACCATCCATTGCAGAATGTTCACCTTCAAGATCCACAGCAAACCAGTCAAGGATGGAACTAAATTGGGTGGGTACTGAAAGACCATTTACATTCATATTCACTCCATCCTCTACAAGACTTAGGGAAGCTTCTTGGTAAAACAGATGCTCAAGTGGGCCTCCTTGATAAGCCCTTTCAGACTCTGCCGCCAAGGATCTTACCTGTGTGAGAATGAAAATGAAAAAATCAACAAAAATAAGACCAAGAAAATACATAATATAATGCGACAATTTAATTTAATACTAAATACCCAAGTCCCAACATCATAGGCTTACATATCTTAGGAAACACTGAAGTGCTTAAAGTTCAAGATCGAGCCTTATTAACATGGTGAGATCAACAAGTTTATGATATCAAATTTTCCTTCGAAAGGATTTTGGGCATTAAGGTCCCATTGAAGATGTTGTAATCTTGATGTACATTTTTTAGGTCTCTCTCTAACAGCTTAAGTTTTTCGATGAGTTGGTTACTTAACATGGTATTAGAGTTTTGGGTTCAAGTCTTGGGTTCAAATTTTTCTGCTGCACATTGTAGGGGTTTGCGCATCTCTCTAACAACTTAAAACTTTTAGATAAGTTAGTTACTTAACCGACAAAACAATGAGTCATCACTCCTAAAAAGATAGACTAATGGATAGTACATACATATCAAACCTCCCATACCACTACCAGAAATAAATCGATGCACAAGTCTACTTACTCTAATAGCTAACAGTCTCTACGGAGTGGAAGTTCAAAATGTCAAAAGAAATTATCATACTCCCATCGTCCCACGTTAATTGCTTCCTTTACTTTTTACATGTGTACAATATAGTTGGCAAAGTAAGCAAAATTTAAACAAGTCGCAGAATGCAAACCATCTTTCTAATGGACCCCATCTTAATTACCATGGCAAATAAAACAACGGGCAAGTGGGTAAAATTCATATAAGACAAAAATCAGATAAGATTACTTTTGGGACATCCCAAAAAGGAAAGGAAAGCAACTCAAGCAGCACAATGAAAATAATTACCTCTTCTATACACAGGAACACATAAAACATGCCTTATAGGTACGAGGAGTTTTATTATTGATGTATCTGTACCAGAAGTAGTAACTGGTGCTATTACTAAAGAACCTTAAAATGCTCCTTAGATTGATAAAATCAGTTATTGAATCTTTGCTTGGCAAAACACCAATCTACCAAAAGGGGTTGCCTTTTACATGAAAGAAATTAAACTAAGGTTAACAGAAATATGAACATATATTGTATTAGAAGCACCTAATCAATAATTTACAACAAGTTCCATTCCTTGCAATATGTTATATGTCTGCACTTGAATTAGCATGTTTACATAAGGCTTTTGCAAAATTAAATATACACAAAGGCACAAGCAGTCAGGAATAGCATAAGATGTCATTGAGTTTGACAAAAGATAAGCACGAACTTGCCTGTTTGTAGCTACCTCCATTTCCCGGGATAAATAGGACTGGATTGCCACTGAGCTTCTTAAGATGCTCTTTGAAATCAATCGTTTGCCATCCTTCATGATACAAGTATAGACCATACTTTGCAAATGACACATTTTTTGGCGACGAAATTGGGACGTAAGTAGGATACATGTATGTCATGGTACAACCATTTGAAATTGGCTTTAGCATACCATATATAGAAGCAAGAGTGATCCCTACAGAAATAACTATCAGAACTGCTACTCTAAACATTGGTTTGAAACCTTGCATTGTTGACTTGGCTTTTATCACCATGTTAAAGTCATTTCAAATATCTTGAGCTGCATAGATAGACTTCCATCCTTCACGCCGACCTAAGAATTACAAACAAAGTTTGAAGTGATGATATTCAGCAAGAAAACTCTAAAAACTATAATAATCTCAATGACACGAATCACCTTTGTGTTAACAATACAAGGTAATCAATAAAATTACTTCTACAGCATTACAACTTGTAAATATTTGTGTGTGGGTGTGGGAGGTGTGCAGGGGAGAAAAAGAGACAGCATGCACACCAAATAGCTTTTTAAATTCATTGATTAGATAGTTGTTACATTACCCTCATTCACCATAATATAATCCTAGTTTAATTAGTAGCAGCTCCTTTTACAAGTGCTAAATCAACTCAAGTACTTAGCAACAAGCACAAGATATCAATATCAAATCAACCAATCTCAAGACTACAATGCCAACAGGTAGAAAACTTGTTTACATACTAAAATAATAGCCATACTGATCGCAAATATATAATTAAGATAAGGAATCTGACCCCCTGGTTCTATATGTGTGTGTGTGTGTGTATATATATATATATATATATATATATATGTATATATGTTATATATCAAATTCAACCCATAAAGTGAGGCAAATTCAAACTATGAAAAGCCCATGGAAATCAACAGAAGAACGAGGAAAAAACTCTTCCAGAACCCCTTTTGGTCCCACACCAGAATTAATTCTTAGTACAAGTGGGGGTAAAATAAATGAAGAACACCATAAACACATGAAACATAATTAGATCTACCCAAACCATTCATTCATGAAAACCAACAAAGAAAAACCAGGGAACCATTGTCAAACACACACCATTCTTGCCATCAAGGATCGCAGAATGTGAAACAGATTACCACAACCTGAAAACAAATTAGAACTGGTAAAAACAGTGGCAATGGGGAAAACCCAGCTCGATCTAGAGTTGCCCATACCTGGAATCAACTGAACGATCAACAGTACGAACGCAGGAACTGGGAATTGAAGTAGATTCAACAATAGTGAGGCTGAATTAGACATACCATCCAATTTGAGTGGGAAAATTAAAATATCCCAGTTCAACAGTTCCCACCGTACTGGTGAGGTAGGGATGAACCTAGAAATTCGGAGTTCCCCAGACAGAAATTTTACTATTGACGGTTGGGAACCAACGCGCAAATCCAACGGTTATTATTAATGCAATCAATCTCTCCTTGAAATTGTTTAATAATTTCTCCGATCTGAAGTGTCAAGAATTTCAACATACTCCTATCCTATGAAACAAAATTTATGCGACTTTTCTAATAAAAGTTCCTTTTTCAGATGATGACATGTGATCACTTGTGGTGGGCCTACTAAAGAATCTTACTTTAATTAATGGCAATTGGGCTCACTCAAATTTACTTCTCAACATTCATTTCTCGTACATTTGGGCTTGCTTTGGACCTTCAACTATGTTGGACTCAGGGTCCAATGCTGTTTCTGTCAAATTTTAGGTTGTCAGTTTTTTAGAATCTATAAATATAATAGGGACAATTACATAAAATAGTACATTTTACTAAAATATTACAAAAAAAATGCACAAACAAAATTATTACAAAAAGAGTGCATATGCAATATTTAATTACAAAAAGAGTGCAATCTTATCCCTTTTATTAGTTAACTGATTTAATGAGTTATTGATAATGGCCCGTGATTGTAGGGATTTAAATCTTTTCTCTCTCTTATCGACCTCCATCCGCCTTCTTCTTCCTCCTCGGTCGCAACCTTTTTCATCACCTTCGCGCCCCCGCCACTGCTCCACCGGTAGCCTCCCCACCCCCGCCACCGCCACTACTCCTCCCGCCCCCGCCCCACACCCTCTCCTTCCCCTTCCTCTTCCTCTGCCTCCCTTCTCCTCCCCCCGCCCACGCCCCATCCCCTCCCTCCGCCTACCACCGCCATCCCCTCCTCCCCCCCCAGCCTTTCTCCTCCTCCCGCCCCCGCCCCACTCCCTCCCCCTCCCCCTCTTCCTCCCCCTCCCCCTCTTTCTCCCGCCCCCATTTCTCCTCCTCCCCCAAATCGATCTAAGGTGGCCGTCGGTGGACGCCCCACCACTGGCCGCGGTGGAGTCCCCTCCACCAACCGTTGCTTTCCCTCCACCACCGGTCCATTCTCCAACTCCACCGGTAACCAAACCTCGTACATTGGTAACCAAACAGTCATACTGGTATGACTGTGTTGGTTACCTTGGTATGAATATAACCAATTCAGTTTTATTAGGTTATCAATTTTATTTTGAATGTGATGCAGTTGGTAACCAAACTTCATGCAGTTGGTTACCAATTATTCATACCAGGTAACCAACCCTTTATTCCAAGGTAACCGAATCTTAATTTTGAATGTAATGCAGTCGGTAGCCAAACCTTCATGCAGTTGGTTGCCAAACTTTCATACCAAGGTAACCAATTCATATTGCAGGTGTGGAGGTAGATTGGTTACCTTGATATAAAGGTTTGATTACCTTAATATAAACGTTTGGTTACCTTGGTACGAAAGTTTGGTTATCAACATTACATTACACATCATTTTCTTATCTTTCTCTTTCCTATGCAGTGTTCTTATTTATTTTTTTTGACATGAAATTGGGTCTCACCGGCGAAGGGGAGGAGGAAGATGACCGACGAAGTTGAGGAGGAAGATGACGTTGCCAAATTTTGAATATTTGAATTTGAATTTATTTTTGTTGTTAGATCCAAGATATTTGAATTTGAATTATTAATTATGACAGTTATTTCTCCTTGATTTTAGGTTTCCTTATTATTATGAATTGAATCCTATACTAATTCCCTAAATTAAGGAATCCTAATTGCACTAATATTGTAAATAAATATGAAAAGTGTATTAATTGTGTAAATATTTTATGAGTGCACTATTGTTGTAATTAATTTCTAAATGTTGTATATTATTGTAAAGTACCCAATATAATAAGTAAGGTGGTAAATGAACCGAGACCAGTCGTATCAATAGACAATTACAATTTAAAAAAATTCGAGTAATTTATTGAATTTTAAAATTTACTTATATTTAAATTATTTATATTTTGAGTCGAGCTTGAATAATAAATAACACTCCAAGCAACTTAATCTTATCTATAACTCCTTATATATACTTTGAATTTATAAAATTAACTTATGAAATTTCAAACTTCAAAATCAATACTAAATATATTTATTTTTTGAGAACCAATTTTTATTTTTTTCCCAGAAATTCATTCGACTATAATAATTGTAAATTAACTAAATAATAATAATTATCGTATTCGGTTCTTTCAAAATGTAATTGAAATTGTGTGAATTTTAAAATTTATAAATTAGTTTCAAAAAGTCAAAATACACCATTAATTATACAAGAGTAATAAGAGCTTAATATCCCGATCTCTAAAATATAATTAAAGTAATAAATATCTCTGGGTTGCTTTTATTTCTTATTTTCTTAATCACTCATAACATCTTATTCTTATTTTTCTATCACTCGTAACAATTAAAAAAAATTGAATAGAATTTAAAGCTATAAACAATACTTCCTCGTAGTTTGACTTTAATAGTCACATTGATCATTTTTTAAAATTAATATTTAAAAATATTTGTATGAAATTTGTATATCACGAAACTTGACATTAACCTAACCCCTTAAATTGGGCTTCATTGAACCAGCTCAATCATTCTTCGTATTGTCTACACCTGCAACTTGTTAGGGCTTTGTTTCTCAGCAAGAAGATAAAACTCTTCCCCTATCAGTATATTCTCTCTCCTAATCCGCCATTTCAAGTACTCAAAGGTCAGCTCGCATCACTCGTATGTTCCCACAGGTGAATAAATACATACACGCGCATATATAAATATAATAATCAACGGATACAATATATACAGGGAGTACATTTTATAGAATTGTACCCATTTTCTTATATTCACGTGTTTTCACTTGGAATTCTTCAAGTATCTGAAAATGGTGGACAATTGAGTAATGGCTATTGGAGTATTGGAATAATTTGAAGTTTGAAGTTTAGTTTAAAATGATAAGTGAAAGAGCTTAGCTACAAACTTACTTCATTTACAAAAAATAAGTCCAAGAAACTGAAGTATCCTTGTTGTTTTCTGGGAAAATTCACTTCTTTTTTCTATTTATAGACAGTTCTAAAGTTACCCATCTCCCCCCCCCCCCCTTTATTGAAACACTTGGGAGAAAGAATTGTTACTTTGTTTAGGAGCACTAAAGTGATTAAGATACTAGAATGTGAGTGTTTTTAACATGAATTGCTATAATATGTTGTGAGACATATTTATGTGCCTAATTAGTGTAAATGAGTTGTATGGCCATACTTGGGAGGTAGATCAGTGGGTCAATTGCTGGACTCTCATTTAGTTGTTCTAGGATTTAAGAAGGGTTATCTTATTATGTCTGTATTGTAATTTGTTGGTTGAAATTCTTATTGAAGGTTAATATTTAATTCTCAAGTCGACCAATCAAATACATTCTTGAATTGAGTTGTTGGATGAGAAGTTAATCTTGGTAGCTCCTGTCTTTTAACAATACAATCAGCTCAATAGAAAAAAATTAACAACAAAGTACCGGAGTTAGCTTAAGGTAGCATTCTTTTTGTATTTGATGTTCTCATTAAATCACAAATAGCTGAATATAATTTATTAGTCAATGCTTACAGATAAATATTTTGCAGTCTTTCTGAGACAAATGTCCATAAAATCTTTTAAGGCTGAATACAGTAACTGGAAGTAGCTTGGCTTCATGGTTCCTTAATTACTGGTACATGGTTATAGCAATTCAAAATTGGTACTTCTGCCATTTATTTCCCTAGTCATATAATGCTAGAATCGCTTGACTATTTTTATTTCCTTTTTAATATAATGAATTTCAAGTCACAAGCATCTTCATTTTAAGAAATTCTGACTGAAGATCTTGTATCTTTACTTTTCTCTGTTAAAGCACTTTAAGTTTTAGTTACATATGGGTGTTTATATGCTTACAGGGGCGTGCAATAGAATGATATAGTTTCTTCAGGATACGGATGAAGAGATAAAAAGAAGAGGATTAGGGGCTGCCACAACATTAGTTGGTCTGGAGGTCAAGTATCAAATAGACATCCCAAATTTTTACCTTCCGGAAAGTTTTTTTTAAGAAAAGTTCAATATTGTTGACCTTTGTCGTAGAATATAGCATCTGGAAATTCCATTAATTTTCCTGATGAGCTCCCTATTTTTATGCTCCCCTCTCTTCCCCCTTACACTACCCCTACATCATCGTGCATCTTGCCATCGTTTACATCCTCGTTATACTTCTACATGCTGTTATCGTCACCCGTCCATTAGTCAGTGCCTCTCTTCTTCCATTTCACATAAGTTTTTAAACAACCGTCAGCCATCAATTAGTGCTGTAACTCCTTCAAGTGAGGGTGCAATCTCTGTCATCAATTTTGAAGATTTTGTAGAGAAAGATTGGTCATTTCTTGAGACCGACAATACAGATACTGGTGAAGCGAATAAAACGAAGACCGACAGAATCATCTCTGCTGGAGAGATTGAGGAGACTTCAAAGGTTTTGGTTTCAATTGGTTCTGAAGGATTTGTGGATCAGATGATTGATTCATCACCTTATCAACAATTGGTTGTTGTCCATGACTCACTTTTGACATTAGCCTGCATCAAGGAGAAGTATGACAAGGTTAATTGCTGGCAAGGAGAACTGATATATTTACCAGAAAAATGGTCATCTTTTGATGTTGTGTTTCTCTACTTCCTGCCCGCTTTACCATTTGAACTTGGTCAAGTTTTTGAATCACTTGCCAAACGATGTTTGCCAGGTAATGTTGAATTTAATACACATTATTGGCTTCTTTGTAAAGTTTTAAGCTTTTTCATCTTTCACTTGACTGTATGTATTATTAGGATTTAGTAAGTTCAAATCTTCTTTTCGGTTACTCAATGGATATAAGTTTTATCTCAAGTTTAAATGAAAAGTGTCAATACAAAAATTAAAAAATAATAATAGAAAATAAAATTTCCCTGGCCCATTTAATCAAACTATCAAAACTGCTACCTTGGGATTGTTCCATACTTTTTGTGGAATGAAGAAGCTTATACGCCTTATAATCGTTATATTGAGATGGTATGGTTAAGTAGTGTTATTTATTGGAATCAAAATGTGTGCGGCAGGAGCTTGTTCACGGGCAGCCAACTGAAATATTAAGATTTTAAGCTGGTCATTCCTTGATGTATTATTGTCTTTAAACTATTGAGATTCTGACATTAGCTTCTACAGGCGCAAGACTCGTTATCAGTCTTCAAGAAGGGAGGGAAGTGCTTGAACAGCAACGACAACAGCATCCTGATGTCATAGTCTCCAACTTACCTGATACGTTGACATTGGAGAATGCTGCTGCTGATCATTCCTTTGAGATGATCGAGTTTGTGGATGAGCCTGGTTTTTATCTCGCTGTTCTAAAATTCGAAGCAAAAAGTTGATAAAAGTCAAATTTTCTTCTACGAAGAGGGTTGGGACTGTTATAAACAAAGAGTTTATAGGTAACAATTTTATATACAAGAGCAGTGAATTGGATTCAAAGTTAGCTGCTGCTTGCTTCACCTCCTGTCTTCATTAGTTGTTTTGCTTGCACAAGTAAATAGAAACAATGTCCTTTTGGTCCACATTCTGGAATGATAAATGGTCCCTTGTAATCAACCTAGTTTTTGTAATTTATTGTTTTCAAGTGGGCAAGTCATTTTGCAAGAAAATTGCACACATTTTTCTCAGAAATATATTCTTCTAAGAAACAGTTTCCGTAAGAGCAAAACGGCGTTCAGAAATGAACCCCATTCCAAACAGAGAGCAGTATGCTAAGAAATATTAAGACACATTCAGTAGTCCTCCAATCATTAAGATTTTATGAGAAAAATAACACCTTTATTTATTGATTATCTATTTGTTCAAATGACATGAGAAACATGTGTTATCTAGTTCAACTTTTCATAGAGATGCCAGACATGGTGTTTGTTATCTTCAATCTTTGGAAGATAGTGAGTGAGTGAGTGACCAAGAAGTGAAGGGGAAAAGGAAAAGAAAGAAAACACATAAAATATGATTGTATTTCTGATGTGTTGCTTGATTTTTTGTTTTGTAAAACTTTATAAACAATAAGATTGTTGCATCTTGTTTCATGTTTCCCTTTCTTTATTTACATTGGATTGAAAAGGATTATGAAGTTTGCCAACCATATTATATAGCTGATTAAAGGAATTATCACTAATAGTTATTCACATAGCTAGCAACAAAAATAGTCTATGTATAAAGCCTCGAGATATATCATTTTTTTATTTTAAAATACAACATAAAAAAAAATAATATATTTTGCGAATTTATGTATTATTTTAAAAGAAAATTTGACACCATCGCTCCAAATTTAATAAAAATTTGGACTTAATCGAGGTAAAATCTTACCAAGTTAAGTAAAAAAAAATAAGAAGGAAGATTCATCTCCAACATGAGGGAAAATAGATCAAATTTGCCTTCTCGAAACATTATAAAATAAAGCAATTGCATCTTGAAAGAAGTGAAGTTGAAGATGGAACATAAATTTAAAACCGCATAACAAGAATGCAAAATGACCAAAAGCAAAACTGACAACTGCTAGAAAATCCACATCATCCAAAAGCAGCACTGAAAATGAATGCTTCTGTTCCATAAAGCAAATAAGAGACAGATTATGCCAACAACTGCTCCATTAATCATGAAAAACTGACCTTATACAGAAAACCTTCAAACAGTATGATACTTTCTCAAACTCTCTCTCTCTCTCTACATAAGGGAAAATAATGAGATTAATCAAATAAAACAAGACAAATCAACTAAAGCATAAAGAGTTGCTATTTTTTTTTCTTTTTGGGAAAGATTATTGTGTACCAAATGACCAAGTGCTCAAGCTTTCATTACTTGGATACGAAGAGTGTAGGGATTGATATATCAGGCAGCCACCTCAAACCTTCTCAGATATTAAATTAGAAGAACGAAAACCTTATGCCATTACTAGCCGCAAACAGATTGTATTCTTCAATAGCCTCTTTCTTATTGCATTTCTGATTGCCAACAATATGATCTGCAGATTTATTTGAAGAAAGATCCCCAACAGCTTCCTTCGGTGGCAGCGGATCTGACTTATAACCATTTGTGAGAGCTACTGGACCGCCAAAATGAAAAAGGGAGAAGCCCGTATTCCCAGTGTGTGATTTGTCAGAGTTCCCATTCAGCTCGCCTTCTGGATTTGGATGTGCTTCCGTTGGACCCTGTCCTGTTGAAACTACCCTCTGCATATTTGCTTCACGATGAGCTTCTTTAACCCCACCTAGGTCAAAAGGCTTGATATGCTCCTTGGAGTTAATGCCATTGGTCTGGGCAACTGGCTGGTAAACTGGCACCTGGGCAGCATTAAGGATGGGAGGAGCCAAATTCTGTAGGCCGCCATATTGCATGAAATGGGAATTCCCATTCATACCGTACCTGAAAGGGCTAGCAAATACATAGTGGTTGGGGTGGGGCAAAGGCATCAAACCATTTGCAGGAGCTGCTGCTGGCCATGAAACTGGAGTTTGATGATAGTAACCCAATGAAGGAGGTTGAAACATTGGATAGGGTATGCTTTGGGATTGCAATGGTGGAATAATACCTTGAGGTTGGGAAGCCATATTACTAACGTTTGGATTTCCATTGTCATACTTTTGGACAATTTTTGCTGGTATATTTCCTTGGGATTTGATTCCTCCACTGCCCACTGCACTAATGCCTAAAGGCTCACCTCCATCTGGACTTCTCTTTTTATCCATCCCAACTTCTTGACATTCATGAAAGCCATTCTGAAGGCATCGTGAAGTTTCTCTTCCTTCTGAGTGTTGGTTTGCATCTTCTGAGTCGGATGTGGAAGAGGATTCAAGATTTTGGGGGTTTGAAGATGATCCATTGCTGTCTCCCTCACTAAGGCATGATGAGCAGCTATCAGAATTGGATGCGCTGCTCATAGACGGGTCTGTAGTCCCAGTTAAAGAAGAGGATGTCATAGGACACGTCTCAGATTCCTCATCCGTTGCTTCCTTAAAGTACTGAGAGGGCTTTGCTTCAAAATGAAATCCATTCTGGCAGTTTTTGTCCGTTTCCGACCTATATGGTCTTGATTCTTTTAAATCATTGTCCTCGCTTTTTATTTCAACAGTATCTCCACCAACTTCATCATAACTAATGGCACCAGACGATTCAAGAGGTTTGCCAGGTTCAGTGGTAGCTTCAGCATTGAAAGTAGATCTCAGGGTAACATCAGGATCTGAGTTGCTTCGGGGGTACTTCTTCTGTGATTCCATAGGTTCCCAGACTTGCTTGGTATGAGGTGAATCCCTGCTAGAAGGATTGTTCCCTGCAACAAATTTGGTTTTAGGTCTTCCACCACTATCGCGCATATAATCCACTTGAATGTACTTGTTTCCACGATAATATGCTTTGGACATATCTGAAGCAGATTCAGATTTACAAACAGATTTGCCATCGCGACCTACTCGGGTTGAGCAATGTGAATCTGCCTTTGCTCTGTAATCATTGTGCTGGTAACAGCTGCAAGCATGGGAGTCATATCTGTCATTCACCCTGTTGGAACAGTGCAACCTCTCAGCAAACTTAGGGCCGCTGGTTCTAGGATTGGACTTTGCAGCATTACTTCTTGACTGCTTATTCAGGCCATTTATAGTCCTTGAAGAAGTTTCAAAATAATCACCATGATATCTTTGCTCAGACTTGCTAACCATACCCCCACTTTCAGAAACAACTGCAAACCGCCTTCTGTCAGACCATTTTGGTGTTGCATCCAGTTGAAATTCTTTCAGAAATTTCAGTTTCCGACGAGAATATTTTGTGTGGTCCACTCCAAATGAACCATTCTCATCTTTGATAGCGGCATAGACCCCATCGGGGCTGTCATCCGAGTGGTTTTGCATATTTGAACTGATATACCCATTCAAAAACTGCTCATCTTGAATATCTGGGGATGCAGGCCTGGATAAAATAACTTCACCTGTTTCACTGATTGTTAGATCCTCATTGCCAATGACCAGCTCCTCATCAACACTTGGTGATGATTCTTCAATTGTAATATCAGGAGTTACATGTTGGTTCGTTTGAGAACATTTCTTCTCTTTGTCTTTTTCCTTCTCCCTTAATCTCTCTTTTCTTCGGAGTTTTTTTTCCCTTTCTTTCATTCTTCTCCTTTCCTTTCTTTCTTCTTCCTCACGCTTTTCCTTCTCTTCTTCTTCAAGAAGTTTCATCTATTGACACAAATTAACCAGGAAATCAGGATAATCCCTCAGGAAATAAGAGGTCTATCTATGAATAGTTGCTATTACCTGTTTTTCCAAAGTGATGATTTCCTTGCATGCAACATGAACACGTTCTTCCAGCAATTTTAGTGCAAGAGATACAAAAATGCTGTGTGCATTTTGTCGTGCTGTCCCTTCTCTGAATGCCTTTTCAACCTGCAGAGAATATGTACCTGCATTATAAAAGATCCAAACATGCATGCATACAATTGCGCACACATGTAGGTAACCCCACATACAATCTAACAGTTCATATAGGATGCATCGACACATGTAGGTAAATATAAGAGAAGAACAAAATTTTGAATGATGCATTAGCACGAGAAAAAAAAACATGGTTACAAAAAGTTCAACACCTCTGTACTGCTACATCTTTACTGTAACTTTCTTCAATTATAGGATATCAAAAATGATTGATACCATAAGACTTTCAAAGGTTAACTTGTCTTATCTACATATTCATAGTTAAGCACAAAGTCGTTGCATGGGTATTCAGAAAATGGAGACACCATCGTAACTGGTTCCAAACTTCCAATATCATCTACAGATCAAAGAAAATATACAAAGCCCCCTTCCTTCCTTCCGTCCACCCTCATTAGTTGAATTGTGATTTACAGGCCACTATATCCTCAAAGCTGGTGAGCTAATCAATTGGCTTTCCCCCATAAATAGAGATGGACAGAGATATATGACATTAAAATAAAGACTAAATTTTATCTCAGAATAAAATTAAAATAAAAAACAAAAGCTACAATGGAATATCGTCAGTAGACCGAACAAACCTGTTCCTTGAAAATAACAGTTGCAGCATCTAGAAGAAATTCCCTTGCAAGTTCAGGACTCTTTGCATGTTTCTGGGGTCGGGAGCATTCTCCATCCAGATCATTTCCATCCTTGTCCATGGAATCATCATCCTGTAAATGAAATGGCATTATACACCATGAAAGAGAGGTAAAGTGTAAAAGTAAGCGACTTTTGAACACCCAAAAAGAAGATATTTAGCCTCACAGAACTTGACTACCTCTTCTTCCTCAGCCTCTTCGGCATGCTCAAAAAACCTTCTAATGCTTTCTCCTCTTGTAATTGTGACAAAACCATCACCGACCACGAGCCTGCAATGAACACATTGTTGCCCCTTTAATGCATGAGCTTTCACAGAAAGTTCAGTGCAGCGTCCATCCATTTTCCATGCCCTTAGAGTGATATAGCATGCACTTAAACCACTAAGATCAAGACCATTCACTTGGACCCTTCCACTTAAGCCGACATTTTCAAACTCCAAAATGTCAGATTTTCCTTCTCCGCTTCCAACTGCCCATTCAAAGTGATGGTATGTTCCAAAAGTGTCTATGAAGGTTTGGTGCCAATCAGCTTGGACTGTGTCATGCGATACCTATAGAACAAGAAAATAAAATTGCATCACATCTGTTGCAAAATTAATACTAGTTAGAATAACAAGACTGCAACATGCGACTGAATCAATTAGACCACAATTCTAATGGTAAAAGATTTGAACAAATTCATAGACAATTATACGGAACTCCAACTGCGACTGAAGTTCAGATATGAGTGTGTGAGATGTGAGCTTGTGTGAGCAAGTTTGTATCAGAAGTAGCAAGATGCACCTCATACTGGAAGCTCGTATCTGCTACACAAAACCAAATGGTGCAGCGAGGTTCTCTTCGTATACGCTTTAGCTCCTTCAGTTCCTTGAACTCTCGAATAACATTCCTTCTACAGTCTCTACAAAACCTCTTGCTGTCAAACCTGTCGCATAAGACTAAATCATTTGTTTGACAAGGTATAAACTAAGTACATGATCAACTTCAAATTTCTAGTCTTTTTACTTTTTCCTTTGAATTCCTCTTACTTCAAAGTTCTTTTAGTTATCTGGCAAAAAAAATTATGTGGTTTTGAATCTCTTATCTTAGACTGTTATACTACTTTAGTAGTTCTTTCGTGACCTCAAGGGCAAACGCGACCAACAGTACTGTAGCCAACTTTATCAAAACCTAGAGAACTTATTGGGACAACATAATAATAGATGAAGAGAGAAAAACATTCACAGTATCACAACACTAGCAAAGCCTATGGATCATCCCAAAAGCTTGCTTCCCCATTTGAAAAGTTCAAGATCCACCAAACAATCTTTAGCGACTATAACATTCTGCCTAAAATTCTCACACAGCCTTGCTTTCCAATAACTCCGCCTTAATAAGTTCTAACCCGCCTTTTCTGGCTCACGTTTTTCCCTTTCGATAACATATAAACCAATTCAAATCAACAAAGAGCCTTATCCCAAATAAACAGTTAACTCGGTGCTTTGCATCTCTTGATGTTTGATCTGTACTACCTACATGGTGATGATTTATCTCTTCTAAAGTTACTTACCATATGTTATGTCTAAGACCTATTCTCTTAATCGAACCTAAACAATAATCAGTTGACTCTATGGCAATACCTGATGTTTGATCTGCACTGCCTCCTCGGTGATTTTTACTTTCTTTAAAAGTTACATTCCACATGTTATATTTTTGTCCAACTCTCTTAACCCAGCAGGAACACCACTTTAGTTCTAACCTTTAAACCATCATTATAGCCAATAGCAAACGTCATGGAACTTCATTCCACTAATCAACAATAAGTGAAACAAATTAAGGACATGGTGGATCCCCTAGAACCTCCACAACATGACTTCACTTGGTCCTAAAAGAAGTTTTATTAGATAGAAGAGAGAATACAAAAAGGAAGGACCACGAGACTTCCAAAGAATACAAGTGGGAAAATAAAGAAAACTAATGAACTAATCTCTATGAAAATCTGTAATAGTAACTCCTCTAAAAGCTTCCATAGCCTAAGCCAAAAGCGATTCAATAAATACCCTATCCAAAAGTAGAGGAAGAGAGAGATGGATATCATTAAAAGATAGCAATCCTTTCAGTCCACAATTGACTTGTTCCTCAAGCATACTATATTACATCTCTAGAGACTATATAATTAAGGGTTTTGTATATTACATCTCTAGAGACTATATAATTAAGGGTTTTGTTGTACATGTATACGCAGAATAACAGAAGGTTGCAAACCACCCTACTTAAATCTTCCATGAATTTGAAGCTATTTGATAGATAATAAAGTAGAGAAAGCTAGTCACAAACCTGTACATCAACCTTTCAATAAAATCCTCCTCTTTCATCCTTAGAAGGGATTGTCGAGTTTCTTCTCCTAGTGCGGACCAAAAATCAACCAATGTGTCAACAGAAAGTCTGGCAGTATGCAATGCACATGTTTCCCTCGTTCCATGTCCTCTGCCATAACCAGTCATTCCTTGACTGATCCATCCTCGACCTCCTCCACCACAAGCATCAGGATAAAGCAACTCCCTCTCCCTTTCTCTTGCACGAGCACTGTCAAAGACCTGATTCAAGCGAAAGGTAGAGTACAATAAGTTAACAAACAAGCACAGAAAAGGAAGACAAATGATCAATGAACATAGATATGTGATTACATTTTGGATCCCTTTAAGAGATTTTGAATACAAATAGCAATCCAAAAGAGTAAGTGTCCCATCTCTAGTAGTGGTCAGACCTCCCCAAGGGTGGACAGATGGATCTTGCACATCATCTTGACACCCAGTTGTGATGCACAAATCACCATCGTTTTTATTTTTCAAGGTTCCTAGTCTGCAAGGAAGATGCCCAACAGCTCCCTCCTGCTGCAATGATTTCCCATACATGACAATCTGCAAAAAACCTTCAAGCAGCAACCCATTACATCTAGAACAGTACATGTTCTTACGAGCTTGCTCAAAAAGGGTTTGTTTATCAATTCTCAAGAGTTCCTGACGAGCTTGTGGCAACAGCTCGCTCCAAAACTACAGCACAAAAAACACAGCTCTTATCAGTTGTTAAGTGCATATTTTAAGATTTATCATTAATTAAAAATGCAGACAAAAATGCATCCTGTTCAATCCAAATTGATCGATAATAAAGGAAGGGAAGTAATATGACATTGAGTTACTAAGTTTGAGGAAGAAGACAAGGCAAGTACATTAAAACAAACCATGCCTCTTTTATTGTGGAATGTGGGTGGGTAGCTGTTTCATATCATACTTTGGGTACTAACACAACTCAAAAAACAAGAAGGCTACTTTACACTCACGCTCCAGTAATCCATTTTCTTATCTGTTAAAGTAAATGCAAAACATAATTCTGTTTCTGCAAATGGTAATGATTCCAAAAGAAGTAAAAAAAAGTCTATGTTCAGTATCCATATTCCAAAAAATAACAGTACACTGTATATATGTTTAAATGGCAATTGGCAAGCATTGAAACTCAAATAGAAGATAGAAGTACAAATTGGATCTGATGAATTACACATTCAAAATCCAATTAGAAAACACTAGCAGCTTAAAAAACACAATTGCCCACACAGAAAAAACCTCAAAAAAAACACCATTCTAATTTTTGGACTTTAAGATCCAAAAATAACTCAAAACTTATCGCCAAGACAGGCAAAACGAATTCAAATTCACGCAGACAATTACAGTGACTATTCCAAATAAACATAAAACAAAACAAAAAAAATCCAGTACCTTCTGGAGCTGATTGTAGCTAACATCACCCCTATGTTTAGACCAGAATCCATTCACAGAAACTGATCCATTCGAGCATGATAACGACGTCGTAACGTTACTAAATTGATTACTATCATTTCTCTGCGCTAATCCTGGCATCTTTCAAACTCTCTTAGATTCATTAACCAATCCTTCCATTACAATTCCACCGCCCACAAACAACAAAAACACGATAATTCGATACAAATCCTATAATTAAGTGCGTGATTTACACAATCATTCATCTATGGATTCAACGCTTCTTAGATCGACAAAAAAAAGCTGATTATTTTTAGATCGATATAATTAGGTGAATCCGATTGTTTTCAGATTGAAAATCTGACGGTGAATTTGATTGGGAACGATCGAACAAACTCAAGAATTTAGAGAGAAAGAGAAAGAGATATACAGAAAGAGGCGACGTAGGGGTTTTCGCTGATGAGATTTGGTTCTGTATATGTAGAGAGAAAAAAGAGGAGAGAGAATTTCAGCCTTGAAAGCTAAAACAACCGTAGCGATTGCGCACGGTTAAAATTAAAAAATGAAAAGAAAAAAAAGATGAACATACTGTGTGCATTACCATTTCACTTCTCCCACTATTTATAATCTTTTTCAATCCCACACAACAACAAAAAAATTCCCCATTTAACTTTTTAATCAAGTTAATGTGGGATAAAATTTAAAATTAATATAATTATTTTAGTTTATTGATATTTTGAAATCAAAATTGATAAAATTATATTTCATGATATTTTATTATTATATTGACATTCAACTATTAAACAATCGTTATTGATGTGCCAATATTATTTTTATTCGGGAAAAAATCAGAATTCAAATCAAATGGACAAAATTCCCTTAAGAATGGTTTTATTTAATTGTAAAGACAATATAATTTTAAAATGATAGTGTTTCTTATATATTTTATTAGCAATATTGAAGATTTGAATTTAGGGGAGTTGATTTTAAAAGTGAAAAATAAATTATTTCTATGGAGCAAATGTAGTAGATATACATATATTCACACATAAAAATAAAAATGATAATTCCACAACAACAATAAAAATCGCATGAATAATAAAAAATACGTATCACATTTATATGAAGTAGTCAAGTAGATTTTGTAAAAATAACAATTTTTATTTGTGAAAATATATCTTTCGTATAAATTATTATGGACGGTATTTTCCGGATCCGGTTATTATGAAGTTAACTTCATGGTATGTTGGTCAATTGATCAATACAGTGCTGACACGCAACAGAGAGATCACCTCCCGATTTGCGTGTCGACACTGTATTGATCAATTGACGAAAGTTAACTTCATGCTAATCACTCCCGTATTTTCCATTATTCTAATAATAATAATAATAATAATATGTTTGGCTTTGGTGGTTGATCAAGGCCTATACTGGGATGTCCAAAAGAGGTTGCGGACATGGTCACATCAGAAGCTTGATGACCATTTATAATCTATGTGCCTCTATCTTTAATATAAGAAAGAAATAAAATTAAGCTATATCTTGTTTTTATTACATGAACTTATTTTTTATTGTAAATAAAGAAGAAAAATATCTTTAATATTTTATAAATTCAAATTCAAATAATATCTTTTTGTTGAGTAATTGCAGATATTATAGAAATAAAAATATCATTAAATATATCACAAAGAGTGAATAATGGATAATCATAACTAAGTATGCAAATGGCCAAATATTAATTGAGAAGAGGTATATAATATCTGTTCAAATTTAATGCATTCAAAAATAAAATGAATTAATTTTAAAAGTTTATAACTTAACTTCACAAAAAACAAAATAAAAATCTTTTTGTTCAATGGAAAGAGTAATTGCAGATATTATAAAAATTAATGCATATTTATATTTGCACATCATAAATTAATTGTTTTATAATCAAATAATAATGACGATTCGTACTTATAATATTACAATAGTTTGTCTATAACAACATAATATATATATATATATATATATATATATATATATTGTGCAAATATCAAAATCAGAAGTGTGTATTTATTAATATTTAAATTAATATGTCATGAAACAGATTGCTAAAGTGAATAATGGATAAACATTAAATAATTGTACCATTTAATTGACAATTGTATACAGATGGAAAGTAAAGTAATTATATGGGTCCTACCATTTAATTCTTGATAAGATTTATTAATTTTTTTATATTATTTATTTACCGTTCAATATAATAATGTTTATTTATAACTGTTTATACATAATTTGTGTACATAAAATTACTCATTTACCAAAAGTTATCGCTATAGAATTAAATCAATTAATTGTAGATACTATGTTTGACTTTTTAGAGTTGAGTAATTATTAAAGGCAATTAATATTTTAACAAGAAAAATTTGATATTTTTACCAGTCTTTATTGCATTAATGTGGGTTCTATTTATTATTTATATAAAAATAGTATTGTAAGAATTATAAGATGACTTATTTATTACACATCTATCTATAAAAATTAATATTAATAATTATTCATGTAACTGACAATTAATTTATCGACCTAAATGAGCAATAGAGCGATGTATACAATCTTAATTTATTTTTAATTTTATAAACGATAAAGAAAACTTCATTTAAATGACAATATCAAACACATGAAACACATAATATTCACAAAGGTGGATGCACAATTACAAATCCTATATCCTATAAATTTGTAGAGTTAAGAAATTACTAGAATTACTATAACTTCTCCTAGGCCCAATCCAATTCTTATTTGGAAACACACATAACCACTAGTCCATTAGCATCATGCACACATTAAAAGAAAAAAGACTAACTACTCCAAGAATCTTAAAAATATAAATTGAAACAAATAAAAATTAATTTCAATAAAATGCAACAAATTTCATATCAAAAAACAAGCAAAAGATGAACAATGAATTAGAAAACATAAACACACAATTTGAAAGGGAAAAAAACCAACAATGAATAATCAAAAGCCGCAATAAAAACCAACCTAGATGAGAAAAACATTAACGTTCTTGATACGGACAGTGAAAGGACCGATAACAACGATATGTAGAAGATCTGCACAAAAAGAACATTAAATCAGTGTTTAAAAGGTTTAAAGTGGAAGATCGACATTTATACATGCAAAAAAATTAAGAATCGTTAAGTCAGCGGTACAAGACATCGAAAATCAGCTTAACCAACCTGCTTCTGAGTAATGCTTGTTCTTGGTTGACGAGTGAGAAAAGGAAATCATTCCATCGTTTGGCGGCGACGACTTTTCAGAGGAAACAGTCGTTAAGAACGTTGTTAGCGGTAATTGAAATTGAGTAATATCGTTTTATATAACTCGTTTTCCAACTTAAATAAACTACTCGATATCCGACTTAATTGCCTAAATGGATATATTCCCCAAATAATAATATTAATAATAATAATAATAATAATAATAATAATAATAATAATAATTAATTCTATTAAAATTATAAATAAAAAATATAATGTAACTCATATGGTATTACAATATTTTCAAATTGATGATATTCTTCTATAAATAATTAAATAATTATCAAGATGTAGCCAATCATTTAAATAATTAAAATCATTTTTTATCCAAAGGAAAAAAATATACAAAGTGGCCACTGATTGGTGTTTTAATGAAAATAATATTTCGTGTGTATAATAAAAATAAAATACATGTATCATATATCATACTACCATAATAGTAATAGGTGGATAATTAATTAGGCGTTAAACGAATATACAATAATAGATATATAATTAAAGGGTGTATAAAATTATTATTAAACACGGATACATGTATATTTATATGTAAAAATACAAATATTTGTATAACGACTATTTAAAAATAAACATTTATATCCATTTCAATTTTATAAAATATAATACAAATTAATTTAAAATTGTTGTCGTATTCATGCAATAGTATTGTCACGTCTGTATCATATCCATGGTCGGATGATAATTTCAATTTTTTTTTTTTTTTTTTTGCAATTTAACATACTAAATTATTGCACAATACAAAATTTAAAGTAAAAAATAATGTTCATCTAATAAAATCAAATGTTATTTTTATAAGTAAAAATTAACATAACTTTAAAAAATTTATTCCTCATAAATATGTGACCCACTTATTCTTATAAAAAGAATATGTAAAAATACTTTTGGCATAAATATGGATTAATACCACGAACTTTTAATATTTTTTCACTTTAAAAATTGTCTTCTCAATTTTTTCAATTAAAAGATTAAACTTTTAATTTTTTTCCCACTTTAGGAATTGTGTTTTTAATTAAGGGATTAAACTTTTATTTTTATTTTTCACTTTGGGGATTGTCTTCTCAATTTTTTCTATTAGACGATTAAACTTTTAATTTTTATGATTATATCTAAATTAATAGTGTTACATCAGAAAATTGATGACATGGTAGCGACACGTGACTAAAAATACTTATGTATAATATTAAGACGCATTTTTACATTTATTTAATTAATTTTTGTACAACAAGAGGTAAATATAAGATCATTATTAATTTTACTTTAAAAAATTGTCATTAAATTTAATTTAAAAAATTAAATTTATCAAAAAATTACTAATTTACTAAAAGGGTTGTAAAATTATCATTAAATGTACTTTAAAAAATTAATAATGGTTTTATATTAAAATTATAATAATAATAATTTACTTCAAAATTAATAATGGTCATATATTTACCATTTTTGGCACAAAAAATTAATTGAATAAATATTAAAATGAGACTCAATATTACACATAAGTATATTTTTTAGTCAAGCGTCGCTGTCATGTCATCAATTTTCTGACGTGTCACTATTAATTTAGACAGTAATCAGAAAAATTAAAAGTTAAATCCCCTAACTAGAAAAAATTTGAGAAAACAACTCCTTAAGTAGAAAAAAAAAATTAAAAATTTAGAATATTAATTCATATTTAGGCCAATACTTTTTTATCATTGATTCCCGTGCCACACGGTCAATAGCTTTTCCAATATGTTTTCGTACACATCCTTTGCCTAATTGCACTTTGCTAGCCTAATCGTCTTTAAATTAAGTAATTAACACATTACACCTTACAAGTTCTACGTAATTATTTAGATTTGATTTTTATATTTGTAATTTCTTTTGACACTTACAACAACTTTAGTTTGGAGAAACTGGGATAAATTGGTGCAATGTGCCAAACTTTTTGAATTTCAAACCATAATTGACACAATTAGAACTTTAGGGTAACATATATCAATTTTACTCCATCAATTAGAACTTTTTAATTGTCAAAATTTGTCCTTTACAAATTTTAAATTCTTTACCCCCACCAAAATGGGATGAACAATGAACATATTTGTATTGAACTGAGTAAAAATAAATAAATTATAATAATAATACAATAAGTCTAGGGGGACATTATTCTACTGACTAGTCCAATTTTTTTTTTTTACTTTGACTCCCAAAAAATGTATAGTATTTATTCAAACTAGAATTTTTACAGAATCCGGTGATTTAGACTGTACAACACTATTTTTTATATGTATTCAAATTATACCTAAATCACTGAATTCTGTAAAAATTTTAATTAAAATAAATACTATATATTTTTTTAAAGTCAAACAAAAAAAAATTAGACCGGTCACTAAACCGATCGGTAGAATAATATGCCCCTAGAAGGACCGATAATAATAATAGTATAAAAAAATGTAGGTTGTATTCGTCTGCAGGTGGCATATACAACTTGCTGACACGTTTATCGTCCAATTCAGCCATGTATTGAGTTGAAGCCTTGTGATAATGTGGTGATGGTGTTGTCATTTTACACCTCGAATTCTAATGTTGTCATTTTGTTGAAATACAATTCTATAAAAGTTTCACAAAATACAATTTTATTTTGACTTTTTAAAACTATTTCAAAAAGAATTAAATTAAAAAATAAATGTAAATAATTTAAAATTGTTATGAAACTGTAAATTGTTTAAAAATATTATTAATTTTAAAATCAAAGTAAATTTGGATTTTTTGTATAATTTTAATTGTAAATTTCATTACATTGTAAAAATATATTTTTTTCATCAATAAATTCATTCTCTCTATAAATACAATTCAATTTTAAATAGAAGCAATAATTAATTAGGAATAACCGAAGACTATCCCACATCAATTCATCGCACTAATGCATCGCACACCTGTGTAAACCAGACCAATAGGCATATCAGATAATCAATTAAAAATGTGAGGTGTCCCTCACCTCCGGTGTCCTATAATAAAAAAATGTTCAATTTTAAAAAAAAAAAAATATATATATATATATATATATATATATATTATTAAGGGAGAACAAATAGAGGTGGTTACTTTTAAACTATTGAGCTATGTTTGTTTTGAGAAATTATACCAACTAATAGTCCCCTATCCCTTGTTTGTTTAAAAAATGGGGGACTATTAATGTTAAGATTAAAAACTGATTTGAAATGGGGTATTATTTATGCGTGGCAAAATATGTTTATAATTCAAAAAAGTACAAAATTTAACGCCAATCTTCAACTTGATTCACTGACATATTTTATTAAAAAACATGCTGCAAGTAATAAAATTTATGAAAAAAAGAAAGGATTGATATCACTTCGCCTTTTGATGGTCAAAATAAGTTGTTTTTTTTTATAACTAACGATTTATAAAGTAAATTTTTAAATAAATTAAAAAGTATAAAATCTAACGCCAATCTTCACTAGATTCGCTGACATATTATATTAAAAAATTTACAACACCACTCAGATTTGCGTTAGATTTTGTACTTTTTAATTTTAAAAAAAAATTACTTTATAAATCGTTAGTTGTAAAAAAAAAATCATTTTGACCATCGAAAGGTGAAGTGATATCAATTTTATTAGTAAAAGTAACTACATGGGGATGTAACTCAAATTTAAATTACAAAGAATAAAAAAATATCATATATTCAATAAAAAAAGTAACCAAGAATTTTTGTTTTTAATTATGACAATTTTATTACAAGCTATCATAAGAAACATTCTTATATCTAATAGGAATATGAAAAAAGGGTGATCTTCTTTTTTTTCAAACCACAACCAATCATTTAATTTTCTGTCATCACTCCCACTTAATCATCATATAAATTTTTAGTACATTTTTTTATTTAGAATTTAATAAGTAACATAACAAATCATTTAATATCGTACATGCTTCGCACATAATTGATGAGCTTGTTTAAATTAATTACCTAAATTTGGCAAACTAGCAAGTCCAACCAAGCTAAACTAAAAACCCATACTTTTGTGGGTTGAAATAAGAGGTCCATGGCCCAGTGAGAATTTTTCATTTTTCTTTATCATAGGCTGATCTATTGTTAGGCCAGCTAGCCATAGCTATATTTTTGAGATTTTTCTATAATATACTCCTATATACTAAATATTTCCCTAATTATAACTAGTCTTTTAAATAGAATAAATAATAAGAAGATATTTTCTATATAACAACATAGGAGTGTTTTGTCTGATTAGTCGAGGAGAGAGAATAAATAAGAGGGGGTTATATAGGTGAGTTGGGTACGCTTTGAACATGATGAGTCTAATATCGTTATTGTGTATATATATATATATTATATTTTATTTTTCTTCAAAGATGCAAAAGTTTTTAATTTGGTGAAATTTTATATGGGATGATGCACGAATTTTGGACTACTAGACTCGAATATCACTTTTATTTTTATTTTGTTAGCTTTTGACTGAAATTAAACACACACACTCTACTCGGCGGATGCCAAGGTTCGAACCTAGATGATCCTGCCTTGCGCTTTACAGGAGGCCTAGTACATCACTGAGCAAAAACTTTGTATTTACTAGCATGCATTGCATTGCTAAGTATGTCTACACAATTCTAATTTGATAAATTTGTAAAAAGTTGTTAAATGAATTAGCATCATATGAAATTAGAATGTGCGTATTTATATCGTTATTAAATTCATTACAGTGAACAGGGCCGACCCTGAGGGGGCGCAGAAGAGGCAACCGCACAGGGCCCTCAAATTTGGAGGGCCCCCGAATTTTTTTTTTGGTGTATATGTAAAAAATTGATTATGGAAGTTTGATTGATGATTTTACAGCAAAAAATGCAAGAATGATGCTAGCGATCGTGTGAAGTTTATTGTCCATTTAAGTTTTAGCTACCTTTTCTTTTTAATTGATAATTTATTAAAGTTTTAGCTATATTTTCTTTCTAGTTGATAATTTTGTTACTCGACGTTGACATTTATTATTTTAATTAATGATGAATTTTGATATAAATTGTGCTTTATATATTGGTACTGATAAAAAAATTAATATTTTTATATGCGAGAGGGCCCCTATTTTTTTTTAACACAGAACCTCCAAATTCTTAGGACCGACCCTGACGGTAAATGTGTATTATGAGAATGCTTATTCTTATTACTATCCTTAATGCTTTAGTATGTATCAGTGTACGTGGTACACACTATGTGTGTAATTAAGAAAAATAAAATATTTAAACAAAACTTAAAATTATGAATGAGAAAAAATAAATAAAAAGTGACATATAAAAAAAACAAAAAAATAATACTTTCATTTTAAGACGTGACACAGCTTCACTAAAAATTAGTTACTTTATAAGATCATTATAGAGTTTTTGAAATTAATTTTAAAATTTTAAAATTCAAAATTAATATTAATTTTTTTATTTTAATAATTTATTTATAAATATTATAAATTATCTGAAAATATAATGCATTATAAGATTTATTATTTTATAATCTTAACTTTAAATTTAATAATAATCTTATAACTTATAATATTATAAAAATAATGTTAGAGACACAACTTATTCTATAACTTATTGATGTGACATACTCCACTTCAGTATTTATGTGTGGCCGAAGACTACATTGAAGTAATTTGTTCATCAATACGCTGAGGTGGAGTATGCCACATCAACAAATTGTAAAATAAGTTGTGTCTGTAACATTACTCTTGAAACAATTTGTTCATCAATATACTGAGGTGGAGTATGCCACATCAACAAATTATAAACTAGTAGTTGTAAAAAAAGTTGTATATCTAGCACTACTCATATTATAAATTGGGTCCTCTTAACATATGCTCTAAGGGCACATACTAAGCACACAATTTAAAAGAATATTCTCTTGAATTGTGTGCATATTCTTTTAATTTCTGCATTTGCACCAAGTTCAAGAAAATATAAGCATAATTTAATAAAATATTTCCTTGAACTGTGTGCTTAGCATGTGCCTTAGGGTCCATGTTAAGAAATTTCTTATAAATTTTAGTAATGAACCAGCACATTATATGTGCACGTTTCATCACCTGATTGGTGCTCACCGTACGAGTAATGGGCTCTCTAACAAATAGTAAACCCCAAAATTTACCCGCCCAGAGTTTCAAAATATTACGAAACCCGCCTCTCTCTCTCTCTTTCTTTAAAACCCTCTCTGGCTCTGTTCTATTCTATTACGTTACATGATTCTGAAGGTAAACAGGAAGAATGGGTAAACGTGTAAATAGAGAGTCCGAGCAGCAAAATACTTCCCCGCCGGCGACAGAGAAAAAGGCAAAGAAGACTTCTGCTGATCCAGAAGACGGTACCGGTGATGATGCCAGGTTCTCCGGCGAGCCAATTCCAGCTGTGGAAGCTAATCGGAAATGGCCTGACCGCTATCAATGCAGGGTATTATCAGAATCGTAGACACAATATAATAATTTTTGTTTGTCCATTACGTGTTTTCTCATCCTACATTTTCAATTTTTTTTGTCACAGGAGAAATACAAAATTCCTGGTTCATCTATTGGTTCAAATGGGTCAGTGTCAACATTGTATATATAAATATTATTGTGATTTTGTGGGCATTTTTTGTTTTTTCCTTTTTGTGTTCACTAGTTTTATTGTTTAATTGAAGAGAATCTGGTGAAACGGGGGTTTTGCAAGCCAGGCGTCATTATGCTCAAGCAGTTGTTGATGGCATTGTTTATGATCTTCATGATGATGCTTACGTTAAAGTGAGCTCTCCTTATATATATACATATAAAACTATATTCTGTTTTCCACTTTATGTCTATGTATATGAATGCACTGTCACCATTTTCACGTTCACTTTTGAAAATTAAAATAAAACCACATCACAATTTGAATTTTAAGATTTCAGAAATTAACTAGAATCATTTTTTGTTGAACAGAGGAGTATGAGCAATTTTATCTTTCACTTTTCCTCTTTAGAAGTTGAGTTTTGAATGGGTAGGGTGGAGGGTGTGTATGTAGTTCGGCTCTAGTTTTTCATGCAAAATAATGTCTTTGATTTTTTGATTCTGATTATAGGAACAGGGTTCATACCAACACCCTTAATTTTCCTTGGTTATTAATTGATCTTTGTTGCAGTGAAGTTTGTTTTGTTTTCTTTGTCTCATTTTAGTTTTATGACTGTGTCAATAAGTATTCGTCACATGAACAGTCATATCCTCAAAATTATATCATACTTACACAAAAAGAGCTTATCTTTTAATCATGCTTTACACTTTGAAAAGGATGACCAGAAAATCTGTCCATGGATATAGCATTAGCACCCTCAAGCAAAGGTGTGAGACCCTATTCCCATATTGAAAGAATGGGAGCATATTGTCTTACAAGCTCAATAGATTGAATCGCAAGTAACTCCATGCCATGGTTTTGTAAGCATTATTGTGACCAATTTGCTGATTACTTGGGCCAGTAAGTGCTTCAATTCGGGGCATTTTGTACAGTTTCAATGCTCTCTATTTCTTCTAATTGATACAAAAATATACTATTGGAGAATTTTCTGTTAAAAGTTTTCTTCTATTCTGTACACTACTTTCTCATGCGTATAGATTTACTAGGTTGCATTTGAATTTGCATCATGTTAAATAATCAAGTGCTTGTTTTTAACTGAAGAATCTGGATATTTTCAAGTGTAACTTTACTTAGGCAGAAAGTTTCACATTGTTTATTACAGTAAATTATGGGCTACAAATTGTTAATTTTTAGCATCATGATATTGTTTGTTCAGTTATCAGTTAAAGTTATATTCCTTTTTAATATATCAGGGTGAAGAGGGAGAAGCCAATTATATTGCCAAGATCATAGAGATATTTGAAACTATTGATAAAGAATTATATTTTACTGCTCAATGGTATTTCAGAGCTGAGGACACGGTGAGATAATTTATAACATTGCTTATACATTTAATGAATATGATAAAATCAATTTGTATATTATTTACTAACCTTCTAAATTATGATGTTTGTAGATGATTAAAGGCCAAGCTCATCTTATTGATAAAAGACGAGTATTTTACTCGGGTGTAAGAGATGACAACCCATTATATAGCATTGTCTCAAAAGTTAAAATTGTCCAGCTTTCTCCAAAGGTATGAATAATTCATGGTTCTTGTCATAAACATAATTTCTTCCTTTAATAGTTTTAGATATCTGTTAGAGGTTACTACTTTTTTGGGTTGATTTTTTTTTTTCCATTTGTAATCAGGTTGATTTGGCTCTTAAAGGGAAGAAAATCTCATGTGCTGATCTTTATTGCGATATGGGTTATTCAGAGGATTTTTTTACATTTACGACTATAGGTACAGGTTAAACCCTTTACCTTTGAAAGACATTGTAGCTATCTCTCTATATAACAAAAATAAAGTTAATGACGAATTTGATAAGAATATATGTATTTTACTCACAGTTTCTATTTGCAAACAAAACTATAGGGAATCTGAAGGAAGATAGTGATGGGTCATCCACTGTCTCAAGTGCGGCTAGTATAACCGGTGCAGTAGAGAACATGAATATGGATGTTGGAAAGTCTTCTAACGTATGCAGATTTCAAGATTCAAATATGACCTTACTGGATTTATATTCTGGATGTGGAGCTATGTCTACTGGACTTTGCTTTGGTGCATCTATGTCCGGGCTGAATCTCACAACTGTAAGTTAATCGCATAGTACCTATTTCATTTTCACATTTCTAAGTCATTCTTTTAAATTTCATGCAAAATCAATCTTTCATTTTGCTGATCCTCTGTCACTCTTTCTTGGACTGCACAGAGATGGGCAGTTGACTTAAATCCTTTTGCATGTGAAAGCTTAAAGAAAAATCACCCTGAAACTGAGGTAGTATATACTTTTTATTAACTTTTCTAATCTTTCAATAATCCAACATCCTCATTTTACCGTGAAATTTTAAACTGATCTTATAGGTGAGGAATGAAGCAGCAGAAGATTTTTTGTCTTTATTGAAGGAGTGGGAAAAGCTCTGTAAAGAGTTTCAATTGTTGGGTTCTCATCTGTCTGAAGATCTCAATTTGGAACCTAAAAACTCACATGTTGACGATGATGAAGATGGCTCTGATGCGTCTGCTGTTAATTCTGATGAGTTTGAAGTGGGGAAGCTGCTATCTGTTTGTTATGGTGATCCAAATAAAATCAAGAAACGTGGATTATATTTTAAGGTATTTTAATAATTTAGGTGATTTATGAAAAATGGAATATTGGATGCCTTTAAAAATTTTGTTTTGCTAATTAATTAACTTCTCAAAATTCTAATTACCAATTAGATATGTTCAAGTTTCCCGTTCATGATATTTACTGCATAAGTTGGAATACTTTACATGGAATTTCCTTGATTGAAATTATAACAAACTACATCCAACTTTCCAATACAAGATTTGTTTTCTTCAGCAGCATGATTAAATAATTTGAGTCTTTGACTTGTATATGTTCATATAACAAAGGTTGACAACCTTTGATTACATTGCAGGTGTTCTTTTCATCCCTAAAAGCAAATAGGCTGGTGATCCCATTTAGTATCACATAAATTTGTCTGAGGAGAAGTTCATCTTACCCATATGCCTATAAAATCAGCAGAAATTAAGTTTTCGATTATGTTTATGGTGTAAATCATTGTTGCAAGTTTGTGAGATTATGTGCTAAACTTAAGTTTGTAGTGCCTTGATCTCAATTTAATAAGCAATTCTATTAATCAATCTATATTTTTCTTCCCTCATTTTTTTAGTCATTTACAAAGCTGAAACTAGCTTAACCTACATGGCAGTTCTGTTATTGCTTTGTTAGGATTTATGGTAGCTAAATGAGTAAATATACAAATTTCTCATGGAGGAAGTTTCTTAACTAAAGTCGAAACGTAGTCGGATAATTTTGAAAACTAGTTTAGAACATTCAGTTCTTTATAAATTGTAACATCAATGCTGGCTACATATATTTCTCTGGAAAGATAGTAATTTCTCCTCCTTGCAAACTTTATTTTCAAATATTTCTGATTTTTGCACATTTTATATATAAATCAACTTGATTTTCTGTATCCGGCAAAAAAAGAGAGCTTGTTTCTCTTTATTGTATTGCTATTTGAAATTTTCTTCCTTTTACTTTTCTATTTCTTCGCCTTCCTTGCCATTTTTTGTCGTATTATTTTTGATCTTTTTAACTTTTAGGTGCGTTGGAAGGGCTATGGGCCAAGTGAGGACACATGGGAGCCCATCAATGGTTTAAGGTATCAATTATTACAATTTCTGGTATTTTATTTGACTTGTATGCTTGATCAATCTGCAAAGGAGTATTCTTATATGTTTCTTTCCTATAATAGAGATTGTGAAGAGAGTCTGAAGGAATTTGTATCTAGAGGGTACAAAGCGAAGATATTGCCTCTTCCTGTAAGTTTTTAAGCTTTTATATTTATCTTGTACACCTTTTCTTTCCAGCTACCATTTTGCTTATGCATATCCCATTGTGTTTTTTACCCTATCCTTATTTAGGGTGATGTAGATTTCATATGCGGAGGTCCCCCTTGTCAAGGAATTAGTGGGTTTAATCGTTTTAGAAACAAAGATGATCCTTTGAAGGATCCAAAGAACCACCAACTTGTGGTATTTATGGATATTGTTGAATATCTTAAGCCAAGATATATATTGATGGAGAATGTTGTCGATATAGCCAAATTTGCCGGTGGAGTTTTGGTTTGTTATGCCATTGGGCGCCTAATTTCTATGAACTATCAAGCACGTTTAGGAATAATGGCTGCAGGCTCGTATGGAGTTCCTCAATGCCGATTGCGAGTTTTCCTTTGGGGTGCTAATTCAATGGAGGCAAGTTTTTGTTAATTCTCTAATACGTATACTACCAATGTATCATAACTATCTCTTTGAACGCTTCTCTTGTGTTCCAGAATTTGCCTCAATTTCCTTTGCCCACACACGAGGTTGTTGGAAGAGGGGTTGTAACTAATGAATTTAAGGTACAAATTATGTTTGATTTTACAGTTTGATTGAGCTATTTGTTGTTTTACGCAGTTTTTGTTGCTTCTCATATAGGAAATTATTGTCGGGAGAGACAGTGAGCAGACCTGCAAGTTGGAAAAGAGCCCTTTACTTGGTGATGCAATCTCAGATTTGCCAACGGTACATCTATTACCTATAGGATAATTTTGGGATCTTGGTATTTAATGGAGCTTAAGAGTAATGTTTATTGTCCAGGTCACAAATTATGATGAACAAGACGAAATGCCCTATAGCAGTGCTCCTCATACTAATTATCAGAAGTTCATAAGACTAGGAAAGCAAGGTGCACTTTAGGCTTTTTTTTATAGCTTCATTTTGCAGTTACAACTCTTTGTTTGAAAGTTTAATCATCTCTCAACTGAGATCTGTACATGAATAGCAAATATGCCTCTTTTTGTAGCTTCATTTTTACAATCACATCATCTTTTTAAAAGTTTAATCATTTATCCATTGAGCTCTGTACATGAAGACGAAATACGAATAGAAAGTTTTATGCAAAGGACTTATCTATTTATTGTACATTTGTACCATATTGATTTTACACAATAATTTTCCTCTATTCTAAACCTTATTTTTAAGGAGTTCATTTGATTCGCGTTTACTATATTCTGCAAATAAAATATTATCCATCTATGAAACAACTTGTTATAGCATATAATCTGTTATGTTTTGGTTAAAGTTTAGAATGTTTCTTTCACTTGTTGGATGCAATCATGCAGATGTGGGTTTGGATTATAAGAATTTTCATTAAACATAACATCAACAATATAAATATGTTACTGTAAACCAGGAAGATGCTTATATGGATTTTATGGTTTTCTAGCTGAGAAGGTGCCAAATTTAAATTTCTTTCAGTAAGTAATTTCCCTGATATGATTATACTGATGCAATCTAGTTTTAAACCATTGGACGCTTTTATGGCTCTGCCCTTTCTTTTGAGGTTGTGGCTATTTAAGAAAGAAGTAATCCATGTCCTAAATTTTTTAAGTTGGACGGGTAGTGTAGTACGGGGGTTGGGTTTCCAGTAGTGTAGGTTAGTACAAGGCATGAGAATTTAGAATAAAGGCCATTGGAGAGTGTGAGCTTTAGGGCAGAATGTTGGAAACCAAGACATTAAGGAGAGAGGCGGAAGGAGCCAAGGAGGACTAATTTCTTGTGGTGGAGTTGTGTTGTAATACCCGTACCACATTGTCACATGCTGGATGAACTGAATAGTATTTAACGTCTCAAATCTACCACTAGGAGTACTAATAACTTGTCATGTCTATTGGGTGGGCTTGTGGTGAGCCAAGATGACCCAAGTACTCTCCGAATAATTGATTGAGCATTTATCCGGGCTAGGGTTGTTATATGTCCAGGGGGTAGAGCTGGTTAGCTTTAAAAGCTACTATTCCCTATAGGTGGGAGGGGACAAGTACTTGGGATTTTGAATTTCCCAACCTTTAGGACATTATTGGAGGGAATGTGTGTTGACTTTGAGTTCATGTAAAGCTACACTAAACAGTCTATCAAAAACCTTCCATTATGAAAATTGAAATTTGAAGCCTTTTATTTATTGTGGGTTGTTGACAAGGTTATGCCCGCCATTGTATTGACATCCAAGTCAGCTAGCCACATATGGTCTGTGGTGATTCTTGAAAAGGCTAATGATGTCACATGGTTGATGGTTGGTGTGCTAAGATAAACCCTTTGTTTTAGCCTAGGATATTGTGGTAAGAGCATGAGTGAGTGTTGAGCCTAAGTGGGAGCATGGCTTTCAAGGCAGTGTGTGGATGACTTTTTAGTGGAGGCATGCTTGTTGCTGCCAGATATTCACAATTTGTAGGAAGAGTGGATAGGCACCACACATAAGAGCCTCTAAGGTGGGGTGTTGTGATCGGGTATTGATGAACGCTATCTATCGTAGAATGCACAAGGTTTCTAGTTCTCGATTCGGAACGATAGTACTTGATAAATGGAACACAAGGCAATTAAAGTTCCCTTGTAACCCGTAACCCTGGTTGTAAAAGTGTTGCCTTAGACTAGTTGAGTCATGAAGACTTCAAAAATTTGTGGAACTTTACCATATACTTGGTATGGAAGGCTTTAACCACATCCCACAATCAGTAGTTTATTGGGTATTTGGAGCTAGAATGGTTTATTCACCCCTTAGATACTGTTTTAAGCAATTTTCTTATAAATTTTGCCAAATATGTAGTACAATAATTTGGAAGTTTTTTCTTTCCTCAAAATTTTCTTTCATTTTTTTAAAATTTTTATTAATAAATATAATATAATCTATTATTATTTATCCTTTCAAAATTGGTGGGGATTTCATATTCTGAAATAATTGTGCTTAAACTAGACTGAGGGACCTTAATCTGAACCTTTTAATATGAGCAATGCAATGTTTTTGAGAATGTACTAAAGCTACGGTTGGATTGAAGAAGGAATGGAATAAAGAAGAAAGTAGAGTAGAGAGTGGAATGATTCATTGATTCATTTCATTCGAGCAAGATGAGTCATTCCATATCCTCCTCCCAAGAATAAAATTCACAAATTTGGCATGAATAAGAATGGTTCATTCCATTTCAATGGAACAACCAAACATATTTTTTCCCATTTCATGGGAATGAGTCACTCCATTCCCATCTTTATTCTTGCAATCCAAACGTAGCATTAGTACTTACTTGTTATGCATAATACGTATACGTTTGCATACTTAATTGTGTTACAATATCTGGATTACATAACCTTTAATACTTGACATTTAATCAACCGTTAAATACCTTCTTTTGCTAGATTTTGGAACACAAAAAGTTCCCTTTAGTACACTTGTAAAAATTGTCACTGATAATCAGCCACATGTATATGCAGATTTATTTAATTGCATAGGTACTTGGCAGAATGGATCACAGAAAAAAATGCTTTATGATCATCTACCACTGAAACTGAATGATGATGATTATGCAAGAGTCTGCCAAATCCCCAAAGAAAAGGTTAGATCTAACTTTTTGTATATGAATATAATGTTGCTAGTTTGAATATAGAAATTGAGGAATTTTATTTAAGCCATGCAGAGTTTTTGCATTGTTATACTGTTTCATATCCTAGGGAGCAAACTTTAGGGATCTGCCTGGTGTTTTGGTTGGTTCAAATAACAAGGTAGAATGGGACAAATCAGTTCCCCGAGTGCTGCTCCCTTCTGGGAAACCTCTGGTATTGTATTTTGATTTAAGCTATTAATGGTTTTGGTGTTACTTCTGCTCTAACTAACAGTGGTTCCTCTAATACATAACCAAATTTCAATAAATGAATTATTAGGTCCCAGATTATGCAATGACATTTGTTCGTGGTTCATCGACAAAGTATGTATTATGTGATATTGTTTATTAAGTTCTAATATAGGAATGTTGATCCATTTTCCCCATAGGTCTTACATTCTAACAAAAAATGCAGGCCATTTGGTCGCTTAGCCATGGATGAAATTGTTACAACTAGTAGTAACAAGAGCTGAGCCTCATAACCAGGTTTTCAAACCAAGATTGTCATTTTATGCAAATATATATACTGATCAAGCTCAGACTTTGGCCACTTACATATCATGCTTACTTTTCTAGGCCATCCTTCATCCAAAGCAGGGACAGAGTGCTAACTGTCCGTGAAAATGCAAGACTACAAGGGTTCCCAGACTGCTACAAGCTTTTTGGACCTGTCAAGGAGAGGTATTCTTAATCCCTGCAAACCTCCATTTCCTTTTCTCTGGACAGTGAGGATTATGATTTAGGAAATAGGATTGTGCTCTAATCGTAATCATATGTGATTTTGTATTTCAACCCCTTTAGTTATGCTAAATAATCATGTTTACAATGTGTGTGTGTGTGTGTGTTTTTCCCTTCTCTTTTATGTTTTGACAACGTGTGCTTTCAAAGTAATTGTTCACCTAAAATGGTATCAGTGTTGCGTTTGCTTCTTCAGTTATCCAACAAGAAGTCAAACTAATAGTATCTAATTCCCTCCGTTCCAAAATTAGAGACGCATTTTCATTTTTAGTTTGTCCCAAATTAAAGATAATTCATACATTCTTATTTTGAGAACAATAAAGTGACTCAAAATTCGTGACATACCATTGTTTTTCTGCCATTATTACTAGCATTACATCACCGCTACTAAATTCTTAGCTAATAACTAACCGTACATTAGGAAACATAAGATTATTTTGGAAACTCGTTTTACAAATGTACTTTTAATTTTGGAACGTGGAGAGTATATCGTATGTCCGTTACTAAATATTTTGACCATATTACATAACATCTCCCTTTCTGTGCCAAATCAAACCTTTGAATAGCATTCTTTTTAGCTAACAAGATTAGGTTTCATGTGATTGCTTTTTAGCTAACAAGATTAGGTTTCATTTGCTCTTCAGTTATCTAATCAAGAAGTCATACTCATACCTACTTCCTCCATTCTTAGATTAAAGATGCATTTTCATTGTTAGTCCATTTCAAAATACACATACATCATACACATCTAATTTAGATAATGAACTGATATGAAATTCCTAGCATGCATTTACTTTTCTACGACTCCATTTATAGCGTCGGACCATCATTACTAAACTTTTAGCTGCCTAAAAGTCGTCGTCTTATAAATAAATGCATCTCTAGTTTTGGAATGGATGGAGGGGAGTTTTTTGTATGTCCTTTTCGACCAGGTCTACCTTGTCCCTTTCCCCCCATCCAACTAACACAACATCTCTCCCACTCTATGCCAAATCAGCCTCTAATTTAGTGTTTTTTTTATTTAATAAAAAATAATTTTCAGGTACATACAAGTAGGGAATGCAGTGGCATTTTCAGTATCCATTGCATTGGGGTATACTTTGGCTAAAGCAGTGGAAGGGGTTAGCAATAGCCAACCTTTGCCTCTCCCGGTCATGTTTCCCAACTGCCTCGGCCTTCTATCCTCTACCACTCGTAAAATTGAAGAATCCGAATTATGAAGTTTGAAGCACATAAACCCTAAACCCACCCATTCGATATCTATCTCGTCTTGTTTAAAACGTTTATTCAACCATTATTACTATTAATGATCATTTTTAATGGGGTTTTAGTTTCTCAATTTGTAAATTTATGATGTGTTTTTTGATGGTACTTCTTTGTCTGTTGCAGTCATATTTTGAGTTTTTAAAGTTAGTTTTTGAAATCACAAAATATAAGATTGATTTGAAAAATTATGAATTTTGTAGACCCTAGTTAGTAGTTCTAGTTAGATATTTACTCCATTCCTTGATAACTAATGTTTTAGCGTAATTATTTTGTTCCAAAATATCCAACTTTCTAGGAGAATTGGTTGCAATTTTTTTACAAATTACACTAGAAATAAATAATCAACAATTTTCAACATTTCATTATTTATATCCAGCACGCAATCATTTTGTAAATGAACTGAGTCAAGTCGAATATTAAATTGTTTAGATTTGATTCACAAAATTTATCGAGTATAAAATAAAATTTGATTCAGACTTGTTTAGCTATCGAATTGAGTATGAACTCAAATTAAGTCCGAGCAATTTGAATTTTTCAAACGAATATGATCCTAATATCAATAAAAAATTATAATTTAAGAAGATTTAAATAATTTATCAAATTTTAAAATTTGATCATATTTAAATTATTTATATTTCGAGTTGAGCATACAAATCGATCCCGAATTGTTTGTCATACAACTTTCTTTTGCAATTAGTAAGTAATTTTGTGTATACTGGTGACAACCAAGAACAGTTTATACAATATCATAATAAACTTGTTAGATACATGAAATAGTTCAAAAGGAAAATGGCTAATTTTAGCAAGGGCCAAACTATCACTACTAGTCGTAGCTGCAGCCTGCATTTGACAGACAGACCTACTGCACCAAAACTTGAAAGACTAGGACTTAGCAACTCAAAGCCTAAGCAAGAAGATCACAAGAGATCGACACAGCTTTGATCCAGAAACGAGGTTAGGAAAGAAACAACAATATGTATAATATCACTCCTCCTTGCTATATCCTCTGTGCTAAAGAACATCATGAGGAGGGTGATGATATTTATTCATGCAAGTGTCGGAACAAATACAGGCTAAAACACAATTAGATGCAGAAATATTTAAATAATGACATAATAGTCCAAAGGCGTGTGAGACTCAGTTTTTTACTATGGAAAGAAAGGGGAAAAATACATTTAACTATCAAGTAAGAGTTGCACTGTTAAATATGTGAACGCACGAGTGTGTGTGTGTGTATATATATCGGACGCTACTATCTTTTGAATAATGACATTTCAAAAGCACAATCATGTCATTTAAGTACTTAGACAAACCGACAAAGTGATTGCGAACCATCTTCTTTTTGGTTTGATAAGGATTCATATTTGTTGATGGTTAATACAACTTATCCAGACAGCAAATAAGAACACCAAACCACCCCTTACCAAAATATACCAGATGAGATTATGTTAGCAAATAGCTCTCTACCAATGAAAACTAAAAACAATATTACAAGCAGATCTCATAAGAGCACCCAATCACTATATACATCCAATAAAAATAAGTAAAAAGTAGGGCTCCAACAGCAATCGCCACAGAACAAACAATGTTACAGTAAAGAGTTTTAAAGTTCATCTCATACATAGCAAGTTCCTTACTATACATGGAGTATATAATTTGCGAAAAAATTAGGCTTAACCTCCCGGCATCCGTTATCATGTCTAATTAAGCAGCTTTGCGGACAGACCCCAGTCTGTTTTACTCTAAAGTTTACACCATGCTTTTCATCATTGATCTGCAATTAGTAAATGCATATATGCACTTGTTTTCAGTAATAAATTAAGTTCACTAAAAATAGCGTAGGATAGTTACCATTTAGTGCCATATACCATTCTCTCATTTTGTGTCCTGTTTACGTACAACCAACTACTCCTCACTACCTTGTGTCAGTTTCCAAACAGAAGAGATAACTAAACAAAAGAAAGTTTACCATTCAGATAGTTCAGTCTTCAGATTCAGGCACAACCTCTTCCTAGATTCAGTCTATTCAGATAGATTCTACAATTATCACTTAATGAACATGCAAATAAGAGTGATATTTAGTATCCTCTTTAAACAAAAATTCGGTTTTACTTTCCTGGAAAGGTAGTATTACCTTTCTTGTTCGCTCAATATATATTTTCTTCTTTGTGCAGAGAATTCAATGTGTTTTCAGCAAACATAAGAAATTAGAAAGTCATTGATTCCTGCAGAAGTCATAGAGCATTTTAGTTTTTTTTTTCATTGCAAATATTCTACATCCAAACAAGCAGTCCATAAGTAACCAAATCAGTCAACTTTGTAATATATATATATATATATATATATATATATATATATATATATTTATATATATATATGCTTCAATAATCAATCTTTACTTAACTAAATTTAATTTAAGCTCCAAATCAGTCGACCTTTTCTTCATTTTCCTTCGACAAATTAGGCCCTCTATCTAAATCGGGGCTCAATAAGTAACCAAATCCCATAAAATGAAATTGCAAAATCTATCATACTTGAGTAATCAACATCAGGACAATTGCAAAAAAATACGCGTACAGAACCAAACTCTATTGTATATGTAAATCAAAGTTGAGGGAATCAAATAAAAGAACAAAAAACACAAAGGCCAATAAAAGGATATCATTAATTTTAATTTATTTTTTGATAAAAGAAGAAATTTTATTATTAGAAAAGAAAAGATACAATAAAAAGGGGGAACAAGAAGTCCACCCTCAATGGAGTAAAAAACAAAAATAAAGAAAGAACATGCAACCTCGAATCTCTACACAAATCGGTCAGAGAGATACCTCTAAAGACCCCTATAGAAGAAGCCCGAAGAAAAACAAGAAAAATAATCCTATCACTCAACAACACAAAAGAAGAGCAACTACCTCTACACAATCTAGCATTACGCTCATTCCAAATTCCCATAAAATAGAAGAAAAAAAAGACACACTTCTATAAAATTTTGGCATCCCTCTTTTTTCCAAATTCTCAAACAATAAATTAGCAACGTATCTTTCATTGAAACATGACATGCTCACTCCTCTCCTAACACTCTAAAGAGAGAGCTCCACAAACATCAAACAACAGAACAATGCAAAAATAAATGAGCACAAGTCTCATTACTCTGCCTACACATAAAACAAATGTCCGGAGATAGAACTTTGTAAGGCCTGTGATTCTGATACAGATCATTAGTATTCAATTTTTGTAAAACCTTCTTGACTTTGGAAGGGGACCTTAGCTTTCCAAATATACGAAGCCAATGGAAAAGGATTAGGAACTGAAGAAATATTTTCCTTTCTATTTCTGTATATTTCTTCGATTACATTGAGGCCATATTTATACAATGTTACAAGTTCTACCCTCCTATCAAGACTGATTACTACAGCTGTAGATATGTTATGTACAGTGGTCTGCTAACATGTTATGAACAGTAGTCTGCTAACATGTTATGTACAGTAGTCTGCTAACACTCCCCCTCAAGTTGGTGTATAGATATCTCGCATACCTAGCTTGAAACACAAGGGATGAAACATCTTACTACTAAGACCTTTAGTCAGAATATCAGCTAGCTGATGATCTGTTTTTACAAAAGGTAAGCAAATAAGACCACTAGTTAACTTTTCTTTGATGAAGTGTCTATCAATCTCAATGTGCTTCGTTCTATCGTGTTGTACTGGGTCGTTTGCAATACTAATGGCTGCCTTATTATCACAAAATAATTGCATAGGCCCTTTAGTTGTAACACCCAAATCTTCTAGTAAAGTTCGAAGCCACATTAGTTCACATATTCCCAAGGCGATAGCTCGATATTCAGCCTCAGCACTAGACCTTGCCACCACAGGACTGTTTCTTACTGCGCCATGTAACAAGATTCCCTCCAACACATGAACAGTAACCTGATGTAGAACGACGATTCTCTATAGAATCAGCCCAATCTGAGTCGGAAAAAGTTTCAACTCTCATATGACCATATGGTGCGAACAATAAACCCTTTCCAGGAGCAGAGTTGAGGTACCTCAAAACTCTGTAAACCGTTTCCATGTGATACTGTCGGGGATCATGCATATACTGACTTACTATCCCCACAGCATAAGATATATCAAGTCTAGTATGAGAAAGGTATATTAATCGTCCCACCAAACGTTGATATCTCTCTTTATCAACCGGAGGTCCTGTGCCTGCCTACTAGATGATGATTAACTTCAATAGGAGAATCGACAGGCTTACATCCTAACATGCCAGTTTCTGATAAGAGATCAAGGATATATTTCCGTTGAGATAAGAAAATCCCACTAGAAGATCTTGCAACTTCAATACCAAGGAAGTATCTTAAAGGACCAAGATCTTTGATCTCAAATTCTTTAGCCAGACTTGCTTTGAGGTTAACTATCTCTTCTTTATTATCTCCTGTCACCACTACGTCATCAACATAAACAATAAGAATAGTAGTCTTACCATATCTCTGTTTAACAAATAAAGTGTGATCTGCTCGACTCTGTTTGTACCCAAATCTTATCATTATTTGTGGAATCTACCAAACCAAGCTCTGGGAGATTGCTTCAAACCATATAAAGCCTTTCGCAGTTTGCAAACCTTACCTTTGGTGATAGATGAAGCAAAACCAGAGGGTATTTCCATGTATACTTCTTTTTCCAAGTCACCATGAAGGAATGCATTTTTTACATCCAGTTGTTGACTATCCCAGCCGAAGTGTGCTACACATGAAATTATGGTACGAACAGAATTCATCTTTACCACAGGAGCAAATGTCTCCTGGTAATCAATCCCATGAGTTTGAGTATACCCTTTTGCAACTAGCCTGGCTTTGAGTCTCTCAACTGTCCCATCTGACTTTTGTTTGACTGTATATACCCATTTGCAACCAACTGATTTTTTCCCCTAAGAAAGATTAACTAGTTCCCATGTATCATTCTTTTTCAGGGCATTCATCTCCTCAATCATAGCTTGTTTCCAATTCTCATTGCTCATTGCTTCTTTCCACCCTTGAGGAACAGATATTGAAGACAAGGAGGAAACAAAGGAGAGGTAGGATGCAGATAATTTATTATAGGCTACGAAATTAGAAATAGAATGTTGAGTACAAGCTCTAACCCCTTTTCTAAAGGCAATGGGAACATCAGTATCATCAGAAGAACAAACAGGAATGTCAGTCTTATTAGAAAAACAGATAGGATTAGAATTCTCACCATTTGCATTATTCTGACTAGATTCGGAGCAAGGTTGGTGTAATGGTGCAGGAATGGTGACCTTATGCTTGTCTTTTCGAGCATAGGTCCTCAACTCGGGCTCATTCTGTCTAGCACTCTGTAACTCCCCTTGTGTAGAATTATCAGGAACAATAGTAATAGGAAAAATAGGGCTTGGAATACTGGCCTCAGAAGGAGGCTTCCCCTCATCAACAATATTCTCCCCCTGAGGAGAAGGGGTAGAAGCATAAAAAGGTTCTAATTCCCAAAAAGTTACATCTCGGGTGACAAAGACTTTGTGAGAAGCAGGATGATAACATTTATAACCTTTCTGTGTTGGAGAATATCCAATGAACACACACCTAAGGGCTTTGGGATCTAATTTTTTCCGAGTAGGAGATTTATCATGAACATAACACATACAACCAAAAACGCAAGACGAAGGAAAAGGACTGGTCGGGTGTCGGATAAAAGAGATGGGACTTTTGTTCCCAAGAACCCTAGAAGGAAGACGGTTTATAAGAAATGCAGCAGTTAGAACTGCATCTCCCCATAGAAATTTAGGGGTGTTCATGGTAAACATAAGAGATCGTACAACCTCTAGTAAGTGTCGGTTTTTTCTTTCCGCCACACCATTTTGTTCTGGAGTTTTGACACAAGAGGTTTGTAGGATGATGCCATGCTGAGAGAGGTAAGATGCAAATACAATATTATTACTATATTCACGACCATTATCACTGTGAAGAATCCTGACTTTAGCGTCAAATTGAGTTTGAATCATTTTGTGAAAATCCTGAAAACAATCAAACACCTCATTTTTTGATCGCAGAAGATAAATCCAAGTGACACGAGAATGACAATCAATGAAGCTAACAAACCATCTAAAACCAGAACGGGAAACAATCCGAGAGGGTCCCCATACATCAGAATGGATAATAGCGAAAGGCTCAGAGTGTTTACTATGAATGACAGAGTAAGTAGACCGTTTGTGTTTACCTAATTCACATGGTTCACACAGAAACTGAGTTTTGTTACATTGCTGAACCAAAGATGGAAATAAAGTCTCTAAGACTGAAAATGAAGGATGTCTCAAACGTCGATGCCATTGATGGAGAGAGGTTAGGCGAGAGTCAAGAGTAGAGTGTAGAGCCTGAGTAGAGCACACTTTTGACGAGGGAACATCTAAATAATAGAGACCATTAACTGCACTGCCACTGCCAATCTGTTGCCCCGTCACCAAGTCCTAAAAAACACAATGAGTTGGAAAAAATGTTACGGAACATTGTAGTGATTTGCAAAGATGTTGGACAGATAGTAAATTTGCAGTAAATGAAGGAATATGAAGAACGGATGATAATGTTAATGAAGGAGTACAATCGATAAAACCACGCTCGGAGATAGAGGACAATGAGCCATCAGCAATCTGAACCTTGTTTTGTCTAGAGCAAGGCGTGTGTGATGTAAAGAGGTTTGATGATCCCGTCATATGCTCGGTGGCACCTGTGTCTATAATCCAACTAGGGCAAGTGGATGAAACATGTAAAGCACAAGAATGTATATCCGACGGAGCATAAAGAGAAGGAGTAGGTTGGGAATAGAATCTCCGAAAAACTGAGATCTCCTCAGGAGTGAGTGCAGTAGTAGTTTCAGAAGTGCTGGGTGTGTCAGCAGGAAGAGGTGGAGTAGATATGTAGGCTTGGGATCCACGGCCACGGCCATGGCCAGACCGTCCTCCACTTCCTTTAGGACGCCCATGAAGCTTATAGCAATGATCCCTGGTATGATTTTTTCCCCCACAATAGTCACAGTCGTGGGACTCCTCAATAGGAGATGGAATGTAAATGCCTTGCTTAGGATGCGAAGCAACCAAGGCGGATTTGTCTACAGGATGGAGATTTAGAACCATCACCCGACGTCTACTTTCCTCTTGTTGGACCCGAGTATGAGCTTCTCGCAGTGAGGGAAAAGATGTCTGACCAATCAGTTGGGCTCGAACTTGATCAAACTCAATGTTTAAACCAGCCAAGAAATCAACAACTCGATCCTCGCTAACAAACTTCTGATAAGCTGCGGTATCCTCAGTACATTTGGCTGAAAAAACCCGATAATGGTCAAGCTCCTGCCAAAGGGCATTAATCTCTACTAAGTACTGTGCAACAAACTTATCCCCTTGACCCAGCTCATGGATTTGCTTACGAATGTCATATGCCTTAGACATATCACCAAAGACAGAGAAAGTTTGAAAAATAGCCTCCCAAAGTTCATAGGCAGTGTCTAAAAACATGTAACGATTCCGCATATTTGGTTCCATAGAATTAAAAATTCATGTTTAGACCATGAAATTATCAGACTTCCATGTTTCTTGAGTCATTCCTGGTTGTGCAGGCATAGTAGTTATTCTATTGATGAAATGTTGCATACGATTGGCCTCAATCGACATATTGCATGCTTGAGACCATGCCAGGTAATTGGATCCATCCAATTTAAAAGGACTGAGAGCCAACGCAGAATTGAGGTGATTGTTTCTAATTAACTGCTCTTTATTTGTTTCAGAAGTATCAACATTATGAATGGAACTAGATTCGGCCATGGTAATAGGAGTCACAAGAATTATCCAAGGAAATATTAACAAGGATAATCAGCAAGGCTCAACAAAAAAATGGCAGGGAGTGAATAATAAGGGAGAAATCGGTTTTTTGAAGCAGTTGAGTCAATTTTGTGCAATAAAGCTAACAAGTACTTTCAATAGAACAGATAGTGAATAAATAAGCCAATCATGCTCAATATAAGGTGACAATGAATACCGTAGGCCAACAAGGAACTAATAGATTGAAAGGACCCAAAGCTGGAGAGAAAATAACCTCGGTAGTATACTTGGCAGACCAACGAACAAAGCAGTAAGCTTAATACTTATGCACTCCTGTGGTAAAGCTGGAGAGAAAGTAGAGGAGGCAGCAAAGGAAGCCGCGCCAGAAAATAACCTCGGCAGTATACTTGACTGATGATGTCAAGCAGGTTTTCGATGCCGCAGCTGACTCTGAGTTTTGTGCCAAGCGACAACTGTAGATAGGAGGAGAGAGAAACGACCACTGTGGGAGAAGCCACGCCGAAAAGGGCTACCGGAAAGCTCCTCAAGCGCCGGTTGAAGGTGGCGCGTGACGTCTGCGACCAGCGAGTGGATCGGCGCGTGAGGCGGTGGGTTGGTGGACTGAATTCTTCAGTCGACTCGCCTGTCAGTGTAGAACCCTACTACTGCCTCAATTTTGCCAACCGAACTGGTCTTGCAAGGTTTGTATGTGATTCTTTGTTCGGTCGCGACAGAGAGAGAAAAAAGGAAGAATGGAAGCACTGATTATACGAATCAGGCTTTGATACCATGAAGAAATATTTCCCCTTCTATTTCTGTATATTTCTTCGATTACATTGAGGCCATATTTATACAATGTTACAAGTTCTACCCTCCTATCAAGACTGATTACTACAGCTATGATATGTTATGTACAGTGGTCTGCTAACATGTTATGAACAGTAGTCTGCTAACATGTTATGTACAGTAGTCTGCTAACAGGAACAATAGACCGAGTCAAAAAAGAGAAGTAACTCTTAAAAGAAAAGAAACCACTTGGGTCTAAAGTCCAGATACGCTTATGAAAGGAGGATGATAAATGAACCGAATCAAACAAGATAAGCAGAAATTCCCAGAATATGAATTGATGTAATGGTAAAATTTTAAGCAAGATAGGGATGGTACCAAACTTGACATTCCCAGAAAATCTAATTTTTATAATAAAATATGCAGCTCTATCCAGAATAGGAAGTAGTATTACTAGAGTACTAAATCCCTAACGGAAGTTGTTGTACTTCTCAAAAAAGATAATTGTCGATATGAGTCTTAATCTATTATGATCTGAGTTTTATGAATCTGGAAAGGTAATTTCTTTAAGGAAAACTTATTTAAAGTGAAATCAAATATTGTTTCTATAGCAACTCACAAAATTAATTGGTTGTCCATCGCAATCTATGAGATTCAAACAATCTAGAATATCAAGGATAAATCATGCACAAAAATCCAGTTACTATCAATTAAAAAGTTATCAACTGAATGTCAATCCAAAGCTGGCCATTTCAGTTTTTGAGTTTAAAAAACTTCTAGATTTCTAACAAGTTTAAATGGTTAAATGCATCGTTTGTGGAGTTGTGAGAAGTTATGCATAACTATCACCTTTCTAAACAGGACAAAAGTCACAAAACATGTATAATTTGTGGAAAATTAGGCTAAATCCCCCTGCATCTGTTACTTTCTTCATAGTTGCATTTCATGTCTAATTAGGCAGCTTTGCTGATTATCCCCAATTTGTAATTAGTACATGTATATGCACTTGTTTTCAGCAATAAATTAAGATAACTTACAATATGTAATTTCACTTTCATGTAATGGGATTTAGTGCATGATAGTACCATTTAATGTCATATACCATTTTTCTTTTGTGACCTGTTGTAGTATAGCAAACTACTCCTCACTTCCTCAGTTACTAGATGCTAGGACATGGTTACTTTTCAGAAAGTCTCAAACCTTAAACTCTACAAACAAGTGAAGTATTTCAAGAACAAAAACAAAACTGCAGGACTACAATACAAAACATTCAGTGCAGAGATAATAAATGAGAAGAAAATGAACTGTAAACTGCCTTACAGAGATGGGAAGTTATTTTTAATCACTTGAACCCTCAATTTTCTCCTATAATACAAACAAAAACTATCCTGAAATAAGAGCAGTATATAAGAGAAAGGAGATAAAGAAACCCGAATTGAAAATGCCAGATAGTAATATGTAAATGGATTAATGAGACTAAACATTTTCCATCCTCCGATGGCCCAACAAATGATAAATTTGAAAGGCCATCTACAAGTCAGTCCCCAGATCATGTTTTGCGAGATTTTAAAATCACCGTCATTACAATAACTCGGTGTAGGTACGGGATAATCCTTTGTTCCACAGTTTTGCAGTAGTGAGTTCCAAAACAAAATTTCTAACAAATAAATGTTTAACAAGTGACTTTTGGAAAAATTAGCAGGACCATACATTAAATGAATTTTAACAATCTTTAATTGATTCTACTAATTAGTCGCCTGAGCGTACTTCTTACGCATGTGTTTATACAAAATTTAATTAGTACAACTCCCAACTGATAAAATCTGATGTCCTGCGTTAAATGCAATTTGATAAAGTTCACAGTAAAAATTTCTAAAATTAAATTCAATATGAGTTCTCTCATAAAAATATTTGACTACAATTATCAAAATTTTCTAAAAGATTATTATGACACTGTAGGTACTCACATTTGCTATTGCATATTATGTTTTAGATTTGATTTAATCTCGCATTTATTAAGATCTGATATTGAAGTGGTACGCAAAGGCAGTAGTATGTCCTACTTTTTGATTGATTACAATCATCCAAAGCAAGTTAAGTCCTCAAATATTATCTCTAAGTGTTGTTTTTATCTGTAATAATCTTAAATTCCTTTTGCACACACCTTTGCTACAAAACTATGTATGTACATCTCCTAACCAATAATAAATAAGCCGCATTATTTCCGCGTAAGATCTATGCACCTTTAATAACTTCAACCTAATCCCTTGTTTGAAGTACTTGCCAAAATTCAAACTCATAGATATCTCGCATACTATATATAAGTCTTGTTTCTTGTTTACAATTCCCATCTCTCTTTCGTTTTCCTCCCCTCACTATGATGTTCTTCGCCTACACATATTCTCTTTTTTTTGTCCATTTTTTTCTTGAAAATTTCATCATGCAGGACAGGGAAAAGTATGCTGAAAGTTCGAGTTATCAACCTAGCCCTAATGTGGATATGGGAAACTGGTCAACTCAACTTGCAAGAAACTGCTGGGAATACACCTGCACGTTTTGCTTCAAAACCTTTCCCTCTGCTCAAGCCTTAGGGGGTCATCAAAATGCTCATCGGGCTGAGAAGAAGGAGGAAAGGAGACTCTGTGTCAGGGACCCCATTTCACATCGTAAGCGCCTCTATCTTCAGTCACTTTCTCCTCCGGGTCGTCCAGGTGTTGCTGTTTTGCTTCCACCGCAACTGGGTGGTGAGGGTCCTTCTATTTTGCATGGCAGTCAACACAATTCAAACTCATTGCCTCTAGATCTGAATCTTTCTCCTCCAACTGAATTCAATGATGTGGTAGAAGGGGGAACCTATTCAACAAGGTCGTACTATGAAAAGGAAATCATATCCGATGCAGCAATACCTAAGGCCTCCAACAAACGCAATGATGACAATGAAATGGTCAATTGTGAGACTCTGGATTTAAATTTAAAGCTCTAGACTTGCGTCTTGCAAGAAAAAATAAATGAGAACTGAGTAGTCATCTCAGGTGATCCAAAACATATATAAATGAACGAGTTCTCTTTTTGTTAACTAATGCGTTTCCCCCCTCTTCTTTATTTATTGATAAGTACAGTCTTTCCTATTTTCCCATCATATCATAATTACTCATGCAATCCAACCAGACAAAACTAAATGACTCTATATATTGATCAGTTTCTGTTTCTTTAACCCAGATTGGAAGACTATCATTACAAGTACAATAAATTTCATAATCAACGTCAATATTCATCCAAATTTATAATAGTAGTAAAGCTCACTCTAATGGGGAGATTATTACAAGAATCACTACCCCCACAAAGGAATTAATAACACATCATAATAAGGAAGAATAACAAACTCACACAATAACACTGAGAATCTAGATCTAAAAGTCCTGAGTCTTAATCATAATCATCAGGCTAATACCTTGTTAATGAGTTAAGCCAATCTTGTTGCTGATGTATAATTTATTTTCCTTAAATATGATTTTATTTACGAGGGCACGAAAAGTGAGACATACCTAACGTTTTCCCTCAAAATAACACCGTTTTAAAAATTACAAAAATTCTTTTGTACACATGGAAGGGAATGTATTTTTTATATATAAATACACAACATGACGTCTTTTTTGTGCAATAACTCACCCAATAATATGCGGTGTCTCTCACATTCCTTTTTGCCTTATTTTATACTTGAGTACTTTAAATATAAATAGGCAATTTAGGAAAAATATTATTAAATGAAACCAATATATCACCTTCCTCCCTGAAAAATTAGGGATGAACAGTAGTGCCAATTTTCTCTCTCTCTCTCTCTCTCTCTCTCTATATATATATATATATATATATATATATATATATATATATATATATAATATAATGTATATTGATATACCAAATAGAGAAGTTGAATTCCTCAAACTAATCTATTAAGCATTGTGATTTTGATGTCACCTATTAAAACCCATTATCCAATTCATGATATCCGAATTGCCTTTCAAGATATGCTTAAAGTGAACAGCAACAACAACACACCCAAGAGCTAGCTCGGCCTATAAGAAAAAATTATTCATGACACTAGTCGAGTATATACTTCACACCATAATTACAAAAGTAAATAAAACTATTAATTTAAAAAAAAATACATAATCGCAGCCAAGAACAAACAATCGTGCAGAAGCAACAAACTATTATTAGGATTTAGAAATACAGATTTCAAACCTTACAGAAAAGCCCTAAATCATTGTCTCCGTCAATACGCCGTAATCCATAAATCTGAGGCGTTTTTTATTCTTCGGCGATTACATGGCCATCGAGCCGCAAGCCCTATATCTGACTTCTCGTGTTCCTTTTTCTGAGTTTCTAATTTTCCATATGTATATTTTTGAATATTTTGTAAAATACTAAAATTATACTTTATCATTAAGAGAAAACAACTAATTTTAGACCTTTTTACAAATAAATCTTAAAATTTTATTTATTTTTAATTAAACCACTAATGTTTCAAATAAGGTAAACAAAAATAACTAAAATTTGGCCCAGCCTCTAACTTAGTTAATCAATGTTGAAGTGTATTTTATGTATTAAAATTAGAGATATATTTTGACTTTTGAATTCAGCGATCATTTATTAAATTTTAAATTAATGTTAATTTATTTAATTTTAGTGGATACAATTATTATATTATATGAGGGAGTGCGCTTGTTAGATGAGGGAGGAATTCTTCTGTTTTTTTTTTTTTTCACTTTCCGATATCTGACAACCATTAGTAATATATGGGTTGGTATATATATGTTCGACATGGGAAATATGTTTTAATTTATATTTATAAAAGAAAACAAGGAAAATAAAAAGTAATCTGGAGACATTGATCAAATCTTATGATTTCTTATTTGTGAGACATGTATTTTCTATTTATAATAATGTGGTCTAAGTCCTTAATCTTTCCAATTAGTATTTATGATCTAATACATTAGTAGTAGTCACTGGCAAACTTACATTGAAAGCTGTGGGGTCAATTGAGAAAAAATGTATTTTATAATATATGATAAATTTAGAAAAAAATTAATTTCACTGAAACTTTATAAATTTTTAATATACGGGGTCAAATTATTTTTTTTATAACTTTCTCTATTCCATATTACTTCTACTATTTGATGTATGTATCTTTTTATACTATTTTTAAAATAAATAATAATCTAATTTATATTATTTTTATAACATATAAAATTTAAATATTTATTAACAAATTTGTGATTAAAAAAATATATTAGGGGTCAATAAGGAGGGGGTATATATATATATATATATATATATAATATTATTAGTTGTTATATTAACAATATTGTAACCAAATGCATGTCTTACATATGCAATCGGCCAAAAATTAAAAAATTATCTAAACAAATTGGCTTCGAGACGCTGCCCCCTGAACCCTGCTAAATTATTTATAGCATCACAATATTTTGACCCCGCTAAATAAAAGTTTTGGCTTCGCCACTGAATTAGTACTCCCTCCTGTCATTTAATATAAGTCGTTTTAAATAATTATTTTTGTTCCTTAATATAAGTCGTTTGAGAATTTCAAGTAATCATTAATTGCTTAGTTTCTAATATTACCCCAATATTAAATATAACTTTGGTTCTCTCACTATTTTTTGCTCAATAAATAATACTCTTTTTTAATACAAGGATAATATAGATAATTAATATTATATTTAATGCTATATAATTATTTACTTAATACTTATAATAACTTTAAAATGATTTATATTAAGAGAGTAGTATTTATTCACATTAAACGTCTATACATCTAATGCACAATCTAAATTCATAATCATAAATGATAGTATTATCAACGGATATTTTCACACATAATGGAAATAGATATTGTATATCTTTTTTGATATTTTCACAAATGAATACCAAATATTTATTTTTCTGTTTAAACATGGGTCCCACCCAGGGAAATATCTTTTCCATTTTCACTCATGTTGATAGTTTCACAAATAGGACCCATGTTTTAACAAAAAAAAAAAAACATGTGGGGCCACTTGTGTAACTTTTAAAAAACATTGGGGAGAAAGAAACAAGCTCATTAAATACACAAATCAAAGCCCAAAAGAATTTTGAATATCAAGCTCCTTTTCAAAGGCATTATTAGTGCATGTGTATTGAAATTTTAATAATGCTAGAGACACAATTTATTCTATAATTATTTTATAATTTATTGATGTGACATACTTCACCTCAGATTTTATATGAAACCAAAAACTACATTAAAACAATTTGTTCATCAATATTCTAAAGTGGAGTATGCCACATCAACAAATTGTAAAATAATTGTAGAATAAATTATGTCTCTAGTATTACTCTTGAAATTTATCAAGTACTCTTATAAGGAAAATGATATTTTCACACGTTAAAAATGATATTTTAACATAATTTTTTATCACATTAGCATACAGTGAGTCCTCTTTCATGTGAGAAGCAACCATGTAAAAATATAAAAAATACACGTGAAAATAGTGTTTCCCTCTTTCAAAATAGTGTGTGGAGTTGCAAGTTAGATTTTTGCTCTCAAGTCACTTGTGAAAACTGTCTGCAACTAGCTAGTGGTACAATTGTTGCAGTGTCAAATTGATGTGCTTGTTTATTCAAATTTGAATCAACCACATACATACCTACCATAATATTCAGGCGTCGTTCTCCAATGAACCGGTCCGTCCATTAGAGAACCTTTCTGCGATAATATATCATCATATTTTCATAATTATGATTGAACATTTTCTTACAAAAAATAATATATCATCATATTTTCATAACTACGATGCAACATTTTCTTACAAAAAATATCCTGATGACACTCGTTCCTTCTCGAATCTTATACTACATCAATCCTTGAACAAAAGTAGTTTTACTGTGTAATATTATTCCATCCGTTACAAAATTAGACATGTAATCTTTTTTAGTACGTTCCAAAAGTTAGAGATAAACGTCTATTTTTGGTTTATATTAAGGGTACATACATATGCGACTATAAATTTATGCTTAAAAGTCAGTTTATAAATATATATCACTAATTTTGGAACGTAGGGAGGAGTAATATATATATCATACGAAGTATCATGGCAGCTCTAACAAACTTGGTCATTGAAAAAGATATTCTTTACAACATATTGAAGAGAGAGTCTTCCTTATCTATTGGATTTCCAAGGGCGAGAATGTGTTTCTTGAATGAAGCTGCAGCTTCCTCTCTTTCCTCCAACTGCTCCAGCTTGTCAAATACAATGGCCATTAAGTAGAAAGCTTCCGCCGCCAATTCATGATACTGTGCACCAGTAATGACCATAAATAACAATGATCTTAGGGTTAGATGCCTTTTCTTATTATCTTTTTAAGGGTTTAGGGTTTTGGAAATTTTGTGCTTGGAAGGAAACTAACCTCCAAAACTTCAAACTCTTCAGAAGCTTGCCTTAAAGGATCCAGTACAGCCTCTGAATCATCAAAAACTGGAGAGAAATAAGGAAGAAATAACATATGATAGAAGGTTAACTAAAAACAACGAATTCCATGTGCAATTGCAATCCAATTACTATTTATTTTTTTGTTATTTTTGTCCTTTATGGTGCTTAAAATTAGGTTTTTTTAGGAGAGATTAAGAAAAGAGACTTGGCACATATCAAACTAGCTTTGAATACACTTGGTCCAACTACAATGTTTTTACTAGAATAACTTGAAATCAACTTCAAAAAGAAATTAAAAGCTTTCTGCATATTTCACATTTTATGTAATCATGTATTTCCTAGAAGTAGGTTATTTTGATATTTAGAATTACCTCATCATGTTCAAGCTATATCGAAAATAGTCTTCCAATATAAGTTTTTCCTATCATACTGCATTTCAAGATACAGGCAATACTTTGTTCTATTGTAGTTCCATTCATTGGAACAAACCTTTTTCCCAAATAAAATTAAGTTGATGTATTATATTGCTAATTGCTAATTGTTAATTTATTTATTTATTTTTAAAATTGCAATAGTCATATGTGATTCATTTGCAGCTTACCACAAACTAGTTGGGATAAAAGGCATAGTTGAGTTGAATTGCGTTGATTTGAGTTTATATTGCAATAGCCAGAACTTCTTGTTTGATCGAATTTGGTTTTCATTAATGAATCTGGTTTTCTTTTGTATGCAATTTTTTTCTCAATAAGTCCTCTTTTCTTCTTGAATTCGCTTTCGTTTAATACATAGAGAGCACCTAGTATACCCCAGTGAGTGAGAGAGAGTCTAGGGATCTTCAAAGGGGATTGAGATAGGTTGTAAATGGGGCTTTGGAATTGGGATTGGGGTTGGGTGGCAAATACAAACGCATAGTCATTAATTTGTACCGTAAGTTCTTAGTGAAGTTGATTCTTTCCGTGGATTTAGTAAATTTAGTCGAACAACGTTAAATTGTTGATTGCTTGTGTTGTCTTGCTCTTCATTTCATCCTTTATCGTGGGTTTCTTTTTTAGTTTTTATTATGCATCTTGTTAGATCAGCCTCTACAAGCGTTTGAAAGAACTTAAAATCCTAACAGATTAGAAGTGTTTTGATAGTGAAGGGGATAGAATATTAAAGTACCTGGAAAGCTTGGATCTGACAGGTAGCATTTTGCTTCTGCAATACAGGCTCGACCTCTAAGCTCCAGACCACCATGACCAAGAATGATCGGAAGAGCACCATGTATGAGGGTTAAAGCCCTTTTGGCATGATTTGATCCAAGCGAAAGCCACAACTCGGCCAGTGTCAGAGTAGCTGAGGCTTTGAGAAGATCTAAGTTAAACAACTGGCAAAATGAAAGGCTCGCCAACGCATAAGGAATTCCTAAAACAGCATTGCCTGATCTCTATTAAAAAAAACCAAAAAAACAAAAAAAAATAAATACAATTACAATTATTCAACAAAAACTAAGCAATTAAACTTGGGGAGGGGTCGGTTACAGCTCCAATGCATAAAAAAATGTGCATATGATGTTTATATTGGGAATTCAGTTCAATGAAATTTGTACAAAATTTTCAATTAAAAAGAATAAGCAGCACAAAAGAGGTAACATATTCGGGAAATTAAATTTAAAAACAGTTTAACTGTTTAAGTTTGAAATTTACCAGGATATCTATATAAAGTACCATTGTATGTTGGCCTAAATTGACACTATGACCCATCTACAGTTGCAGTCACAACTGTTGTACTGGTTGACTAACAAGAAAGCTAGTGTAGGTTCTCCAGTAAAACCTACAAAGAGCATAATTTATAAGCATTTTTTACCTTATGGATCTCTGCAAGCAAGAGAAGAACCGTTGCATTCTCAACCTGGAGATTGAATTTGTAACACATGCAGAAGAGGGAGTGTGCAACTGCTGCTGCCTGTAAAGTTAATCATGCATCAGAAAAGGAGTAAACAGCACATTGGCTTTCAGAACTTAAAAAAAGAAATTAGAGTGCACACCTAATATTTCTTATCCATGCTAATGTCAGATTCTGCATCCAGTTTAACAAAGCTAAGAATAACTCCCTTCCATTCCAGAATTTGACACACATTTTGACTGTTTTGGGTCAATTTGCAAAATCATAAAATTCAAAATTGATACAAATTTATTTGATTTTAGTACATACAACAATAACTATGGTAAAATAGCTAAAAGGGGTAGTACTACCTACCATATTTATATCTTTCAAAATTTAAGCGAATTTATATCATTTTTAATTTTAAAATTTCGTAAATCGACTCTAAAAAGTCAAAATGTATCTCTAATTTTGTGACAGAGCGAGTAATTTTCATCCAGTTGAGCAGAAGATTATATTTATCCTACAAATATATGTAAATGAAGATGAATACAAATTTTTAACTTTCACCGGGTGGGTAGAGGTCACAATTATCATATATCCCAAACGATAATCCTCATTCTCCAACACAAACTATATTTAGTAGAACAAGTCAAAATCAAAGCCAAAAGCAACCCCCATCAGCAAATTTCATTCGAGAAGGCCAGGATGTGGTCTCTAGGAATACAGCTCTGGATGGTAGATTTTCCACAAGATCAGCTTATATAGAAAAAAATAGGAGGAGAACAATCAGCATGGTAACAACTGGAAATGGATATATGAATGCATAGGGCCCATGACAAGTCGAATCTTTAATATGGTTGGAACCACAAAGATAGACTTATGGAAGCTCCACTCCGTCCACTAGAGACGGTCAAGTGGAATACAAATGGTAGCTCCATGAATATGAAACCAGGCTGGCATGGGAGAGCTCATTCAAGCCAGTGGTGAATGACTTGCAGGATTCTCAGGGGCTCCATCTTGCACTGGTGGAGATACCTTCTTGATCGATTCATTACTAAATCCAAGTTTGATTATTGAAAAAGGATAGGAGCGAAGCCAGTCGACTATACCTGAGAGGGAGAGGAGAAGGAGGCCTAACGAGCGGGCAAAGGGGTACCCCCTCATATCATAGTCTCACTCAAAAACTAAGATATTGGATGACGGGATATCGGCCAATTCCTATATTTTGGGAAGCCTGCACAACACAGCAGACTGAGTTCTTGGCAGGCTGACTGGGGCTTCTCTTTGCTTGGGAGATAAGTCATAAAAGGTGCACTACTGGAGATGGATGTCGAAGCTGTCTCCAGTTGACCAAGAGTGCAAGCGGCGGAGGAAAATATCTATAAGGGAATATAATTCAGTATTGCAGGACCCTTGTAAGCAGAGACTGTTATTTCGACATCAAGAACACCCCCTCTAACGGGATTACTTGCGCAGATATTCAACCATTAGTATCCTTTCTTCAAATGTCTTTAGCACTATATATAAATGTGTGTGTGTGTTCAGGTTTCACTCTATCATCTCTGACACAATAAAGTAATATGTAAGACACTAAGAGGGAGTATAATACAAAACAACGGGTAGCCCCATTGTTCAGTTACTACCATAAAGAGTTCTGCATAAGATGCTACTTGATCTTCAGGAAAATGGAAAAGATTGGCAACGCTCAGAAAGTTTAGAAAAAGGAAAATTTATGACCTCACTGAATTGGTTTGCAGCAAGTAATGTCCGAGCATGTCGAAGGCTTGCTTCTGTCTTCAGCTCCATATCCACACCAGTTACAGAAGATGCCAAAACTCCAAGCTCATCACATAATTGTTGAGCAAGTTTCAAGTTCCCCCTACAAGATAGCCAGCTCATACTAAACATAAAATGTAAAGTCTAAGGAAGTGGATGTTTTCTATGTTGTTTTCACGATCAATTGCCTTACTTATGTAACGCACGCTCATGGAGCAACTGCAGTTTAAGTAGCAGAATTCGCGACTTCGAGACAGATAAAAACGTCACTTCTGCTATTTTAAGAGCAGCGAAAGCTTCTGCAGAAGTAATAAAACATATAAGATCATATTTGAAAATTATAAAACTAACTTAAGAGTGATGAACGAGTCCTTCCTGTTAGAGAGGAAGAGAGAACTTTCCTTTTGGGGATATTAGGCAATTGATGTCTCTCGTATAGTGTGGAGTCTATGATAATGATGTTAAATTATGATCTTCGGCATATATAAATTATCGGCAAAACTAATGAATTACCCACAGTAGTTGACACGTTTTATTGATTAAAAATTTTAATTTTTAAAATTACCCCAGTAAACTAACTATTATTTTGAAATTGGGTCTTTCCGTTAAAATTTAAACGGACGTTAATTTTTTATTGACAAAACTAACTAATTACCCACTGTAGTTGACACGTTTTATTAATTACACTATTGAATTTTTATTTTTTTAAATTATGCCAGTAAACTAATTATTATTTTGAAATTGAGTCATTCTGTTTTCTTTGCCTCACGACTGTTAAATCGTTTCAGTGTTTATCTTACGTGTACGTGAAAAGAAAAAAAATAAAAATAAATTTGATTTATTCTATCTCTTCTTTCCTCCCATCTCTTTCTTCTCCCCCTTCTTTCAGATCATATAGATCTGCGTATTTTCTCTATAAATTTTTTTAAAATTCCGAGATCCGAGCTTTAAAGTTCAACATCAAATATAACAATGAAGTCCGAATCCTCAACAACGACAGATGAAGTAAATAGTATTGCAGTAGGTTTCGTCCCTCTCGCCTCCGATTATAAGCATCCTTATGTCTTCGAACTCTCTCCACTCTCGATTCGCCTCCACAAGGTCCACTCCTTCCCCAATCTCTTTCTATATATACATCTATGTGTGTGCGTGTATATATATATATATACACACACACATGTGATAGTAATATTTGGTTAAATTGATTTTGTTGAAATTGTATTTATAATTTGATAGGAGTCTGAGTTTTTACGGGTGGATGCGGAGAGAATTCAGATACAAATGTAAGAGGTGGATGTTGTCAATTACCGCACTTTCATTTCTGTTGATGCATTGTTTTTCATTCGCGAGTAAGTTTTTTCTATTGATAAACATCTGAGATCCGAGTATCAAAAATATTTTAATTTTTTTTTCTCTTTCAAGTTTTTTATTATTTTTTTGCCACATAAGTAATAATTTTTATTTTTGTATTTCTTTTTCAAAGCCACAAAGATAAAAAATTAACGTACGTTTAATTTTTTTTAACGAAATAATCCAATTTCAAAATAATAATTAGTTTACTGGGGCGATTTCAAAAATTAAAAGTTCAATGGTGTAATCAGTAAAATGTGCCAACTACAGTGAGTAATTCATTAGCTTTGCATATAAAAAATTAACGTTCGTTTAATTTTTTTAACGGAATGACCTAATTTCAAAATAATAATTAGTTTACTTGGATAATTTGAAAAATTAAAAGTTCAATGGTGTAATCAGTAAAACGTGCCAACTACGGTGGGTAATTAATTAGTTTTGTCATAAATTATCAATAACTTCAAAATTACAAAAAATAGTGTGTTGGTATAATTTGAGCCTGTTCATCAAGTGGTGTGGTATAAAAACACTCTATGATGCAACTGTGCTTAAGGGAGAAGCTAAAGTTTACTGCTTCTCAAACTTCTATATTTAAACGTAAAACATTAAGATTGACGATATATATTTGTAAAGTGAAATTAAGTTTAAAAATAAATGAACTGGAACTAATTTCAATAAACAACGCTCTTTCTATGGTTGCACCAAATAAAAATGCTCAACTATAAACCACTGGTCCTACCAATAAAAGTGCTTCATTGTAAGCTATTCCTACCAATGTACATTTCTTTAATATTGAGTTTAAGGGTGAATTTTGGAATATTTAATGCATGACATTAAAAAAGGGATTCTTATGTTGAGCCTATCAATTTGAATCTTTCTACTCCTAATTTTACTGATATATGAATAGTTGTAATTTAATGTGAATCTTACGTCTCCATGTCGGTGCTTCATAGATAACAACTATATTACAAATTTGTTTAATAAGTATTAACCCACATGATTTCAGGTAACAAATACCAAGCACTAATTCTGAATTTTGCAGTTATGCATTGTGACAAAAATGCAACAACAAAGAGTATAAGCTGACCTTTGTACCCTTTAAAAACTGCTAAATGTTGGATAAGCTTAGTGTATGCCAATGCAACATCAGCTGAACTGTCGAAGTTAACAAAATGTAAATGGGGTCAAAGAAGCCGCATACATGGACAAGAAATACACCTCAAATAAAAGGTCTCTATAAGCAGAAGCCTATTTAAATCTGGTGACATATAAGCTCATAATTACCTTGATGATTCAGCAAAGCAAGTTGCAAAAACCAGAGCAGATATTCGAGCAAGAGGTGCACTGTAAATGGAGAAAAGAGAATAAAATGCATCCATTACAAGACTTGCAAATTTAGTAAGCAGTTTCATAACATCAGGTCAATATGATTAGCATAAAATATGAACGGTGACAACCTTATTAATTAAACAGGAGCCAAAAGAAACATCTAGAAATAGTGATATCTTGAAAACGCATAGTTGTTATCCATTCCTGGTTAACCTTATTCTTAGTTCAGCAACCAATTGAGGATAAGCAAAAGCCAATATTAGGTTTACTGAATCACATCCCGAGGTAAGAACAACATACCCAATACAATAAAAAGATGAACAAAGTTGTAACAAGCAAATGACTCTCAATAAGTAACAAGCATTATTTGCTAACATTCAACTTCCATATCAAAAACCATACTTCCACAGTTGTAACTTTGCAAGCAATTTTAGATATTGGATCCAAAATTGCATTTGAAACTTTAGAATCAAATCAACAAGGAAAAAATATATATTCACCAGCATTCCCACCACCAAAGCCTACATGTTAAAACTACTTTATAAGAATTTTTTGACTTCACATTCACCATGACCCATCTTCGGACCCCCACTTTATGGCTTCCTGGGATACAACTTTTCAGCTTGAATCAAATACCTTCAACGAAAACTAGAATCATTTATGAGTAATATGTAAACTGCTACGAGAGCATCAGTAACTGCTCTCTATCTTCTACACATTTTTTTTGGGATAACTCATGACCAGAGTGGTCTTATACCTTTCAGGTAAACTAACTCTAGTAGACCAATTATTAATTTTCTTGATTTTAACAATTGATTCGCATTTCACAAGGTAATATCAAACTTGTTAATCAATTTCTACTATAAAATATTAGGATACAACAGAAAAATGTAAACCAGCCTAACTTATGACAAGTATTATAGAATATAGACTAGACATTCCTTTATCCAAAATAAGGCTACACATTCCAAAATTCACCTGCCATATGTCTCCCAAGCAGTGGCACGAACCAGGTATGAAGAACCTACTACCTGCTTTACAGACGTGGGAACAGAACTAGGTTGTGCACAGAATTGGAAACTATCACCAATGATTCCAGATCCATTTTCTTGAGTGAAAACTAATGAACCCATTGGTTTCTTCAAATTCTTAAGCCATGCAGTACTCCAAGCACCGTTGGTAGTGATTAGTGAACTTTCAGTGTCAAATTCACTGATCAATCGAGAACTAAATCTCAATTCCTGTAATACTCATTGCAGAAAATACATAGTATTAACAACAAACAAAGAAATAGTCAATAAAACCTAGAACTATGTGAAGTTTTAAAGCAACGTTAACAAACATGAATTTACCTTGCAAACATTGACTGGGTAAGTTTTAAGCTTCATGGAAGCCTTAGGACCAAATGATAGTAAAGGTCTTTGAACATGCTGCAAAACAAAGAGCAATTTCAGTTTTCTTTAATAGAACGAAAGAGGAGGATTAAAGTTGTGGGAAGAAAAAATGGGAAACATGTTATCACACATGGTTTGTACACAATTATGCATAACAACTTTCACTCTTACAAGTTTTTGTGCAACAATCAACAGTGCAGAAAGTATACAATATAGACAATAAAACACCATCAGCAGAGGCATAACAATCTAAAAGCACATCATATGGGATTGTAGAAGTAAGAGCAAAATCTGAGGTAGGTTGAACTTGACTCACGTAAGCTAAAGTGGGTTAATATGCATTAATAATACATAAAGGTTCTCGAAGGTTTCATCCAGCCTCTTCTAGCAACCCAAGACAGGGCCTTGTTGAATTCTTATATTAATGACAAGTCATTTATACCAAGAGGAGTTCAGACATAATCTATGTCAACAAGTTCTTAATCAGTACTGTCACCAGTAATCTTTTTATCAGTTTCATTTAACTATCAACTTTATTCAAATAATATAGACATGGAGATGCTGCCATATAACCGATATACATATAATGGATATACACTATGTAAACACATGTGGATTGAGAGAGAGAGTGAGATTTATACATAGTATCCAATAAGTATATTAATTGAATGAATAAGTAGTTGGTGTAGCATTTGCTCTAACAATATAATTTGTTAGGTATAGCTAGACAATAAATTTATTCCACTTATAATTATAATTCAATTTTGATGCATCTTCCTCCACTTATAAAACAGCTAGCTTAAACAAGGTTTAGTTAGTACTTTAAAATTTTCAAAGAAGCTAGGTGAGAAAATAAGAGTTCAAGAACAAGAGATGAATTTATCATATCCATGTTGACTCCCTATTAGGAAATAGTGGTAGGATAGATAGGAAGTTAATTTCAGCCATAACTTTTTGTTTGGTGGTGTGTCCTGTTTCTGTGCTTCATAGGAGAAGTTCAACAAAGAATATTCAAACTTGGAACAAGATTCAATATTATAGGCCATGGTACATTTGGTTATTTGCACCACAGTTGTCATGTCGTCGCCTAGGCAATGCCTAGGTGTCCTGATGCAGGCGACGCCTTGGACGTCGAGTTGCCAAGGTTCACGCCTTAGTAGCTGAATCCAAGTTAAGTGATTAAGTTATTTTTTACCTATGACTCATCATAAACCATGAACTTGCTTATGTCGTGTGATTTTTTACTTATTAGACTTGTACTGTGTGATGAGTGATGCCTTGGTTGACTCTTTATTTTCTACGTGGTGTTTGTTGACTTGTTTGACTAGATTTTAATATCAGTATTTATTTTTGAATTTTGACTGTAAAGTATTCATATAATAGTTTTTTTAATTGTATTCCATAGAGTTAGTTATTATGTTTCGGCTTTTAATGTATATGAAATTTTATTGTTCAATACATTTTTGAAATAAAATAAATAATGTATAAATTGCACATTGTCAATGACTCGTCAACATACGGACGCCATGACGAACGCCTTATTACCTAGGCATCATGGCGGTCAACTATTGCCCCGTCTCGCCATGGCATCGTGACAACTATGATTTGCACAGTATGCAATGCTAGAATTTTATGGACCGCAACTCCCTTCTCACTTTAGTGAATGCCTTCTTTCTTCTAATTGGTCCTCCACAGCAGCAGGTGGCTTTCAAGGCGCGTTACTAGATCTTCAATGTGTTTGGAGGGCTTTACACCTTGTAGTATCTAAGCCTTGATGACATTTCAATTCTCCATTTTTCTAATAAAGCAGTTTCTCTTATCCAAAAAAACTTTCCAATATGTCAACTTGTCAAGTGATACACGAACTAAAGCTTATCCAAGCTAATAAAAAAAGATCACAACTTTAACATGTAAACAATTACCTTTGATATAAATATCCTTTCATTCACATTGAAATGCAGGTAGATAACTAGAGTATGATTCTCACTTGAGGAAATTTTATATGTTCAATGCTAAGTATAGGAAAAAATAATGTACTTAGTAATGTTGCTATTAGGATTATGTTGTAATTAGACTATTCAACAAAAAATTGCTCAAACTTAAGAAAGTGAACAGAGATACTCTCACCATGGTCCATGAGATACAAGCAAATAACATATTCATGAAAAGAAAAGGCTATGCTGAACTAGTTAACCCAATTCTCACCGTTAAGTCAAATTTGGCCATTGCAAGATGATTGGAAGCCACAAGCCGCTTTAACTTTAAAGACTCGGCTCTTTTTAATGACCTTCTCAAGAGCACAAATAATTGTTCTTGAATGGATAATGAAGTGCCAATACTGGTCACAGGTGAGTACGATGATCCAATAATCCCAGTTGTGTTTGAGATACCTATTTCAGACAACAGGTTGCAAATGGCTGCTAATGTGTAAGCAAGACAAGTGTCGTCGCCGTGCTGCAATTCAAAGCAATACTTTAAGAATAATAACATCATGAAAAAAGTTCTTGTAAAAGTCAGTTGAAAAGGTAGTTTACCAAAAAAAAAAAACAATTAAATAATAATCAACTAAGAGAGAAGGTGGGATAAACAATAAGTTGCTACCCCGAACAAAAGGTAGGTTGCCAAAAAAAATAATTAAAATTAAATAATAATCAACTAAGAGAGAAGGTGGGGTAAACAATAAGTTGCTACCCTGACCGACATAAAAGGAGGTTACCATCCTCCAAAATAGTGATACATCATATCACACATCAAACATTACACTTTGCTTGCAGAAGTTTATACAGAGATCCAAGTTAAATAGTGTAATATACATATGGATTCTCTAATATTAATCACTCAAATATCTCTAATAATCAATTTTTGGAGAGAGAACTCTTTTCATAGATGACAAAAATTTATTTTACAAAATATAATCTCTATCTCCAAAGGATGTCCAAAAAGTACACTATAATTTTGACCACTATAGGATAACTTTAAGTACAAAATTCAAATACAAAATATAGTATAATTAACTAATTTACCTCAAAGTGAACATATCCCCATACAAATGCTCAACTGCCAAGTTAATTACGGTACTAGTGCGGGGTCAAAACTAAATGATATAATTGGAATAAATTATACCCTCTTCTAATTTGACAACCTTAATTTGAGTTAAGGAGTAATTTTGGACATCATTTGGAGGACAGATGTAGTAGTCATCAACATTCAACATAATACATTTAAATATACAAAAAAAGTGCAAATGGGAGAGATAGATGAGAACTGCTCCAAAATGTATAAAGAACAAGAGACAGATGAGAAATGCTTCAATTCAACACTTCTTGCCTTTCAATAAAAATATTAATACTACTACTAATATCATTATCATGGCTCAGCTTTGTTAGATTGCTTCTATCCAATACTAGAATTTGCCCTGTTATAATATTTACTCACATAGTAAGCAAACACTCCAGAAAAGAATGGTGTGGAAAAAAGAAAAAATGGAGATATGAAAGCCCAATATGGAGGTGATTAGGAGCCTTCTTGGCACATCTAAATTGGTGTTACTTTTTTTGTGGATCAAATGAATAGTTGACCAGACTTGGAAAAAAAAATTGATTCTGGAAATTCTCAAACAGCTCCTAAGATTCAACTGTATATACAGTGAAAAATGCTAAACTAAAACGGATACCTGTTGAGAAACCCGAACTGCTTCAGTTAAAACCTGAAAATTAAGTAAAGTGACTCATTATAACAAGTAACAAAATTTAATCGAAAGTAATCAGTGATTTGGTTCGTGAAGTCGCAGAGAAAAATAGCCACTGTGGGAAGAAGAGCACAGGAGCACTACACATGCTTACCTCCAAAGCTTGCTTTGGATACCCAAAGTGAAAATGCATCATCCCCAAACATAATAAAGCAATTTCATATCTTCCAAAGCTATTGCAGCCAGATGAGGAAGGGGGAACAAGGTCGCATCCTTCAATCCCTGCACTTTACTACCACAATTTATCTGATTAGCCCATTTCTAACAAATGAGTGGTCAATATTACAAGCTAATTTTTTATAAGAAGTATCTTCCAAGGCTTTCAAACAAAAAGTCTTAGAAAGAGTTGAACCTTTGATTCAAACACCAGTAGAGGTTTACAAAAACAATTTCGAAGTGGATGAGTGATGGTAGTGAGATATATTCATGATTTAGCATCCCTTGTGACCTTATGAAGTAGTTCACACGTCATTGGATATTTTCATCAAATCATAGTATCAAAGGAGTTCCTTCATCTACCTCCCTTGGAGTGTAATTTGGAGAAGGAAAGTCACTCATAAGTTTTCTTTCTTTCTATGACTCACCAAATTCGGGAGTTGGTTCAGCAATTCAAAGAGTGAAGAAAAAGTGGGCAAAATCCTTGTCAACAACTGCTGCATGTGCAGCGGGCTGAAAAGACGGTCTACAAAGACCGTCAATCATATACTTCTCGTTCTCAACCCTTGACCAATATGAGCTCAAAGCTTCCTTCGTAACTCTTGAAATATCTTTGTAAACCTCAAAGTGGCTCTATTTCATCTTGTTTGGGCTACTAGATTTATGTTCTTAATTTCCTGGCATGGCTATTGGCAAGAATTGATTGAAACTTTAGCATGGGCTCATGAATGCACACCTTTGGCCAATTTGATTCGTTGGAGAGATAAACCGGTGGCCCTTTCCATTGTGCAAGCACAGTGTTAGTAGTGTGAAAGGCCTAGGGCACTCTTTTGTTGATTTTCGGTGCTATGTGAACTATGTAATGTTTAGATGAAGAGAATTTAGTTAGGAAAGTAGTTTGGAAGAAGTGGGATTCCAACTCATATTCATTTATGTGGATACCCGCATAAATGTAGTGATGTGTTGCAAGATAATAGATCCATGTTATAGCCCACAGCTGCCACAAACTCCAAACTCAGAGGATCAATCAAAGTTATATAAACATGACAGCTAAACATGTAATGATGTGAAAGCAATAATTGGTAACTGATGCAAAAGCTCAGCAAATAGCATACTTGACAGTTGACACTTGTATTAAAAAACTAAAAAAAAATCATACCTATAATCAAAATAACGGTGAAGATTCTCCAATGCAACAGGATAGTCATCGTGATAGAGGCTATTCAAATATCGCAAGAAGTGAACCTGCATTATAATACAAAACAAAAAACGAAGAACAGTCATAGTTTCAAGTTAAACCATTTTCCCTCCAGTAAAATACTATGAAATAACAACCTGCATAAAAAAGTTACTTTTTCATGGGTAAACCCATTAACTTACACGGTGCAACTCTGGTGCCAGTTTTTGTAGCTGCTTTAAAATGGATTCAAAAGCATTCAAAGAAAAAGAGCTGCCATGCCTGACAGTGACACAATAGAAATTCTTGGTTTTAATACAGTCACAAATAATCATAACAAAAACAATTGAAGCTTAAATTTATTTATTTTTCCATGAAAACCCAACAAATTACCTACTTTTCAATTTGATCAGCTTGCTCCAGCAAGTATCCTTGTATCTGCCAATTTGTACGTAAGTAAACCCCACCAGTGGGGTCGACACCTTCTGATTTATCATTTGGAGTAAATGGGCTACAATCTTTAGGTTTATCAACATGTTTGAGTTTTGGTTCAGCAGAAACATTGATATCTGCACGTGTAAGTTACTTTATCAACAATAAAAATTGTAACTCTTCCACCTGATCTTTGAAAATCCAAAAGAAGCGTGAAGCAAGCTGAAACACTGGAAACATTCATATCACCTAGGACTTGAAGCTCAAATTGAAACAAAGACTATTTTATAAAAAGTGAGAAGAGTCAAGCAGCAGATAAAAGGTTTAGGAATCAGATAGTGTGGCTGGTAATTTGGTATGCGTACAACATGAAAAAATCATTTGCATCATAGCAGGAAACTTAAACAGTACTCATCATTTGCATTCAAAGCAGGAAAACTATCATTATCCATAATGACAATAATGGAGACAGAAATGTTGTTAAACTTCTAAGTTTAGAGTCTTTAGAGGTTTAGTTGTTTACCTCTACTTTTAAATACAGAAATGATATAGATCAAGAACATTAATAATGTGGACGTACATCAAAGAGAAGAGCGACATAAGTCGCACCAAGGTCCTGAGGCTCAAAAAGAAGAAGACTACGAACAATTCAAATAGTTTCTTACTACAAGCTTAGCCTTTATCAAACCAAAAGAATCCAACTTCAGTAGACAAAACTGCAAAATCTCTGTCAACAACAAACCCAATTTGTAAAACTTGTTGGCCTTGTGGCAGAACTGACAATCCACAAGCTCATAAAAAAGAAAAATAAATAAAATTACAAGATAAAATTATATTTGTGGAGAGACACAATGCAGGTAAGGCAAAGAAGTAAAAAGAAATCCAAATAGACCTTTAATAGTGTGATAGGATGCAGAATACATAAAAGTTTTCTGAGTTTTTAAAATACATAAGGAATTTCGAAATGAAGCAGCTGATTTTCAAATTTTGAAAAAAACACCATTTACATAGATTTATGTCGGATTAACTTTAAGGATTTGCGATCACAACGATTTAGTATATGAAATAAATGATATCTGTGGTACGGTATGATGGCTCCATGGTAATACTGACAATATGGCAACAGCATATGTGGTGGTGGTGGACATTGCATGACATGGTTCTGCAAGCGTGATTAAGCAGTGGCTATATTGCTGTAAAATAATGGCTCCAAGGATGAAATTGACCTCACTAAACTATCTTAAAATGCCCCTTCCCTTGCAACATTTCCTTTCAAGTAAATGACACAAAGAAGTGTGTATAAATGAGAGAGAAAGATCATAATATATGATTAACCTTTGGTTATGAATGTAGTACTCATCCAGTTAACTAAAAGTCGTCAAGATAAACAATCCTTGGAGCAGGAGCGAAGTGTGATCTACGGAAGGTTAAACCAAACCAAGTATCTTGGTAACACAAATGAGTTGTATCAAGTTCCCAATACTGCTTTACACAATAACTAATGAAGGTCAGAGGCAAAAAGAGAATCAACAATTTTAGCCTATTCAACCACCTCTCACCCTCATATTTTAGTAAACAATTGCAAGTGCCCACCAATTGACTTGCTTTCAACTATAAAAAAAAATGGACAAAATATAGTATCAGGAATGGAACCAATATATAACATAACCTTCATGGCTCTTATGATTCAACAAGCACAAAGAATTTCATTTTATGATAAATCGATCAATTTAAACATATTTAGAGCATATATTACACCATGTATGATGTCTGGACTAAGCTTCTTGTATGTATGGTGATGCGACCAACAAAAAAATTATTTTCCAAACCCAACTCTAAAATGGTATTAAACTATCCAAGCCAAATAGAAGTTTTGACGATTCTATAAATCTGAAATTTTACTTTCGTAGCTTTGAATGATGGATACAGTTGTAATATAATGAAGGTGAACCAACCAACTTCAATGTATTACTTTAAATTAAGAAATAAACATCTACCAGCAATCTATATGCAGTTTCAAGCAATCAAAGAATACTCTTGTATACAAAATAATGACACTCCAATAGTTGTACCTTCGACCAATCCAAAAAGTGATTTGGGTGCATGATTATGAAATGAAACTCTTTCTTGGGATCTCTTTCTTGATTCGATTTCTTCACTAACTTTCTCTAATACAAAATTTTCTAAATCCATGTTTTCATATTCTAATGCATCCGGAGCATTACTGAAATCATCTGAACAAGGCAACTCAGAAGGAGGACAAGTAGAGAAGGCTTCTTTATAGTATGTCCCTATATTCGTTAAAAGATGACAAACACCCTGCACAACCAAAAAATAAATTATGTTTTTTTTCCTTTTTTAATTCATAAGTACATTCAAATTTTTCAATCACAAAATACATACTTCTACCAATGCATAGATGGAAAAACCTGAATAAAATATTCCAGATATAATAAGAGAACAAAAAATAGGCACATCAATGGATGTAAGTCAGAAACCTAGAAGTCTAATGAAGCCAGCAGAAGACAAGAAGGAAGAAATAATGGGTAAAATTAGGTGGGCCATAGACATGTTCCGTAGAGGCAAAAACAGTTAAAATTTTCCTTCATTTCAAAAACCAACCGCATAGCTACAACTTTATGTTCCGCTGTAATAACTATAAGTTTGAATTTGTTCTGTGCTTGTCAGTCTTTCACTAATTTTTATGGTTCACGTCATAATATGTAATAATAGGAACACAGAGATACATGTTAAGGGTAAAACTGAAGTTGTGAAGAAATTTCGGGTGGTTCATAAGAATATGAATCAAGTCAGGTAACAGCGTTATCAAACCACCAGGAACCACAAATTAGAATTAGTATGATATGGCAATGCTAACAATCAAATAAATGGATAACACATATACCTCAAATGACATTATGTTGAATGCAAGCAAGCAACGACGAAGATAGATTCCAAGGTTGCTGCTGGGATCCAAATTAATTTGGTCATCATCAATGATGCTTGTATCAGGGCCTCCGAGGATGCCTAACCAAAATCACATCAAATTTTATTTCTGATGAGAAGTAGTTCCCAAATAAGTTTTATATACTGGTAATTAAATGGCGCTTAAAAGATGGAGAAAACATAAGGAAAAAACAAAGACAAATATAATAGTCAACTCACCTCGCAAATCACTGAAAAAGTTAAACAAGTCATCCGGTGATGATAATGATGATAGCCTGCTAGTTAAATGATCAGTTAACCACTGATTCACATACACTCCAGTTTCCCTCAATTCAGCAATAAGCTCATCCAAAGTTGGCTCCAATATGTCATCACAAGACTGGAAGACAACCAACAAGAAAATAAGACTTTTAGACACAAAAACCCATTATGGCGCCATATACAAGTAGAGAATAAAAGCTTTGTTAAAGAATTCAGTAATAAGTTCATCCAAAGTTGGCTCCAATATGTCATCACAAGACTGGAAGACAACCAACAAGAAAATAAGACTTTTAGACACAAAAACCCATTATGGCGCCATATACAAGTAGAGAATAAAAGCTTTGTTAAAGAATAACAACGCAACGAAAATAACGGAAAGAAAACAATCACACAGACACAAAATTTATTTGGTTCACCCACAATTCTTTTTAAAATAAAAAATACATGTATAAAAAAAAAACTTACCTAGAGCGTGAAATTAATAACCATTGATGAAGAAAATGAGTTAAAACAGGAGTACCTTTATCAGTGCCAATAAAAACACACCAAGGCGATTGTGTTTTGAAACAGAAGTGAAAGGGAACGGCAACGATATCTGAGCCGGCGGTGCATACACTTGCAGCAGAAAACACACAGATACTTTGTGAGGAGTGATGGTAAAAGCACCGGGCGCCTTCAAAATCCCAGCCATTTTTCTGTATATGAATCTAGGGTTATAACCATTTGCTAGAAAGATAAACACATCACAAATAAAGAAGAAGTAAATGAAGTATTAATAAATACTATTACCGGATGAAATTTTCCTTCAATTAAGCATCAGTGGAGGGAAGGTGAAGTGGTGAACTGAGACTGAGCTTTCTCTTTTCTCATCTGGGAGTGACAAAATTGGAGTGATTGGGGAGGGAAACCGTAGGAGGGAAAGGGTCATGAAACTGGACGGCGTCGTGTGGATTTTTGACGAGGGCTATATTATGATGAACAAATTTCTTGGGTTAATTACTATTTGTTGCCCAAACGTACGAGCCATTTTATAATTTTGTTATTTATGTTTAAAAGTGAACATATCCATCCCTAAGGTTGTGTTTGTGAGTTTTGTTTTAGATGGATGGGAAATGAAAGTTCTTCTTAAATTTTTTATTAAAAAAATAAATAAATTCTTTCTCATCCCTTCCCCCAAACTAAAACTTACAAATTGGGGGTAACTGATATAAAAATTTTACTTGTAAAATATCCATCCCCAACCAAAATTTTGATTATTTTAAAAATTAATTATTAGGTATAATTGAATTTGAGTACTCTCTACATATATACAATCAATAGCTTTTACAAAAACAATATAAGATCAATATTAATTCTTAAAAATCAATTAAATATTTTCAAATATAAATTTGACATAATTTATTTAAATTTTAAAATAATAAAATTTCATATGTGTTAACTATAAAAGTGCCCCAGTCTTCAGCAAACATTTCTCTTGAATTTCGCCCTCGACTTTGATAATCTTCATCTTAGCGCTTAAACTTAGTACAAAAATATAGACATTTCTCTCTCTGATTTCTCTTTGATCTTCATCTATGGCAACAAATGGAGCTACCCTGGTCAGTCAAATTCCACTTCCTCTTTTTGATTATATGCATAGATATATAATTTAGATGTATTTATCAAGCTTTTCAGTGTCTTCCTCACTTGATCACTGTTCTGTAGATTAAGTGTTAAAGCTGACAATTGATAAAATTTGATGAATTGCAGATAGAAGGGGATACCCAGACGAGTTTAGATAAGATTAAACGGCAATTAGCATCTGGCTCCGGAAGAAATCTGTTGCAGGGTCCTCTTCTTAAACGATCGGAAACGGTACTTTCTACAGAATCTCTCTTTTTGGGTGTTGGGTGGGTTTCCAATTGTTAAATTACTGTAAAGTTTGCATCTTTGTATACATAATTAGCTTTTTTTAATAATAATTTTATCTAGATTATGCATAGTTGATGATAATGAATTGGTTTTCTAGCTTTTGGTGATTGGTGTAGTTACATGCCCTAGATGAAGGGGAATACTTTCCCCTTTGAATTGATACTATCAATTCAATCTAGTTTACTTAAATATTATACTGAATTGTGGAAGTATTAATCTTAAGTACTGCCAGTGAATAGGTTACTCCTTGGGTTGTAAACTTTTGATACCAGATTTTATTTACACTGTACATTCATAATATCATCGTAAAAGCAATTCCATTTTTTATCTTTTAAAGTAACTGAGCTGTCAACTACCACCCATTGTGCATCATAACATCTTCCCAACTGTGGAAAGTGTTTTAAATGGATTTCGAGTTTAACTAATTTGTGACCAAAAAATTATGATCAGATAAATTTAATCACGCAGCCTACTATATCTCAAATGATGATATGATAAAAGAAAGATATTGAGGTGGAATTTTTCTTCTTTTACGTGTTCAATCATTTATGTCTGATTAGCTAATCTTCAATGGGCAGAAATTACCAAATTGAACTACTAAACCATGTGGACCGCTTGTAGCTGTTGATAATTATGGCTCAGATGATATGTTTTAGAAACAAATATTTCTTGGTGGGAGGTTTTTGGAATGTGAGACTCTTAAAGACTTGGCGAAGTAGCGATGGTTAATAGTTGATTGAGCGAGATCTTATAGTTGTGTGTTTCAATAATCAAAACTGAGAATTGTTTAGGAGGTAAGGAGAAGCTTATGAGCAACAGATGGTTAAAGTGTCAGAATCTCGATGCGGGATTGCGGGTGGTTCAACTATCTATATTATAGGTGATGTGGGATTAAATGGTGCTTGGTTGATGGATTTCTTTCTTAAACATTTTTCTACATTGTTGCCTTTTAGAATGAGGACTATAAGCTGCAACTTTTTCTCTGGGCATTGGCAGATAGAGGATACCATTGGGTGAGTGTTGCATGAAGATAAGGTGATTTTATTGATGAGTATGAATTTTAATTTGCAGTTTCAAGCATAGTTGTTACGACGTCGCCTAGGCAACTCTAAGGCTTCATGTCGCTGCTGCCGCACCAAGTCGAGTGGTCGCCTTGCTGCATCTCGCGCGGTAAAAGTCACGATAAGCCATTGGCAACATCAGAACAATGAAAGAAGAAGAACAAAACAGATCTAAGCCGCGATAAGCCATCGACAACATCAAAACAATGAAAGAAGAAGAAAAACAAAACAGATCTAAGAATATCTAAGCGAAAGAAAGAAGAAGTCGCGATGTGTTCTGATATAAGAAGAAGTCGCGATGTATTTTGATAGAAGAAGTAGCGATGTGTTCTGATAGAAGAAGAAGTCACAATGTTTTTTCTTATTTGTCTTTGCCGACTGCTTCCCCATTAATGTACGAAGGGAAATAAAACTTCTGTTGGTATCATCTTGGCAAAATTTCATTAACGTCCCCCATAGTTTGGCAATCTATTAAGCCCAACCCTTAAGTTTTGTACTTTATAAATTTTACCCTGGTATTTTTATTTAAAAAACACACACAGGTGTTTCAATTTTTTTTATAGGTGCTGATATAATTGCTTTTTTAATGTTACTCAGTAAATATGTTTGGGTTTTAATGTATAGAAAATTTCATTGTTCAATGTACTTTTAAAGTAAAATAAATAATATATAAATTTTACATCGTGAACGACTTGTCGCCATACTGGACGTCATAGCAGGTGCCTTATCGTTTAGGCGTTCTGGTGGTCAGCTATCGCCGTGTCTCGCTGAGGCGCCATAACAACTATGGTTTTAAGGTGAGTTTTTTTTTTAATAAATTAAATCAAGTCTTGAGGGGGGGAGTTACGTTCCATGTTTAGGACTGATAGATTTCTCATTGTGGCCTATTCAGAGGAGCTATGCTAGATGTTATATACTTTGTCGGATCATACGTCGCTTAGTTGTGATAGCGGGGTTTTGAGTGTTGGGAGTAGTCAATCTTGGTTTGAAACTATGAAGTTCAGAGAAGAAAGGTTTTTGAGATGGTGAAATGGTGGTGGGGTAGTGTTTTCCAAGTTCAGTTTTCTTGCTTTGAAACGTTCAAAATCTAAGTTATTCGTCTCTAATCTTGCTCTCTCTTTCATATGTTCCAGCTATACTGTTGTGATCTTTGGGTTCACAATGTGTTTTCGCTTCGAAGTTTGGACTTGCATTCACATCTCTTCATTCATTGCTTAGGATGTGGGATTTATGATCTTCTTTGTTCAGTTTGTTTGGTGAGTCTTTGATGTGCTCTTTTGCTGATTTATTGAAAGTTAGATTTTGTGGATTTGGTAGTTGGGGGGAAGCTACAATGTTGTGGTCATGTTCATGCTTTGCACTCCTTTAGGGTATTTGGAATGACAAAACTGTGGAGGGTTTAGTGATACTTTTCTCTCCTCAAGTGCTTCAGGAGAGGGTATCTTTTTGTGGTTTTCCTTTGGGTGTTTGGGATGGGGGCAAATTTTAATTATTTATTTTGCTAATTAATGGGGGGAAGTTTTGTTTATAAGAAATATAGTATAAATGAAAAGCTCCAGATGGGGCAAAGTTGTATACAAGCAGTACATAAAAAAACCCTCAGAAACAGGTTAATCAAAAACCCCAACATAAAGGGCATTCTATACTGATATATCCTCCTAGAGAAGTAAGAAACAAAAACTTATCCTGGTGAAAAATCCTTTATAAACAGTATAAATGGCAAAGAACTTCCTAGCCAAACCTTTTTTATCCAAAAGATTAGCCTACAAAGCATGAAGGAGTGAACTCTACACACTGATTCTCAAAAAGTCTTCCACGCTCTCCATATAGAGCACATAAGGGGTATTTTTGGGGGATAGTGGTTGATGCATTAATATTAATAGGGACTAGGGGGAATCCTTCATTAACGATTTGTAATTTCCACCTTGTTCTTTTATTGTTGTGGGGGAGAAATTGCATATTACATGAGCTTTGGATGATATTAGGTTGTTGTTATTGTCGGTATATCCTTTTAGATTTATTTTATTTTTCTTTCTTGACATGTTGCTTCCTTAATTTCTTGTATATAGCTGAGGAAATGGAATGAGAGGTGGGTGATCTTAGACCCAACAACAGGGAAGATGGAATACAAGTAAGATGCTGTGCATCAATTATATTTCTTTTGTTCCTCAAAATTATGTTGCTCTTTTTCATTTCTTAGTTGTTTTTTTTCAGGGTTAGGAGAAATGATCCAACTGTCAAAGGAACCATCATATTTGATGCAAATAGCACAATAACAATCTCTCCTGTAAACTTCCAGTAAGATTGTTGTTTAGTGTAATTGGTGCAACTTTCTGAGCAATCTAGTTTTTGAGGTTCCGTATCATAATTAATATGGTTTTCTTCTTTTATTTCAGTGGCACACCAAAGTATGACGGCTGTTGTATCTGTATCCACATTTGTTTACTCATTATACTATATTTTAGAGGGATTGTAATGATACAAAACATCTTGAGTTTCACCTTAATTCACTTGTAACGTTTTTATTTTTTGGATGTAAATTTATAAGCACTTGCGTAATCCTTCACCTAATTAGATATTGGGAGACCACAGAAAAATGACTATTTCCTCAGCGCAGAAACTCCTGGTGCGGCAAGAGCTTGGGTGTCAACTTTACAGTGAGTTGATATTTTTTTTTCAGTTAAGAGAATTGTCCTCTATTTTCCTTTGGTGATGACTGTATTCTTTACCATCAGACTGTCCTCATTTTAATTATGTTTAGGAAATTAAAGGAATATTTATTTGATAATTAAATCAGCATGAGTTTCGGTATGTGAATTGTGATCTATTTCTATCACGTAGTTCTGTTGTAATCCTTTTGTTTTCTCTTGTCTATGTAAGCTTTATTCGTTTGGATGAGAGAATGTTACATTTGCTAGGATTTTTTTTTTAGCTGCTCAGATAATATTATATGCGACTTGCCGACTTTGTATATCTTATATTAGATATAGATATTTAAGAAATTTAGTGTTAGAATAGCTATTTTTGGAGATGATTTCTGCAGTCCTTGGGCTTATAAAAGGTGTGGAAAACAATGCTTTTCTACAGACAACCTTCATTTTTTGGCACATAGATTCTGAAAGTTGTACTTAGGGGCTTGCATGATTAAATTATGAATTAAAGTTTCATGCACTGTTAGTGTATATACGAACGGGGTTAGGATCATGACACGTCACTTGTGTTGGGATCATGACACCTCATTAATGAATTACTTAATTTTAATGACATGTCATGATCTTAACATCGCTCGTGTATACACTGTCAGTGTATCAAATTCTAACTCTTAAATTATATCATTCTTAGTGAGCTTTGTTCATTTCTAGTACACCTTACTTGCATTTTTTTGTTTTGTTACTCTTGTTTCTGCTGTAGTAGGCATGTTAACTCGTTAATGGACTCCTTTAGTGACTAAAGTTCCCTTTGTTATGCTTACTGCTGTAGTTGTTATTATTAACACTTATATATATATATATATATATATCTGATTATTTATTTTGCAAACCCTAGAGCAACCCAATTGGTTTTAAAAGCTCATAAAGAGGCTATCAATTCCTTGAGTGGAAATGGATCTACAAAACTCGGGACAGTAGCTACTGTAGTTGCTGCTGCCAATTCAACTGCCCTGGAATGTTCAAAGGAAATCGAAGCAGCTATGCAGATCGCCATGAGAAATGCTCTAGGAGCTATGATGAATAGAACACCTGACAGTCCGATGGATGATCTCACGATCATGAAGGTATTTCAAGTGTTACTTCCAAAATTCAATTTTAGTGTCATTTATTCTGCATACTACTTTGGCATCAATATTGATGGCATTTTTCTTTTCGGTACACATAGGCAGAGATATTGCATTACATATGGAGGTTGACATATTGAGGTTTTTTTACACTCAATTACGTACTCCCTCTATTCTACAAAAAGAGTCCCGTTTACAAAATCTGATAATATTAAGTATGTATATTTGTTCCATATTTATGTAACAAAATCAAGTTGTTAATTTAGTATTATTGGCATGATAATGAAAGTTTGTTGCAAACTTGAGGATATTGTCTCATTTTATACTACTATCAGAAAAAAGAGGACTCTTTTTGCGGAAATAAATAAATAAATTTGACTACGGGGACTCCTTTTTAGGAATAGAGGGAGTATAAACTATTAAGCAGTTTAGTATGATAATTAAAATGAGCCAATCTGAGTTACTTGTTGGGACTTGAAATTTCTGAAGCTCATGATAGGCAAGAAATGATTTCTGCTTTTTCTGGCAAAATAGAGTATGATCCATTCTGTTCTAAGCCATGGTTGACTGGCCTTATTTGATGAACTGGAACTTACCTTTCATTAATTAAATTAGTAAATTTATTTTTAAAGTCTTTTTAGCATATTATCTAAAATAGTTTAGAAAGCTATTCCTTTAGCTTTCAATTTTTCATATCTTATGTTACCTGCAGTCCTCCACGTATGCAAATATTCACATTAGTTACTTCCTAGTTTTTACAATGAATAAATCTTTGTAAATTTCTTTTGCAGGAAACACTGCAAGTGAAGGATGAAGAGCTTGCAAAATTTGGCGAGGGACCTTCGTGCTAGGGATTCAACAATAAAAGACATAGCAGAGAAACTATCTGAAACTGCTGAAGCTGCAGAGAGTGCAGCATCTGCAGCTCATACCATGGACAACCAAAGGAGAATTGCACATGCAGAAATTGAGTGCTTAAAAAAAGATTCAGCAAAGCAGTTGGAGTCATCTGTGTTGAAGGTACTGATGAATTTGTGTGTGTTGATATTTCATTGTATGATATGGTTAAACATATAGTCGTAACAAGTGTTAGTTTTAATTGTTTATTGTTGTTGTAGCTAAGGGAGTCTGAAGAAAAGGTTACGGTTCTAACTAAAGAAAGGAACCAACTAGTTAAGCAGAGAGACTCTGCTAATCAGGAGGCACATTTATGGCGTTCTGAACTTGCAAAAGCTAGAGAGCGCATTGTGATATTGGAAGGAGCTGTTGTTAGAGCTGAGGAGAAGGTCAGAGTTACTGAGGCAGATTCTGAAGCTAGAATAAAAGAGGCTGCACAGAAAGAGGCAGCTGCTGTCAAGGAGAAGCAAGAGCTATTGGCATATGTGAATATGTTACAAGCACAATTTAAAAGGTCTGTAAGTCGAATTACTTTAACGTGTGAAATAAAAGCTCATACATTCCAGTGTGCCCAATTGGTTTTAACAGCTTTTCTGTGCTTGGATTACATTGGCATCTTCTAGATGCACCGATGCAGTCATTTCCATTTTAAATCATCAATGCCTACATAATAGAATTCTTAAAGCAAGCATTGCAAGATTTTGCAAAAGGGAATGTGCCAAGATTATATCAGTTTTCCCCAAGTAAGAGAGCAAGATGCAGTATATATAACAGGACTATGACTGCTTGCAATTTGAAATTGTAATCCACCATGATTTCAGAGGCATCTTTTATTTTATGATTGTAGTGAGATATTATCTTATTGTTATAAAAACTTCTGAATCCTATCAGGACGAGAAATATCCTTTTTTCTCCATATGGAATGAAGCGTAATTTGTTGTAGACCAATCTCAACTTTTTACATAATAGACATACATATAGAATTTTCGTTGGATGCACCAACCTCTTGGGTGCTCATGTATATATACTTCATTTAAAGGTCGAGTATTTATATCAATATAAAAGGTCTCTATTACTTGTTAGTTTTTGATTCACACCCACCTCCTTTTAACCCCCCTTTCATACCCGTATTCTTTTTCTTACTATATCCGATATTGTTGCCAACTAATTCGGAACTAATTTTTTTTTTTGGAACTTTGATATTTGTGACAAGGATTTAATAGACAAATATTTTCTTGTTAACAGGCAACAAGTGGATACTAGGCAAGTCTTTGAGGAGAAGACTGAATCTTGCTCGGATAGTAGCACTCCGCTAACAAAGCATGTGAATCCTTCAGAGGAGAATGTTGACAAAGCATGTCTAAGTGTTTCTAGAGAAATTTCATTGACTGGGGAGAGTATAGCCCACCCTGCTGCTGACCAAGCCAATCTGCGTTCAATTGGAGACGGTGAATGGAGTGATATTCAAGCAACAGAGGCAAGCATAGCCGATGTAAGAGAAATTGCTCCCGATACAGAAGTGAGCAGCTTTGATATACCTGTGGTTAGACAGCAAGCTAACTCCCACCTTGAGCAGGGATCAAACTCTTACCGCCAACCTTAACATTTTAGCGCAGTCATTCTAAAAACCACGTTTTAAGTGCTATCATCGAAAGGTCAGTTACTTGAAGAATATATGGCATTCTTTATGTATGTTTTAGTTCCACATTTAATACTCTTCCTGTGAGTAGGCCATTAACATGTTGGTTGATGCCTAAGTTATAATCCATTTGCAAAGGAATTTGATTTATAGATTTGTGTATGTTTTTCTTCTTTTACAGCTTCAGAATATACTAATTCCAGCTTGTGCATTTTCATACATGAGAAGAATAAACTTTTGAGAGTGTTTTTCAATATTTAATTCTATCCATGAACTGTTCTTCCGCTTAATACTGACCATTTATCACAATGAATGGCTAATATGAATGTTATTAGAAAATGTGAATGTGTAGTTGCTAAAGAAACAAGACGCAGCAAACTGACTACTGTGTTTAGCACCCTTTATAGTTTATACCTATACTATCTAATAAGCTGATAGAGACTAAATGGATCAACTGCTAAGTCAACTACTGTTCTTAGGTCATCCCAGTTTCCTCCTCTGAATTGGTCTTTATTTGGATTCCCATGGCTTAACTGAGATACTGTGTTTGGAATTTGAACTGTTGAATTCTGCTGATTCTGAAAGTTTTGGTTTCTTTCTTCCACATGATTGATATCCAGCTTTTCCTTCTTTTGTTGAAATAGAAAATTTCTGGAGTTCATATTTTTGTCGGATTCCAAGCTAAAACTTAGGGAATTCCATCCTTCGTAATTTGTTCAGAGGTGTCTGGCTTCCTGTATGGTGGTGTGTACCATCCCCATCCCCATACGTAGCAAATATGGGCTTGTCGATGCCAGTTGCTTTCCAGAATCCGGACTTTGCGACTCTGTTAGGTCTTATGCTGTTCCTATACTTTCTCCCTCTCCTGCAGGCTGCAGAAGAAGTACCACTCCTTCTCTCCAACCATGCTCACCTCTTCATCATGTACATATAACATATATGCATGTCACCATGAAAAAAAACTTTAATTAATTCAAAATCTCATGAGAGACTCACTTGGAAGATCCCAAGGATCATATTTGTAGATGTCAACTTGTTTGATAAGTTCAATACTGAGAGGTTTCTTCTCCACCTTTCGCCGCAGATAAAATCCAACAAGCTCCTCATCCGTTGGATGAAATCGGAACCCGGGAGTAGAACTGCAACTTCTTCTTCTTCATCATCATCATCCTTATAATTATTGATACTCATGATCATCTTCTCATCCATTTTCTATGTGTTTGTGTAGTTTGTTTTTCTTCTGTTGTTGAATTAAGACTTGTAATAATTAATTATGTAGAACTTCCTCACATAATGTCTACACTATATATATATATATATATATATATATATAACTGTGTATGTCTGCTAAAACTACGTCGTTTTGGCAGATTTGCTTTTAAAAAATAATTTCTCTCTCAAATCAGAAATCAAAAGCAAATCTGCCAAATCGACGTAGTTTTGGCAGACTGTGCAAAAATAAAACATACACAACCGTGTATGAACATTATTCCATATATATATATATATAGGTATGCTCAAGTACTATTGAGTGCATGCTTGTTTTGGTAAA